>OX328100.1:6463306-7063306 GCA_946811185.2 Hippopus hippopus | reverse complement strand
GAGAGCTCTAGGGAAATATTGTGGAAACACGAGAAAATACTACCAACCAGCATTTTCTCCCTTTTCCATAATGTTTTCTATCCTATCAGAAAACCTAAGATGTTTTGTACCAATTTAAAATTTTGCCATTTGGAGATGTTTTTAATTTGGGAAAGTCTTAAACTTGTCATGTGGGAAAGGATTAACTGTTTCTTTTTCTAATTTCATATGGCTGGTTTTAAATTGTAAAGGTGCAAACCAATGCATGCCTTCAAATGGAGAGATAGATCTATGATGTAACATACCCTCGAGCATTACGTCATCTCCCTTAGCAAAATGAAATGGAATTAAAATACCATTGAATTACCATTATTCCAAAACCACTGAATCTCCATTGAAAACTCATTAATTAATCCATAAAATGGCCATATACTTGTACCTATTAATATCCTTAAAACTGCATTAAAAGACCATTAAAGTTCCATTAGAGTATACTTAAAACACCATTGAAATGAGCCGAATTATGCAAATTAGCATTAAAAACATGGGCTAACAAATGGTGTTTTAATGGTTTTCACATGGTATTTCAATGTTTTAAAAATGGTTTTCTAATGGTTTTCACATGGTATTTCAATGTTTTAGAAATGGTGTTCTAATGGTTTTAAATGGTACTTCAATGTTTTGGAAATGAGGTTTTAATGGTTTTAAATGATATTTCAATGATACCCCTATAGCAATTTCAATGTCATATTAAGGCTTCCTAAAGGTTTTAAAATACACAATCATACACATCAAATAGTCTCATTGCGTAAATATATGGGGTAACAAAAAAAATCAACCATGTTTTAAATTTCTTGACAAACATTCTGACCAAGTTTCATGAGTATCGGACTGAAAATGTGGCCTCTAGAGCGTACACAAGGTAAAAGTTGACGACGGACGACGCATGCAACACGATCACAAAAGCTCACCATGAGCATTTTGTGCTCAGGTGAGCTAAAAAACAGAAGAAAACATGCCATTGCAGTAGCAGCAATAATTGACAATTTTATGCTTTTGCAAACATAATTTCTCAAAATACATCTTGAACAAGAGAAAATGCAAAAGATTGTAAATAAGAGCCACTAAAAGTCACCGAAAGTAAGTAATTCACATTTTTCCTTATACAGTAAAATTTTGGAAAAGTTAATTCCACCCATGTTTGTTAACACTTTCCCAAACAACAAAATTTTGGACTAGACCAAATTTAGAGTGTCTGCAGACAACAATTTGAATGTACCAAAAATGGAAATTTCTTTGTTTGATCGTGTAGTTCTCAGTTTTACACAATGGTTTCTAGTTCTACCTAATCATGTACCAGTTGAGCCAACTTGAAATTGCATCCTGCAAATGATTTCAAATTAGACGAGTGTAAAATTTAAAGAGGTAAGGGAAAGGCAACAATTGACATTGAATATATGTAAGATGAAAGACCTCAACAAACCAGTCATATACAGTAGCTCTGAACTTCAGGAAATTGTACAGAATGAGACAATCTTAGTAAATGATTGATGTTCAATTTCATAATCATTGTGAAGGCTTTTGACGTTAAAAATTTTACTGAGATTCTAAAAAAAATCCAAAACCCCAGCTCACATCTTTGGTTATAATTAATTCAGTATCTAAACATATATATGTCAAAATTTGATTAAAAATTTTGGTTTGTATTTATATTCATTTTACTTAAGTAAAATTCCCCTGCGAAATTTGACCATCATTGACCACACTTCATCAGTCTTGAAACAATGGTTAATCATGGTGAACCATGGTTTTAACGTTTACAACAAACAGCACCATCGCCAAAAAGCATGGTCACGTCTAAACAGTGGTTGATCATGGTTGACCATGGTAAACATAATTCAAATTTGACCATTGCTAACCATGGTTTTAACCATTGTTAAGCATTGTCTGGACAGTCGCAACCATGTTTCAAAAACTGTGCTTGACCATGGTTTGACCATTGCTAGTATTGTGTGCTATACTTGGGCCAAAACTTTACATGAACCCTTTCATAAATATATCTTTTTAGAATTATATTTGGTTTAAAGCCAAAATCCTATATTGTTTGGAAATTATGCCACTGACAAAATCTGAAGAGTAAAAAGACAAGTAGCAATGACTGAAATATTGCTAATTGCGGACTGGTTTTTGGTGGATGCATGTGATCAGTCAAAGTTCAAGTTGAAAGCTTTACTGCTCAAAACTAAAAATCAACATAAAGTAAACAAAACAGCAGCTTTACCAGTGGCAAAGATTTTTTTTCAAATATTGTCTGCTATTAAGTGAAATGTTGTCTGTATTAGTAAGTAAAACGCTTTGAATTCTTTACCAGAAAACAAAATTTCAAACAAGACTAAGTTAAAAGCAACCGCAGACGACGAATAGAATGTTCCCTACAACACAAAATTAGTTTTTCCTATGGACTGAAAACACTGTGAAAGAAGGAGAATATGCTGGTTCTTCTTTTCTTTCAATCTTTTTGAAAAGCTTTCTCTCTTTGGGTAGTTAAAACTAGGGATCGTGTGGTAAAAGGTTAAAATACAGCATATTATTATCAGTCACCATTTCAACATCTAGTGTTTGTTTTTTTTTTTATTTCTTCTGAACAGCTTGAACCTTCTTTGTTATATCTGTATCCTTCATGGAGTATGCCTTCTTTAAAAATGTAGAAAGGATTCCATATGACTGGATTTTAAATTTCGGTTTTGCAGAGTTGCACTATTTGCCGTGGCCAGACACAGTGGGAAATGATATCATCTATGCTGAATAGGGACAGCATAAGAGTGTGGATAGCCTCTAATTCATTTTTGATATGTTTTATTTTGGCCCTTAACTCTGTCTTGGGGAAACCATTAAAGGTTACTTCTTGGCTTGGCTTGGGTGTTACAGGATTGTCGGGTCTGCTGTCTCTACGTTTCTCAGATGAAGAGCTTGGTTCAAGTTTTTTTTTTGTGATTTGGCTAGTGGTTCTAAAACATCTTTAACCCTTCTCTTTAAATAGCAAAAGTCCTTCCTGCAGTTCCTTAAATTCTCTCCTTGTTATTAATCACTGTAAATGTAAATAAACATGTATATAGTGCTGGTAAGCTGTAAGCACATCTAAAAATTGTCCACTCAGTAGCTCAGTATTTAACCTTTACCACACAGCAAAAATTTAAGACTAGTCCAAATTGAATGCATTTGCATGCATTAATTTAAATGTAGCTCAACTGATAGTATCTTTTTCTGACAGCAGAAAACATTGTGGGAAAAGGATAAAAATGCTAGTTACCAGCATTTTTTCATTTTCTCACAATGTTTTTAAATGCGTGCCTTCCTCAGGGTCATTAAAACTCCGGATTGTGTGGATGCTGTTTAACTCTACAATCCTTACTTATACAATACTGTTGTTATGGTTGTAAAGGAAGTCAGACCATCCACTTGTAAATCTTAATATTTATCAAGACAGTGTCACATGATAAGAGAATTGGGAAGAATCTGTATTTCAGAGCTTTTTTGAAATTTTTTTCTAGAGCAACTCCCCCGAGGGTTGAGTAAAATGGAAAACTTAATTTCCTACATTTGGGTTCACTCATCCCACAGGGGAAAATAAACAAAAAGTTTTTCATAACTGATATTTATTTCATTTAGAAAGTCAAAAGAGTAAGAAAGATTTGAAAAACAACACATTGTAAGAGTTCTTAAAGTTATTAAGAAAATTTGCTCAGATACAGCTTCGTATGTCAGACATTCTTTTCGGGAAAAGCAGACGATTCGGACATGACTAAAACGCGGACAGACCGTAGCATCTGAAAGACCCTTTTTTGTCGTTGAAAAAAAAAAAAGACTAGATCTAAATGCATTGAAAAAACTTGCTTTATTAATTAAAATTTACCATTCGATACTGATTAATGTTAGACTCTTTGAGGTGGAGTTTTAACGATACACCAGACATGGGAAATCGTGCACGAAAATACAAGACAAATACGAGTTCCACTAACAACCGACCAGTACATTCTCCAATCGCAGATCTATAAACTTGCATAATCGCAATGCTAATAAAGCTCCCAAAATATGTTAAATTCATCGAATTAAAGACATACCTTTCGATTCTTTGTTGTGATGCAGCCGGACAGCGTTTAGATGTAGCGCCAAAAAATGGCGGACCAATTACAGTCACTCAGGGCCGAGATTCTCGCGGAAAATTTAGGATGGTACCCGCTTTTCAAAGGAAACTGTAATATCGAAGTGCGTGATATGGAATCCAGCCGAATTCATATTTCCGGAGATCAAAGTTTCGACGACTCGAAAGGTAAAACTTGTTTAAAAAATTATTTAAACACACAATCTGTGTTAGTTGACAAGACAGCATATGAAATCAAACTTCACATATATTTTATTGTATCACAGTCACAGCTGTTTTAATCATAATCCTGATTTCTAGTGATAAAACGAGTTTCGTGCACTGCATTGGATGCTACTCTACCGAATTACAGTAATTTCGACAATCGGTCATGTAGACATCCGTTTTTTTTTTGACACTGTTTGGTCATTTCGACCGCCGGTAATTTTTTTTTTGCAAAATTTGGTCTTTTCGACTCCAGATGTTTACTCATTGCATATTGGATAACTCCTTTTCCTAGAATTAAATTACTTTAAACATTTTCATTGTCATACTACTGTAATTTAGTTTTAGAGTGTGAGCAAACAAGTGTTTTTGAGCTTTACTTAAATAATTCTGTGTTGGGAAAATGTATCGGAATTAACTGATATGTATGTGCCTCAATATTTGTTTGATTTTGGTTTGTATTGATTTTGGTTTGTATTAATGAAGATTTTTGACCATCCCTTACATGCAGATTTTTAATACTGGTCAAAAATAATGATATGCTTTTGTAGTAACAAAATATATTCATGATTATACATAGTTATCAATACAGCTAGATTTCTCTCTCTACAAAAGAGCCCATTGCATATTGAAAATGCATTTTAATTTTCAACTTGGAAACACATTGTGTGAAAAATTCTCTCTCTCTCTCTCTTCATAACACAATTCGCTTGCAAATTGCATAGTTTGTGTTAATCAAAGATTTGAATCATATTTCAGTGCTTTCATTAAGTGAAAGTAGACATAACATACACCCTAGAAATCCTCAAATATGTCCGGAAAAAATAAGACTGGACATTACAAAATACAAACCCAGATTAGGTGGGTAGAACTCAAAATTAAATGAACAGTATGGCAGAGTGGTTTGATAATATACCATACCATACTAAGGTAAAAATTGTTTACACTAGTATGCTTAATTGTTTTTTTTGCAGATATCTGAAGGCTAACTTTTGCACGTTTGCAGAACAGATCTAACGAAGTTGGCAGTAGATTTTTTCCCATGTTTTTGTCATGATACTTTAGCGAAAATAGTTTACACAAATACCTGTGATTTCTAAATATAAAAAGTTTTGAAAGTTACAATCTCTCATGTTCAGTAATAACCATGGTAGACAGTGCATTTGTGTTAAAACTAAGACTGTTCGATTCCTTGATTCAAAGTACTTTTTCATCAGTATAGTAGAAAGCCAAATTCTCAAAGTAAACCATTTATATAACTGTAATAAAAACCATGGTTGACCATGGTTTCAAATCTAATCAGAAATGAAAAGCAGGTCTGACCATGTTTTGACTCGTACACAATATTTGAAACCATGCTTGACCATGGTCACAGCTAGGGACCATGCTTAACCCTTGTCAAGAGACAGAACCATGGTCATCTTTTTTTGAAAAGTATGATTAGACCATGTTTGACCATCGTCAACAATGTTTAGCAAGGACAAACTGTGCTTTGAATATAGTTAACCATGCAATGGTTAACTATTGTCCATTTTTGCAGGGGTTGGTTCAGAAATGGTAATTCAATGACTTTCAATGGTCTCATGTGAATACAAATACATGGCCTCCCAAACTTGAAATAAATGGTTGAACAGACTAAATGGTACACTAATGGTATTTCAATGGTCTGTCCTCATTCATACCATTAAAGCTACCATTAGATATACATTTTTATAGAAAAGGCAAAATCAATGGAAAGTAAAACATTGAAATCAGACTATTTTAAGGCCATTTCAATGGTTTTTGCTGAGAAATGGGCTTTTCAATGGTCTTTTAAGGCTCTTTAAATGAATTTTTGACCATTTCATTTTGCTAAGGGCTGTTGCGTCACTGCTTCTGCCAAAAATGGATCATGTGTTTGTAAAGAAAAGTCCTATACATGTATACAGGTCTACTGTTCTTGATAATTATTAGCAAATAAAGGGAGAATTAGGAATATAATAAATAGAATAATCAACTGGTGGTGTGTGAAAAATCTGTCACACGAATGGGATTTGATACGGTTAAAAAACTCATCCTTCGGACTCGTTTTTCAACCGCATCACACCCCATTCTAGTGACAGATTTTTAATATCACACATCACCAGTTGATTATTCTCTATATATGAAACTAGAGAAGTAGTTATGATTTAAACATGATTTGTTTCATATTAGATGCCAAAATCTTAATCCTTAGAGCGCCAAATAAACCCAAAAGATATTTCCAGTCTAGGAAAAAAAAAACCCCAAATACATGTAGTCGCAATCTCAAGGTTGCTCTTGTCTGAAGTGTTTCTGCACTAAGAGGACAGTGTAGATCAGAGATAAGGCTGCATGTCTTGTGCAGCCTGATCTTGATCTACACAGACAGTTACAGTTGTAAAAGGCTCTTTAAGGGTTAAAACAGATTACAAGAGTGTATTTTAACAAGTAGAGCACCAAATAAAACCAACCGAAATTTCAATTGCTGAATTTCATGGTTGCTTTTGTCAACAGAGTATCAGCAAAGCGGACACGTTTTGTACAGCCTGATCTTGATCTACATGGGCCGCAAGCATATAAAATGGTACAGAAAGTATCTTAAGGACATTTTTCTTGTTTTCAATAACATTTACTTTGTTGTCTGCAAATTTTGTCAATTTAGACAGGGCCAAAGATTTGTCATCTGGTGAGTAGTAAAGAGGTTACTCACAAACTATATTTGTCAAAGTAGATCTGTAGATTAACTTTTTACCAGATATGCACCAGTCCAAATTCAAAGCACTTGCAGACGACCGAGTAAATGTGACTCAAAAATTGAAATTTGTTTTTGGCACAGTAGAAAACATTGTGGGAAAAGGAGAAAATCTGGAAAGCAGCATTTTCTCCTTTTCCCATAATGTTTTCAAATTAAAGCATTCTTTCTTATGGTCATTAGATTGTATGGTAAACAGTTAAAATCATGGTCTGTACAGTCTGATATTGAATTTCATGTAGAAGTCCTGCATGGCTCAGTGGTAAGGTGTTGTACTCATAACCTGAAGGTCTCTTGTTAAAGCCCTACTGGAGACACTGGGTCTTTTGTGGGAGTTTCCTTGGGCAAGAAAATTCAGAGCCCTAGCACAGTACTGGTGAAATCTAGGACATACCTAAGTATGTGAGCTGTCACCATTGTATGACTGAAATAATGTTGACAGCATAAAGTTTTCTCCATCGATTACAAGTGTAACATGTGGTATATTTTAGCATGTCTTCATCATTGTTTGTCAAGAGATATGATGACGATGAATGGGTTTGTTTCTCAGGTGACAATGTCTTACCAGGGAATATGTACAGTTCTGGTGATATATAGAATTTTCCTCAGGCTATCTGGCCTCAATTGATTTGAAACTAAAAACACAAAAGCATCAAAATACTGTCTTGGTAGATTATCCGTCGGACGCCAAACGACTGTCTTATACAGTCTATGGAGACAAAGTGCCAAGCTCAAACTTCTGTCTTTTGTTTAACACGGACGGAGTATGAACGTTGCTTCAAACTGTCGTTCGTGACTTGGCTTCAAACACCCTCTCAGTCTTATTCGGCTTCAAACGTCTTCAAACAAGTCCCTGTGAAGCACTTCAAGTCTGTCTGAAGCTGGCCAGGAACGGTGTTGTGCTGAACCGCTGTCGGTCTGTGTTTCAGACCGATCTGTTCAACCCTCACTGTCTAGGCTGGAACTGTGAGACAAGACTTCTCAGCTTCAAACTGCTTGGAATGCGTCCGTTTGAGGCTGGGTCTGTATGGGACGTGTTTAAGCAACTTCCCGAGTCAGCCTATCGTGCTTGGAATGAGTCTGAACCTTTCTGAAGCTGGGCTATTTGAGGCTGGTCTGTTCAGAACAGCTCCCCGAGTCAGTCTAGTGTGTTTGGAGTCTAGACCTCTCTGAAGCTGGGCTGTTAGAAGCGTAGACGAGCGTCGTTTGCTCCTCAACGTTGTAGATGGGTAGACGAATGCTGAGCCTCTGTCGATCTTGCTCTTTGCTAGTCGATCTGCTCAACCTTGTGTCGCCTATATCTACAGCGTGAAAAGAGTGATTTCTCTGTAATGGGTTACGGAGAGAAATTGCTGTCGCAGTGTAATGTTGCAACAACGTGGAATTCTGATGAGTTTGGCACTATTTATATTCACCAATTATAAGTCGACTGAACGGGGTCAAATTTTTGTGTTTCTTAAAGTGTCATGATTTCTTGATCTGATAATCTACCAATATTTTAAATGTGCAATTACAATGTACCTATTGCAGAATATAACAAAACAAAAATGCATATTATTCAACACAACATTAACACTGATTGAAATTAAAATCTATGATTTATTCAAAAGAAACAATGTATTCCAAAAATAGTACTAAAGCATCAAATGATCAAAGTACTCCCGGTACTAACAATAATAGACATTAAACTATATACAACACGTGGTACTGCCTGTACCTTACAGATTATTTCTGACAAACTGCCCCCTTCTCAAGAAAATATATCCTATATTTACATTCAAAAATAATCTGTAACTACTGTCGACTTAAATAGTCGGCACAAACGTTTTCTGAACCTTTGATCGATTTGACTCTGAAACTATAATTTTGTAGGAACAGAGCCCAACGCATGATCCTACCACTCTCAGGTTTGCTCTTTTGAATGTATGACAAAGGAGCATGATCTGTTTGCAATACAAACTCCCTGCCATAAAGGTACTTTTGGAATTTCTTGATCCCAAACACAATACTCAAACATTCTCGTTCTGTGACGGAATAATTCTTTTCTCTTTTAAGCAACTTTTTGCTTGCATATGCTATCGGAAAAATACCATCCTCGAATTGTTGAAGCAGTGCTGCTCCTATCCCATTATCCGATGCATCTGTCTGTAAGACGAACGTCTTTTTGAAGTCTGGTAATCTTAGAATATGTCTCTGGGTAAGTTGTGACTTCAATGTTTGAAACGAATGTTCATGCTCTGGACACCAAACAACCTTATTAGGCAAGCCTTTCTTGGTTAAGTCTGTCAATGGTGCCGCTATTTCAGCGAAGGACGGTATGAACCTACGGTAGTATCCAGCTAAGCCTAAAAATGCCCGCACTTGCTTTTTCGTCACGGGTTGCTCAGCATCTCTGATTTTCGTAAGCTTGTCCTCCTCCATTTGAACTATGCCATTGCCGACAATGTGTCCCGTGAAACCTATGTTTCCGAAACCAATCAAACATTTTGACGGCCTGACAGTCAAACCTGCATTTTTGATTCGCTCAAACAGGTCTCTGAGCATTGCCATGTGCTGCTTCCATGACTGGGTATGACCCAAAATGTCATCAACGTAGTTGTCTGCCTGCGAACAACCTTTCAGTAGTTTTCGCATCATACGATTGAATGTCGCCCCAGAATTTACCATCCCAAACGGCATTTTTCTAAATTGGTAACTACCTTTTGCAGTGGAAAAAGCAGTCACAGGTCTAGAACTTTCTTCAACAGGAATCTGCCAATACCCCTTCGCAAGGTCAATTTTTGTGAAGAACTGATCGTCTTTCAACTTGGCCAAAATGTCGTCGACACAACCCATGGGTTCGGTGTCAAACTTTGTCACGGCGTTGATCTTTCTGAAGTCTATACAAAACCGGCTGGTACCATCGCGCTTTTTCACCATAACAATGGGCGAATTGTACTCTGAGTTGGCAGGCTCTATGACTCCAGCCTCCAACATTGTCTCGACTTCGGAGTCAATCTCCTCCCTCTTTGCATAAGGTATTGGATACTGTCTCACACGAATCGGGTTTGAACAAGTCAGTTCTACTTTGTGTTGGGTCAACATCGTTGTGCCCGGTCTGTCTGTGAATATAGAGCTGTACTCTTGTAACAACTCTGTAACTTCGTTCTGTTGGCATGGAGACAATTGATCACTGATCTGAACATCACGCCAAGTTTCAGCACCCTTCAAGTTGGTTAATTCGAGCAAATTTTCGTCGTCTACAGCTCCGACGTCGGAATGGTGCTCGGCCTCAATAACCGCTGCCGTGGCTGAAACTACTTGACTCCTGTCTTCATACTTCTTCAACAAATTAATGTGATAGGTGTTAATTTTGTCTCCTACCCGAACTCTGTAGTCCATCTTGTTCACTATTTCGACCACGTCAAACGGGCCTTTCCAGTGTAACAGCATTTTGTTATGGTTTGTAGGCAGTAAAACCAAAACTTTGTCTCCAACCCGCAAATTTCGCTTTCGTGCTTTCTTGTCATAGTGGTGCTTGAACGTGCTCTGGGCTTCGCTCAAACTCTCCCGAGCAATTTTGCATGTTTCTTCAAGTCTCTGCCTCAAGTCAAGCACATACTCATATGTGCTTCTGGTTTCGGGCGTTTCTTGTTCCGTCCATAGCTCTTTCAAAGCTTGCATCGGTCCACGCACTGTGCGACCGTAGAGAAGCTCGAACGGTGAAAACCCAGTGCTTGCCTGCGGGACTTCTCTGTATGCAAACAAAACTGCTGGAAGGTATCTGTCCCAGTCTTGGGGTTTTTCTTGACACATCTTTTTAAGCATGCTCTTCAAAACTCCGTTCATACGCTCACACAAACCATTGCATTTCGGGTTGTATGGGGTTGTGAAAAGCTGCTTCACTGAAACAAGTCTAGAAACTTCCTGCATCAACTCTGAGGTAAACTGTGTTCCTCTGTCACTCAATATTTCAGAAGGAAACCCTACCCTTGAGAATATTTCAAACAGTGCTTCGGCCACTCGCTCGGCCTCAATCTTCGGTAATGCTATAGCCTCAGGGTACCTTGTAGCGTAGTCTACAACTGTGAGAATGTATCTGTTGCCTCTGTCCGAAACAGGAGTTATCGGGCCGATGAGATCAACAGCTACACGGTGAAATGGGATGTCTATAATAGGCATCTGTCCCAGCGGAACTTTTGTAACCCTGCCCCTAGGTATAGTTTTCTGACAAACATCACACGAACGACAAAACCTTGTTACATCGCTCGAGATGCCAGGCCAGTGAAAACTGCTTGAAATCCTATCTTCTGTCTTTTTTGAAGATAAATGTCCACCTACTATGGACTCATGTGCGAGTTCCATGACTCTACGTCTCTGTAGTTTTGGAACCACAATTTGTCTGACTTCAAACGTCGATGAGCCTCGTTTCTGCTGAAACACTCTGTACAGTATGTCTTTTCGAACCATGTATGAAAACGTATTTCCACCCCTGGTTTTGAATACTGTTTTGCTGTCGGCATGTTTCCACAGTCGTTCCAACGACTTGTCTTCCTTCTGAGCCGACCTCAGCGCATCGATGTTGATTTCCTGACTTTGTTGAGATTTTGAAACCTTCAATGGGCTTAACGGTTTTTCCTTCTTCTTAACCTGAGCCCTGGTTAAAACTGCCCCAGCCAAAGTTTCTGTGTTTGACTGCGAATCTTCACGGTTGCTTGGGATCGGAATGTCTGAGACCCCTGGTATATTTCCGATCACCAAGTCACAAATCAGTGACTTCGGTGCCATGACTTCAAGCTCCCCTCGATAGTATGGAGTGTCTACATGGATTCGGGCAGCTGGAACTATCTTTGCTTCGCCGTCTATGGTAATCATCAGATACCTTTTGTCCAATATTTGGTCGTCTCGAACCAAATCTCGCCTCACGGCAGCTAGTTCGCAGCCTGTATCCCTCAAAACTTTGACTCTGTTGGAACCTACATATCCTTGCTCCAACTTCAAGTTTCTCTCACCCTCCATATTTTCGATGGTGCACAATCCCGATACAACGGGGACCGAATCTCCGTTCGCTAGCTTCAATCTACCATCTTCCATGTTTTCTTTGAACGGCTGTCTATCGCACGGCATACTGACGCAGCTGGCTGAAACCTTCTTCTCTCCCTGTTTGTGAGAGCTGTCAGCCTTGCCTTTCTGTTTGGAGTCCTGTTTTGACTTCCCAGATCTACAATCCTTCGCAATATGCCCTTCTTTGTCACACACGAAACACTTCAATTTTTGCTTCGTTGAAGACTGGTTTTGTTTTGGTTTAGAACCTTTTGAAGATACCATACTTCCATGTGCCTCGACGTACTGCTCAGCCAAAGTTGTGAACTCTTGCAAGGATCTTGGCATTCTTTCCTTCAAAAACAGTGCAAGTTCGGTGGAACAAGTCCTGGTGAACTGTTCTCGAACGAGCAAGTCTGTCAACCCTTCAAACGACTTTTCGACCTCCGCCATATCAACCCATCTCTCAAAGTATCGTGACAGTCTAGCTATAAACTGAAAAACAGTTTCTCCCCGCTCCGGCTTGCTGTCTCGAAACTTCTGTCTGAAACCATCTTCAGTCAGTTGATATCGCCTCAGTACAGCTTTCTTCAAAGTTCTGTAGTCATTCGCCGACTCCGGAGGCATGCTGGTGTAAACTTCAAGACCTTTACCGCTCAAAAGTGAACTCAAACTGATGGCCCAAGTTTCATGTGGCCAGCCCTGGCTGGTAGCGAAACGCTCAAAACGCTCGATATAAGCGTCCATGTCGTCCTTTCCTTCTTCAAACTTCGGAAGTTTTGGTCTGGGGGATTTGGTGCTGGGTTCAAACAGCGACGTGGAACCCTCGGCTCCAGACTTTATTTCAGACCTAAGTCTGAGAATTTCTAGTTCTCGAGATCGTAGTTCCATCTCATACGACCGACGTTTGCCTTCTTCTTCGCGATGCATCTCTGCCTGTCTTTCCTCGCGATCCCTGGCCCTCTCTTCTCTTTCTAGGTACTCGGTCTCTTTCTTCTCTACATACTCCCTCAACTCAGACCCTTCTAAACCTAAACGTTCTCCGGCCTCTATCCACTTGCTGAAGTCCATGTCTATATATCAGTGTTTTAGTACAATAAACTCAAGTCTAAAATACCCGCTCGAAACAATCCCGGACGAGCCCCCAAGTTGTCAAGAGATATGATGACGATGAATGGGTTTGTTTCTCAGGTGACAATGTCTTACCAGGGAATATGTACAGTTCTGGTGATATATAGAATTTTCCTCAGGCTATCTGGCCTCAATTGATTTGAAACTAAAAACACAAAAGCATCAAAATACTGTCTTGGTAGATTATCCGTCGGACGCCAAACGACTGTCTTATACAGTCTATGGAGACAAAGTGCCAAGCTCAAACTTCTGTCTTTTGTTTAACACGGACGGAGTATGAACGTTGCTTCAAACTGTCGTTCGTGACTTGGCTTCAAACACCCTCTCAGTCTTATTCGGCTTCAAACGTCTTCAAACAAGTCCCTGTGAAGCACTTCAAGTCTGTCTGAAGCTGGCCAGGAACGGTGTTGTGCTGAACCGCTGTCGGTCTGTGTTTCAGACCGATCTGTTCAACCCTCACTGTCTAGGCTGGAACTGTGAGACAAGACTTCTCAGCTTCAAACTGCTTGGAATGCGTCCGTTTGAGGCTGGGTCTGTATGGGACGTGTTGAAGCAACTTCCCGAGTCAGCCTATCGTGCTTGGAATGAGTCTGAACCTTTCTGAAGCTGGGCTATATGAGGCTGGTCTGTTCAGAACAGCTCCCCGAGTCAGTCTAGTGTGTTTGGAGTCTAGACCTCTCTGAAGCTGGGCTGTTAGAAGCGTAGACGAGCGTCGTTTGCTCCTCAACGTTGTAGATGGGTAGACGAATGCTGAGCCTCTGTCGATCTTGCTCTTTGCTAGTCGATCTGCTCAACCTTGTGTCGCCTATATCTACAGCGTGAAAAGAGTGATTTCTCTGTAATGGGTTACGGAGAGAAATTGCTGTCGCAGTGTAATGTTGCAACAACGTGGAATTCTGATGAGTTTGGCACTATTTATATTCACCAATTATAAGTCGACTGAACGGGGTCAAATTTTTGTGTTTCTTAAAGTGTCATGATTTCTTGATCTGATAATCTACCAATATTTTAAATGTGCAATTACAATGTACCTATTGCAGAATATAACAAAACAAAAATGCATATTATTCAACACAACATTAACACTGATTGAAATTAAAATCTATGATTTATTCAAAAGAAACAGTGTATTCCAAAAATAGTACTAAAGCATCAAATGATCAAAGTACTCCCGGTACTAACAATAATAGACATTAAACTATATACAACACGTGGTACTGCCTGTACCTTACAGATTATTTCTGACATTGTTCATATTAAAAGAATTTAGCAGCTGTTTCAAGTGCTATTTCACTATCAGCTCCTCTATATCAAAGCCACTGGCTGCTTTCAAACATGATTGAAATAAAGTATACATTTAAAATTCAGTAGATAGATGTGTAATGATAAAAGAAACATCGATTAACCTTTTGCCACACAATCTTGAGTTTTAACGACCCTGAGGAAGTAGGCTTTTGAAGACATTGTGGGAAAAGGAGAAAATGCTGGTAACCAGCATTTTCTCCATTTCCAACTATGTTTTCTATCCTTTCTCAAACAACTTTTCCCTTTTGAGCTACATTTAATTTGTTGCTTGCAAATGCTTTCAATTTGGACAAGTCCAAAGTATTGTCATTCAGAGAAGGGTAAATTTGCTGTACAAAATGTTTTTAACTCTTTGAAAATTACCAGATTATAAAATTTTAGGCTTGTCCATTTTGAATGCAGTAGCAGATGACAAATTATATATGGCTCATTACTGATAAGATATGTGTTTAACTCTTTGCCAGACAACAAAATTTTAGACTTGCCCAAATTGAAAGCATTTGCACAACAAAATAAATGTGACTCAAAGATTGAAACTTGACTTTGGAGGAACAGAAAACATTGTGGGAAAAGGAGAAAATGCTGGTTACCAGCATTTTCTCCTTTTCCCACAGCGTTTTCAGAAGGCTTCTTCCTCAGGTCGTTAAAACCAGGGATTGTTTGGTAAAGGGTTAAAAAGGTTTTAAGATGGGAAAATGCATTAAACGCTTCCAAGTTGGACAAGTCTGAACTTTAGTTCTCTGGTAATTGATTGATTGTATGGTGTTCAACATTCTTTTCAACATCATTTCAGTTATATTGTGGCGGCCAGTGCATCTACCCATGCTTTCCTGGAGTTTATTTTACCAGTACTTCGCACAATATTCTTTCCAAGCCACTGGCTGCTTTCCCACAAAACCATTGTCAAAACAATGGTCAGAAGTGGGAGAAGGGTAGAGAGTTTAAACATTTTGAAATTCAAGTACTGTTCTTCTTTTCATTCAACATTATTTGTATGTGGATATCACATGTTAAACTTAGGTGAAAGGGAATGATTATCAAGTGAGATATTGACCCAGTTCATTGATATTTTGATCTTCCTCTTTATCAGTTGAAATCTATTTTAATTTTCTAGGCTTTTTTTGTACACTTTGTAGGTTATTTGTTGATAAAACTCAAATTATCCCCTGTATATATATCCCTGTTTACAAAAGAATAAAGTTTTTGACTTTTGCAGATGGTGATTCAAACGTGGCTTTAAAGATAAAATTTGTCTCTGAAAGGGCAGAACACATTGTGGTCACCAGCATTTTCTTCTTTTCCGAAAATGTTTTCAAAAGGCTTCTTTCTCGGGTCATTGAAACTTGGTATTGTTAAGCAAAGGGTTAACTCTTTTCGGCAGGGTTTTTCCTGACCCCCTGCTTTTTTAAATTTGGACCCACAATTTAGTTTCTAAATGATTCCTAAAATTTACATGTATGCTTTCTTTTATTTATTTGAAAGGAGTCAAATGACCCCCACACCAGTCCAGCGAAAACTCTGAATGTGACTGAAAAACAGAAATTTGTTATTGGAAGGGTAGAAAACACTGTGGAAAAAGGAGAAAATGCTGGTTACCAGCATTTTCTCCTTTTTCCACAATGTTTTCAAAAGGTTTCTTTCTCAGGGTCAATTTACAGCATGATGAATTCTGACTCTTTACCAGTTAACAGTATTTAGAAGTTGTCTAATTGAAAGCATTTGCAGATGACAAATAAAACACAGCTCAAATGATGGGATTTGTTTCCAGAAGGGTAGAAAACATTGTGAAAAATGCTGGTCCCCATGATATTTCCAAAGATTATAAACGTTATTCCTCAGAGTTATAAAAACTCAGTATAGTTAAACTTCGATAAACATCTCCAAATTCAAAGCATTTGTAGACGAAAAATTGAATACGGCTGAAGTGATGAGAGGTATTTCTGAAACAGTAGAAAAAATACTGGGAAAAGGAGATAATGCTGCGTATCAACATTTGCTTTTATTCCCCCCCCCCAAAAATGCTTTCAGAAGCTCTTTTTCACAGGCTTTTCAAAAGACCAGGTTGTTTGTGAAAATGTTGAAATTTTAATCTTTGCCCTAAGTTAAAACATGTACAATTTCATTGTTGATTATTTTTCGAAGTGTGATTGTTGTTTGGGTTGTAACTTTTTTTCCCCTTTTGCCGAAATTCTTTTTTCATCTTTTCATGTCTTTACATAACAGCGTTTTCCTAGTATGTAAAAACTTTCATAGAGATGGTTGTTGGGAATTTTTTAATTTGATTTCTCTATAAGGAGCAAGAGAGAGGGTTAAGATCTATGAAAACATTATTTCATTACAATCTTTGAAACTTGAAGGCCTAGTAGTGGCCAAAAGTAATGCAGGTGTTAAAATACATTTGAATTTAAATCATACCATTTAAAAGTATGGAAAATGGAACATGACAATCTGTTATCGTGTGGTTGGTCCATTTAGTGTTAATCGCTTGCCAAAAAAAAAAGATTTTAAAATCCGGCAATAAGCAAACAAAAGATAGAATGACCTAGCAACTTTTTACCCCATGATCCTGAGAATTTAACCATGAGGAAATACGGCTTTTGAAAACCTTGTTGGAAAAAAGAGAATATGCTGGTAACCAACATCTCCTCTTTTTCCCTCAACCTTTTCAATAACTTTCTTTCCCAGGGTTTTTCAAACTCAGGATTGTGTGGTGAAGATTTAAGTGGTTGATTCGGAAAATGTAGAATAATAAAGTAGTTAACCCTTTACCAAACAATCCCTGGTTTGTACAACACAGAGGAAGAAGCCTTCTGAAAACATTGCAAGAAAAGGAGAAAATGCTGGTAACCAGCATTTTCTCCTTTTCCCACAATGTTTTCTACTCTTCTAAAGTCAAGTTTCAATTTTTGAGTCACATTTATTTTGTTGTCTGCAAAATGCTTTAAAATTGGACAAGTCTTAAATTTGTCGTTTGGTAAAAAGTTAATCTAATCGTTTATTTGTAAAGACAGGTAGATGTCTAATTCAGGTTGTTGCTTATGCAGAGACACACAATGTTTATAAAGGTCTTTGTGTAAAGGAAAGGGTAAGCTAGGTGAAGTTCATGAATTTTTTATTTGATTTTCATGGGTTGTGTGAGTAGCAATGACCTGTTACCCTTAGTCCACCAAATAAACAAAAAACTTAGGTAAGGAAAAAGAAAGACTGACAGTTGCAATAATAAGGATGGTTTTTTCTTATCTATACAACAGGGAAGACAGAGTAGACTCAACATCAGACTGCATGTTCTCTGCAGTCTGATTTTGAATTTTTCTGTCTGCACTGGAATCTTGTTGTGATTCAAGGGTGAATCCACGGATATAGGGATGCTGAGCTGTGGTTGGTCATCTAGTCTTGTTAAATCTACCATAGTAATTGGATTAAAATCCAAGATTAGAAATGCTGGCTGAGTGTATGTAATCAGAGTTTTTTGTCATCAGTTTTTTTTTCCGACTAACAAATCTTGTCCTAATGCAAAAGTATTTTCACCCTTGACTCTGTACCACACTACAAAATTTTACTCTTTTGTCCAAATCTGTAGATGTCAAAATAGATATAAAATTAAAGGCTCATATGGCTGGATTTGTGACTAAAAGGGTAAAATAAATTGAGGGAAAAGGAGAAAATGCTGGTTATCAGCATTTTCTCTTTTTCCCACAATGTTTTCAAAAGGCCTCTTTCACAGGGTTGTTAAAACTCGGGATTGTGTGGTAAAGGGTTAAAGGTATGTACAGGTGCCTTTATCTCTTTTTCTTTACCACATGGCAAAAATGTAGACTTGTCTAAAATGAAAGCATTTGTAGACAATAATTAAAAGGTGTCTCAAATGATGGAATTTGTCTTCGACAGGGTAGGAGACATGTCGTTCCCACTTTGTGTTCAAATGGATTCTTCCTCAGGGTCGTTAAAAATGCGGATCGTATGGTAAAGGGTTAACCCTTTACCAGACAACAAAGTTATGTTATTGTCCAAGCTGGTAGCATTTACAGAAGCATAGCACAAATGATGGAATTTGTTTTTGACATTGTCAAAAACAATCACATTGAAACCCCAACATTTACCAATTAACATAAATCTCTGCAGACTGAACGCAACCCCACAGCAGACTGAGGGAGATCATTTCACGACATCATTGAGTTGGATCAAGGTTTTCAGAATGGAGGTCAACTGAAGAGAATAACAGTTTCCTTTTTTGCAATAACAGATTTTATGTGTATCAGGCATTTGGCTACCAAAATTCAGTGCTGCAAACATTCAAGATGAATCAGTTGCTATTGGAATATCATGTTTAGCAATGTGACTGCAATCTGATGGCATCTAGAAAGAGTGCAGGCCATCTTATAAAAGTGTGCACAGGGCAGTATAATGCATGATTAATTACAGCCTTTGTAATCCTAGGGATCAGTTAGTCACAGGCCATAGTGATTTACCATTCTAAATTGTAAATCAAATTCCCAAGAATATTCTTAATTTTGAAGGAATAGGATATTTGGTTGGCAAAAGCATTTGCTTTGGAAAACCTGGCTCCTTTGTATGGCACTCTAAGATAAAACACACTAGCATAAAAGGCATATTAACGAACCAGTGTGCCAAACAATTTTGAGTTTTAGTGACCCTGTAGGGGGAAGATTTTGAAAACATGTGGGAAAATGAAAAAATGCTGGTAACCAGCATTTTCTCAATTTCTGACAATGTTTTCAAAACCTTTCAAGTACAGAATTCTTTCGTTTGATAGACTGAATGGTGTTTAACACTGTTTTCAATATTGTTTCAGTTAAATCGTGGCAGCCAGTGCACCTATCCATGCTTTCCTGGAGAATCTTTTACAAATAAACAGAATAATATTCTTTCCAAGCAACTGGCAGCTTTCCTACATAACCATCGTCAAAACAATGGTCAGTGGTGAGAGAAGAATAAAATCCATTGCAATGACTATCATCAATCTTCAGAAAGAAATTTGCAAAGCCGTGGATTGAACCAGGGTCCCCGTTCTCAGGTCCTGTACGCTACTGACTGAGCTATGTGGGCTTGCCACTTTTATTTGAGCTACATTTAATCTTTTGTCTGCAAAATGCTCTCAATTTGAACAATTCTAAAATTTTGTATGATAAAGAGTTACTCTTATCTTCCATAAAATCAGTATAAATTTTAGAGTGAGGTTATTTCTGTATGGAATATAACCACTCAAGAGGCTTCCTGGAGAATTTACAGACAGAAAATTGGCAGAATAAAAAAAAATCCCAGGCATTTTGTATGTCTCAGACTTGGCTTGGATTCAAAGTCCAGGGTTATTTCTGGTTCCTAATTTCTTGTCTGTATTGATGTTGGAGCATTGTTTTTGCATTGTAAGCTGTTGTAGAAAACGTAAACTGAATCTTTCCTTGTTTAGGACCGTGTATGTTTAGGAAGAATAAAGGGAGGGAGAGAGGGGAGAGAGAGAGAGAGAGAGAGAGGAATGGTATAGTCTGATAATTACCGGTATGCTTCTAGAGATAGACAGAGTAAGTCAGACACAGAGAGGGTGGGTGGGATTGTCTGATATGATTTATCTTCAGACAAATTATAAACAAGACACCTGTGATTAGTAAACTCCGTGCTGCACTGGTCACAGATTGTCTGGAAAAAAATGGAGGGGGAACTTAAAAAACACTGTAAAATCTTCCTTTAGTCACAGGTTAGCAAACTAGATTTTTACAAATTCAAATTCAAATGAATTAGAACACAGTGATGTCTCTTATTATTGCTCCCTCTCTAATTAAACCCTTTCAGCGCCACAGGCGAAAACAGGGACTTCTGCGGATGGCATAGATCAAGATCAGAATGCACAGAACGTGCAGTCTGATCTTTGATCTATACCGTCCGCTTGTCTAGTCAAGCCTTTATGAATTTTTCGTGAGTCTCAGTGGATTGTATAAATTACGGCTATTGGAAGAGCTGGAAACTGAAAAAGAGCTTACCAGATGTCCAATCCATCGATAAGTTAAAATAAATCAGCTGGAATAAACTTACGGCATCAACATAATCCTAAATACTTCGCTAATTGATGTTATTAAAACTAGACTATCTGCTTATACATACACTTCCAATAACGTTAAAAACTTTCAGTAACACATAATTTGTCAACTAACTTGGAAAAACTTAAAGAAAGTGAAAGTATCAAAGACCAATGTCCCATGTTAATTGAAATTAAATGCTATTTAAATGTTCAATTGAATCATGATACTTATAGGCGGTAAAATCGATATTCTTCGATATACAGTAAGTTTCTCAAATGGCAATTGCATCACAGTAGGTACTGACTAAATCTTGGACGGTGATGTTATCATCGTCAGAAAATTGTATGTCCTTATACCTCTATTGAGTGGTAATCGGAAAAAAAGTCACAGGAAAAAAAGTCACAGAAAAAAAATCACAGGAAAAAACTTGTTTGGTAAAGGATTAATCAGTGGAACAAAAAGTGATCTTGCTCACTATGATCAAGCTCATTACTTTGTTACACAGTTTATTCCACAGAACGAACCACAAATTTAATCTGCATGATGCACTGGATTGCTTCAAACTTAAGGTTTGGTCACACCAAGCTAAAGGACGAGTAACGGATAAAAAATCAATTTATCCGTTCGTGTCCGTTCATATCTGTTATATGTCCGTTTCTTATCCGGTGAATCCGCTACTTGTCCAGCGATGTCCGTTCCGTCCAGTGGGGAGTTTTGAGCATGTTCAAAAATTTCCACCGGACAAAACAGACCGAGACGTGCAAATGACAGACTTTGGATGCATCTGACTATTGATACCCTTGGCATGTCAATTGACCGGTATGTTCCTCGTATGTTGGTGTTCAGTACATTTCTGTTCATCGTATGTTTGAAGAATGTTTTGTCTGGTTCTCATGCGTTGCACTTCCGTTTTATCCGGTACAAGTCCATTACTCATACAGTAATATCCGTTAATAGACTGTTTATTATCCGGTACATATCCGGTAAACATGCGTTTTTTCCGTTACATGTGCAGTACTGACGTGTGGTCATTGTGTGGCTTCTTCGCTCCACACACCGATCATGTGAGCCTTGAGTGGCAGAGGAGATGAACTTTGTCACCGGATGACCAAATTCTGCATGTTTTTGTCCGTTTTCCCTCCGTTACAAATCCGTTAGCCGCTCTGATCAAGCCTTTAGATGCAGAAAAACCTAGAGCATTAATTCGCAGACAAAACCTGAAAAAGGTACCAAACTGAACCAAAAAAGTCGAAAAAATAGTTTGAAAAAGAGAAATTCGACATTGTCATTTTTTTGCTCCCCGGAGGAGGGGGGAGCATATTGCCATGTCTTCATCTGTCTGTCCTAATCCTAACATCTGTCCGAACTTGTCCAGACCATAATGTAACTCCTAAAGTATATCAGCTATAAATTTGTCATTTCATAATCTGATAGATCTCATTAAAGGACAGTGCAATGCACAAGAACCATAATTCTGTCATCATTATTTTCAGAATTATTGCCGTTTGTTGATTCATACTCCAACTGAATAATACTTTTTAACCTTTATCTTCAAAAACATCAAGATATAAATCCTTTATTTTTTGTGACTTTTTTTCCTGTGACTTTTTTTCCTACCAAAAATTGTGACTTTTTTTCTGTGACTTTTTCCTGTGACTTTTTTTCCAACATTCTATCAATCATCCCTCCTCCCCCCTCCTTTTGGAAAAATGAAACGCCTGCTGTGTTAAAACCCTTTACCAAACAATCCCTGGTTTTCACGACCCTGAGAAACAAGCCTTTTGAAAACATTGTGGGAAAAGGAAAAAATGCTGGTAACCAACATTTTCTCATTTTCCCACAATGTTAACTTCTACCCTTTAAAAAGCAAATTTCATTTTTTCACTCCCATTTCAAAATATCGTCTGCAAATGCTTTCAATTTGGACCAGTCGAAAATTTTGTTGTTTGGAAAAGAGTTAAGAAGAGACAGTATGATATCTCAGTACCAGGTAACAACAAAATAAAAGCTGTGTCCATGTTGAAAACATGTGCAGATGACAAAATGTAATGTCATTCCTTTAACGAACAGGTCAATGATTTATCGACTCTCAAAAATAAAGCTTTTGAAAATATTGAGGAAGGAGACAATGCTGATAACCAGTGCATCGTTCAATGCATTCCTTGCATGTCTTTTTCATTATTTTGCTAAACATTTTTTCCAAGCCACTAGCTGAATTTCATACTTAACTTCAGGTTGTTTTTGCTGATGGAGTTTGCAGCTTAACTCTTTTATGAAACAATAAATATTAGACTAGTCCAGATTGAAAACAGAAATGTGACAGAAGATTGTGACAGAAAAATTGAAACTTGTGTAGAGAAGGATAGAAAGCATTGTGGGAAAAGGTGATAATGCTGGTTATTAGCATTTTCTTACTTTCTCTCAATGTTTTCAAAAGGCTTCAGAGTTCTTCAGGGTTGTTAACAGTCAGGATTGTGTGGTAAAGGGTTCATCTTAGCTCTCAGTAACACTGTCTGATTAACCCTTTACCACACAATCTGGAGTTTTAATGGTATTCAACCCTTAGAGAAAAGGAGCTTGAAAACATTGTGGGAAAAGGAGAAAAAATGCTTGTAACAAGGATTTTCTCCTTTTCCCATATTTTCTGCCCTTTCAGAGATGAATCCGAGTCTCATTGGAACCACATTTAACCCTTAACCACACAATGACGACTTTTGACGACCTTTGGAAAGAAGCCTTTTGAAAACATTGTGGGAAAAGGAGAAAATGCTGGTAACCAGCATTTTCTCCTTTTCCCACAATGTTTTCAAAAGCCTTCTCTATCAGGGGTGTTAAAAGTTGTCATTGTGTGGTAAAGGGTTAAGTCAAAAATGCTCTTCCAATATTTTCAGCAAACTTTTGAAGGGCTGTACCTGTGTTTCTAAAGGCTTATTTTAGACCAATCAGGCATGAGGAATTTTATAGCATGAAGAGCTAGATCTTACATTGTTGAAAAAAAAAATCAGTTGTGAACCATTATTGAAAAAAAATGTAGAAAAAGGAGCGATTGCTTGTAGCAAGCTTCTTTTCATCAAATGTTTTTATAAAGCTGTATGCTGCAAGGCCGTGAAAAGTTGTATTCAAAGTACTCAAATGGTTTAACCCTTTATTACACCATCCTGTGCTTTAACAACCCTGAAAAGGCTTTAGAAAATATTGTGGAAAAAGAAGAAAATGCTGGGCACCCAGAATTTTCTCCTTTTCCCACAATATTTTTCTACCCTTCAGAGGTAAAGTTCATTATAAGTGTTTTGTGTTTTCAATTCAGGCAAAATCTCAAATTTTTAGCCTGGTAAACAGTTAACCCTTCACCACACAGACCAGACTTTTAACAACCCTGAGGAAGACTCTTTTTGAAACATTGTTGGAAAAGGAGAAAATGCTGGTAACCAGCATTTTCTCCTTTTCCAACAATGTTTTCTACCCTATATAAGACAAGATTCATCATTTGAACCACAGTTTAACTCTTTACCACATAATCCCGACTTTTAACGACCCTGAGAAAGAGGCCTTTTGAAAACATTGTGGGAAAAGGAGAAAATGCTGGTAACCAGCATTTTCTCCTTTTCCCACAATGTTTTCTATCCTTCCCAAACCAAATTTCAATTTTTCAGTCACATTTATTTTGTTGTCTGCAAATGCTTTCAATTTGGACCGTTCTAAAATTTTTTTGTGTGGTAAAGAGTTAATTGTTGTCTGATAACACTTTCAATTTAGACAAGTCTAAATTTTTGTCGTGTGGTAAAGGGTTACAGGCCTGTTTTTGCTCAAGCATAAGAACTCATTAATATAACTCACATTTACAGATGGATTTTTGATAGGCTATGAACTGCTTTATAGAAGATTTTTTTCCCCGAAGGATTTTAGAAAAATGAATTCTTGAATGGATTTGGACTTGAACAAGTAATGCTTTTAATGCGTTAAATACTGAGAGCTTTGATAAAAGTAGCAATACAGGAAGCAATACAGAAGGCTTTTTAGATCTCTTACATTTAAGTTCATCCTTCCTCAGGCTTTATTTTGACTTAAGCCTTTACCAAACAATCCCGAATTTTAACTACCCTGAAGAAAATGCCTTTTTGAAAACATCATGGAAAAGGAATAAAATACTTGTAACCAGCATTTTCTTCTTTTTCCACATTGTTTTCTACCTTATCAAAGACAAATTCTGTCATTTGAGCCACATTTAAATTTTCTTCTGCAAATGCTTTCATTTGGACAAGTGTACATTTTTGTTTTTTGGTAAAAAGTTAAGATGAAGTACTAATACATTTTTGTTATCTTATTGTTGTCTTTATTTCTCTTTGCAGTATTCATCTACAAATGTAAACCAAGAGAAATCTGAAGGAAAGAAACGGTCTTTCCTTCAACAGCCACGCACCTATTCCAAGATACCTGCTATCTCTGGAAGCCCAAAGGAGCCACCTACAGATACAGGGACACCAAAAACGCAGCCTATACCCATACCTGCACAGTCAGTGCTGAAAAATACAATCACAGAACAAGTAGATGCCCAAGAATTTTTTATTGGCGATCGTGTTTGTATTGGGGGAATTAAAACAGGAACCTTGCTTTATTTTGGTCCAACCCACATAGCTGCTGGTCTTTGGTGTGGAATTTCGCTAGATGAGCCAGATGGAATACATGATGGTCTTGTTAACGATGTTCGGTATTTTACGTGTAGGAACGGACATGGTATATTTGCACCTGTTGAAAGAGTGAAACATTTAGACTTCAAGTCAACATATACTGTGTCGAATATTATAAAAACACCGTCAAGAATTTCGCCAATACCAAGTAAGTCTAAAGTTTGTCAGATTGATCCTTTAGAACAGGAATTTGAACTTCGCGAATTTGACGATAAATGTGAGCAGGAGTCAGATGATGAAATTGTAGGATTGGATGAAAACGGAATCCTTCATGACTCTGATGAAGAGGAAGAAGATAAAGACTATGACAGAGTAAAACAAGCTCCTCGGCGGATGCTGCCAAAGATACCAAGATCTGGCTCACAAGGTCTCTCTAGAGTGCAATATATGAAAATGGAAGTGACAGGTAATAAAAGTGAGCTAGATGAAGCTGCTGAAAGGCTGAAAATGTTGAATGAAGATGAAACTGTTCTAGTCAAAGGAGTTAAGGGCTTAAATGGGGATGAGATCCCTGAATTGCCCCCATCTACGGGTGGCAGCTCAGGTGGAGAGGATTCTTGGAGTCTCAGTAAAGATTATCTTGCCATGTGTGATGGAAACCAGAAATATCTAAACATAACTTTTGATGGGGATCCAGAAAGCAAAGCTTCCACACAAGAGGCATCAAGCCAGGAACCATCAGAAGAGTCACCATCTCCAGAGTTTATATTTGACCAAGAGATGATTGAAGATGGAGAGTTTTCTTCACAACCTTTGGAAATGAGTAGAGATTCAAGTCTAGGGCTTTTGTCAAGTCTTGCTCTAGAAAAAACTGATCTGTTGTATGAGCTTGGTGATGGACTGGATGACATTTATAATGACAACCCTGCTTCTCAGGATACCCTGGAACCCAACAGTCAAGAAAAAATGCCAACACCAGATAAACAGCAGAATTTAAATACTTCAATGGAGTTTGATGAAAATGATGTTGAGTGTTCAACCCCATTTAGTGAAAAACCTGTTCCATTTAGAAAAGATGTTGATTTAAATGAAACATTTATTCAGGAGAATTCTAGTCAAGTGGCGCACAAAGTTTGTTTGAACTCTACATTCACCCAGAATGAAGAAGGTAATGTTATAATTGATATTGATAATGAAACATTTAGTAAAGAGGTTCAGCAACAGAATTTGAATGCCACCTTTAGTTTAGCTGTGACAGCTGAATGTCCTACAAATGAAGTTGTGGCTAGCTTGAAAAGTAATGACAATGCTAAGAAAGAGATGGTTGATTCAGGAATCTCATTAAGAGGATCAATGACAGAGTCAGCTGTTTCGATGAATTTGTCACAAGGATTGATTACAGAATCATCTTCTATACGTGGGTCAATGACAGACCAATTGGGTCACAGTATTTCGGGGCAAACAAGTGTTCATGTACCGTGTAGAGCAATTGATAATAGTAATGTAAATAATAGCAGTGGTGTGGTGAATGGGGCTTTGCTTAAAGATGGTGATTTGATGCAAACTATGGTGGAGGGTAGTTCAAGTGCAGTTAAAAGGGAGGTAATTCATGCAGAAATGAATGATACACAATTGATCAGTGATTTGAAAGATGGTCATCAAAGAAGAGAGCGACCGATTTCCTTTATTTCGACAACAAGTGCAGATACAGGTATGTATAATTATGGGATATAATTTCGTTTCTTGTATTTTTTCGTTGTTTTCATTTTTCTTTTCAATTTAACAGTACCTGAATCCCTTGTTTGTCTAGAATTAGGACTATCCAACCCATTCCCCTATAACAATTTTTTCCGAATGTCTCTATTTTGGAGTAGATGTCAAGTTTTTGTCTAGGAATCTTCAGTGTAAATATATACAAGTAAACAAAGTGACAATAGCGGAATTTTGCCTTTTGTTAGATCTTCACTGTCTGCCGTGCTAAGACATGCTGGACAAAAGCATCTTGGAAAATGCCATTGTTAAGGTCTTATTTGTGGATTAAGAATGTCTGATATATTAACCCATTACCACACAATCCCGACTTTTAACGACCCTGAGAAAGAAGCCTTTTGAAAACATGGTGGGAAAAGGAGAAAATGCTGGTAACCAGCATTTTCTCCTTTTCCCACAATGTTTTCTTTCCTATCGGGGACAAATTTTGTCATTTGGACCACCTTTAATTTGTCGTCTGCAAATGCTTTCAATTTGGACCAGTCTAAAATTCTGTCGTTTGGTAAAGAGTTAATTTGGTGCTCTGAGGTCTCACTGCAGGCTTGTTTGATTTTTAACTCTTTACCAAACGCGGCAGCCTGAGGAAAATACCTTTAGATAGTTCTGTGGGAAATAGAGAATATACTAGTATCAAATATTTTCTACTCTTCACATAGTTTTTTATCCTATAAAATTGACCTTCAATTTATTTGTACCACTTTCAAATTTGTTGTCTGCATATGCTTTGAGTCTGTAAGAGTATTGAGTTCGTGTCAGGAAAGGGTTAACTCTTTACTTTGCAGACGACAACATAAAGTTACTCAAAAATTGAAATTTGAGTTTGGAAGGGTAGAAAACATATGTGAGAAAAGGAAAAAATGCTGGTTTCCAGCATTTTCTCCTTTTCCTACAATGTTTCAAAAGAATTTTTTCTCAGGGTCGTTAAAACTTGGGATTGCGTGGTAAAGGGTTAATGCCATTTTCAGCATTACTAGAGACTTTTTGTGAGGATGAGCAAACCTTCCATGCATTCTGTTTACAAGTACATTCCACAACGCTTTTGAAGCCAGTGGCTGCTTTCTGATGTAATTATGTTTTAGACAATTTTCATCCGTGGAGAGAAATTCGTCATAAAACCATCTCTGTTATAACATTTTCTGTAGGTTGTTATGGCCATGGTTAATGTTTGTCATGAAGCCAAAAGAATGACTATAGTTTGATAGATTTTATTGAAGATGAAACTGTTATTGGCTGAAAGTGAATACACAACTCTTTACCACAAAATCATGAATTTAAAGGACCCAAAAGATTAAAAATTTTTAGAAAAAATTGCGGGAAAAGAAGAAAATGCTGGTAGCAACATTTTCTCTTTTTCCCAACATGTTTTTTACATTTTCAGACACACATTCCATCATTTAATGACGTATGTTACAAAGTTTTCTAACGGACAGATTTTTTTTTAAAACTTTGCACATACAATGCTCATCATGTGTGTAGGAGATTACAGTAAAAAAAGATATAGGTCAGCATGCTTGTATCTGAGAAATTTGCCTGTGAAAAAGGTATATTGTTCCAAAATTTAGTTATATTGGATTTAACACGCTGTTCTTTAATAGTCAGTTAAACAGGAAAATTACCAGAGGAGTATACAAATCTATATCATTTTAATGAAGATTTATTTAGTTTTGCACAAAAAATATATAAAAGCCTGGTTTGAGCATGGTAAATGCACAAATGTGCATGTTATCTATACACCATTGATTTAAAAAGGGAGATAATTTGACCAAATTAAGGGTTAATCATTAATGAATACATACATTCTAACATACAGATTTTTCTTAAAATTTCCACACTTTTAGCATTTATAATTCTAAACAATAAAAATAAAAATGGCACCTATCCGTGCTTATTTCGTCAGAAAACAGGGATAAAGGTCACTATGGAAGTTAATTTTTTCAAGGAAAAAAATAGGATAAAGGCTCAGCAGACATAGTGGGAAAGGAGAAATTGCTCATTAGGAGCAATTTCTCCTTTCCTCAAAATAATTTTCAAAGTGGAAACAGCTATACGTCCACAGTCTTTAAGTTCCTGCTTTTGTTTGCTTGTTTGGTGTGTAACGCCGTGTCAACAGTATTTTAATTATTTCACAGATTCATTTTTTTCTCTTTACTAATATTATCTGAAGAAAGCGTTACATGTTTCAGTGCACCAATAGTATTACTATATGTGCGAAAAATACATAGGTGCACTTTTGATTCACTATCCATGACAAACACACATGCGCAGTATGGATGCGCATAAACATTTGTGATATATATATGTCATTAAGCCACATTTAATCTGTCGTCTCCAAATGTTTTTAACTCAGACCAGCCCGAAGTTTTGTCTTTTGGTAAGGAGTTAAAAGCATCTTTAAAAGCAACTATAGTTCTGTTGTGTTGGGTTACTTTAGGGGTTGCCTGGCCGGATAGCACAGTGGAAAATGTATCTGACTTGTGACGGAGTGGTTGCGGGTTCAATACCAGGATGAGGCAAACTTTCTTTCTGGCAACTTTTTGCCTTTCACCTCTGATGCATGTGAGAAAAGCAGTTAGTGGCATGGACAAGAAGTTGTGTCCCTATTAGTATGAGAAAGCTACCAGGAAACACATGCTTAGGTGCACTTACCACCGTGATAAAAGCTTTTAAAACAGCATAAAACTCCAACACAAACAAACAAACTTAATGGGTTAATGATCTTGGAAGTCTAAAATTGTTTTGTTAAAGTATGACTGGTTTGAACTACCTGTAACAGTAGTTTAACCCTTTACCACACGACAAAATTTTAGACCTGTCCAAATTAAAAGCATTTGTAGATGACAATTTTAATGTGGCTCATATGAAATGATTTTTCTTTGATAGGGTAGAAAACATTGTGGGAAAAGGAGAAAATGCTGGTAACCAGCATTTTCTCCTTTTCCCACAATGTTTTCAAAAGCCTTCTCTTTTAGGGGCGTTAAAAGTCGTCATTGTGTGGTAAAGGGTTAACCCGTTACCACACAATCCCAACTTTCAATGGCCCTGAAGAAGACATCTCTTGAAAACATTGTGGGAAAAGGAGAAAATGCTGGTAACCAGCATTTTCTCCTTTTCCCACAATGTTTTCTGTCCTTCCATAAACAATTTTCAACATTTAGGTCACATATATTTTCTCGTCTGCAAATGCTTTCAATTTGAACATGTCTCAAATTTTGTCGTCTGGTAAAGGGTTAAACCATAGTAATGGATTGTTTTAGGATACTGGTGAATTATAACCTAAATATTTACCCACCTTAGGTTAACATAGGAAGAGCAAACTAATGTCAAAGTTCAATATTTACAGACAGGTCTACATGTATTTCTAATCATTATCATGGAATTAGATTTGTCTTGAAGGCTTACTGTTTATCTCTTTACTGGCTATAGATTAGCGAAGCTTTTTACCGAAGGCCAAAATTTTAGACTAGTCCAAATTGAAAACATTTGGGTACAATAAAATAAATGGTACTCAAATACTGAAATTTGTTTTGGGAAGGGTAGAAAAAATTGTGTGACAAAGAGAAAATGCTTGTCACCTTTTCTCCTTTTCCCGTAATGTTTTCTGGAAGCATTCTCTTTGTTAAAATGTAGGATTTTGTTGTATAGGGTTAAATCTTTACCAAATGAAAAAATTTAGATCCATACAAATTGAGAGCAATTTCAAAGGCAACAAATCACAAATTGCTACAATGGCCAAAATCAAGTTATTTGTCTTTGATGGAGTAGAAAGCATTGTGGGAAAAGGGTAACCATTTTTTTTCTTTTTCCAACAATGTTTTCAAAGGCCTCCTCTCTCAGGGTCAGTTTAACCCTTAACCACACAATCGCCAGTTTTAACGTCACTGAGAAAGAAGCCTTTTGAAAACATTGTTGAAAAATGAGAAAATGCTAGTAACCAACATTTTCTCCTTTACCCACAATGTTTTCTATATTTTCAGAAGCAAATTCCATCATTTTATTGCCATTTACTTTGTGTACTGCAAATGCTTTTGATTTTGACAAGGCCTAACAAAAAAATATCAGTGTTTAGGGTTTCGGTCCGAGATGCTGTAGGTAGGGTAGGTAGGGAATTCTTTTCTTTTTTCAGAATTTTTTTACATGGACCATGTACTGAAATTGCAACCGAAAAAAAATTTTTTTTTCAACCGTAGGGTAAAAAGTTTAGGATCGGCAGCATTTTCTAGGTAGGGTAGGGAAACCCTAAACACAGATAGGTTTTTTTTAGGCCCAAGCCTAGAAATTTGCCATATGGTAAAGAGTTGATTGATTGATTGATTGATTGTGTGGTGTTTAACGATGTTTTTTCAGTTATACTGTGGCATCCAGTGCACCTATCCATGCTTACCTGGAGTTTCTTTTACCAGTACTCAGCACAACATTCTTTCCTAGCCACTGGCTGCTTTCCCACATAATCATCTTCAAAACAATGATCAGCGGTGAGAGAGGAATGAATCCTGTTGCAATGACTATCATGAATCCTCTGAGAGAAATTGGCCGAGCTGGGGATCAAACCAGTGACCCTCAGTTCTTGAGTCCTGTATGCTACCGACTACGCTACAGGGGTTTGGCGGGAAAGAGTTTAAACATGGATTACATGGTATAGGGTTATACATGGTTTTGAATTGTTATGAACGTTTGGTAAGGGGTCCTTTGTGCAGACACCACCAAACTGAATTTCAAGTCTAAAAGTGCTTTCAGTTTTCACAATTAGGCTTATTGGCAAGTCTATAAAATTTTGTTTTGCAGTAAAGAGTTCATCTAGTGACCTCAGCTGACATACATAGACTAAAATAAATTAGACCACTAAGGTAATAGCTACAGTGTATTTCAGCTGTAGATTTTTATGACAAAATAATGGGAAACACCTACCATTGGGAGACGATATTAGTGGCAAAGTAATGAGTTTTATTATTTGGCAAAGGTCAGAACTACGATTCTCAGATTGCCCCATTTTGAGTTCAGGAAAGCTTCCTGATAAACTCTGGAAAGGCTTGAAGCAACAGTTAAATTGGCCCTTTACAAATAGCCTCGTGTTTTAACAATCCTGAGGATAAAGGCTTTTGAAAACATTGTGTGAAAAGGAGAAAATACTGTGAACTGCGACAATTAGCCCTTTACCAAATAATCTTATGTTATAACAGTACAATCTGAGGAGAAATGGTATGGAAAACATAGTGTGAAAAGGAGAAAATACCTCGATCTGTACAGGCTGACTTTTTGCAGATGCAGTACGCCCATTACTTCATGAAAAAGAAAGGGTCCTTTGACATGCAGAAAATTTAACATTAGCATACACTTTGAACCCATTTCAATCTGCACAGTCAGGACAGGCTAACCGTGTCAAATTCGAGGATCAAATTGCTATCCAATATAAGTAAACAAATAAGAGTTACTGAGCCTCCAGCCCAGCAGAACAGCTTCGACTTTCCTTGTCCTTGCTAATTCCACTAACAAATTACGTACATATGAACATGCATTTCATCTAATGGAAATTTTATTTTTCATTACACCATAATTATGATATCTAAATACTGTTCAACATATCCACATTTCAGGACTTTGAGTCCTTTGATTTTAATGCATCATGTAAACTTCCCTGTTGTGTAGATGATACCATGTTTTCCTGTGTTCAAAGTTATCTTGAGACAATTATACTGAGGAATTGCATATTGTAACTACAGTCCAACCTGTATTGAGCAAGCACCTGAGGTATACTCAAAAGGTGCTTGCATAAGACAGGTGTTTGGTTAGTAGCGGTACATTTCAGCATTCTTGCCTTCCCTCATTAAATGCTGCCAAGCCCCAGTAGCTCAGTCGGTAGCTTGAAGGACTTGAGAACGGGGGTTCAGTCCCTGGCTTGGCCAATTTCTTTCCGAGAATTGATGATAGTCATTGCGACAGGATTCAATCCTCTCCCGCCACTGACCATTTTTTAAACGGTGGTTATGTGGGAAAGTAACCAGTGGCTTGGAAAGAAAATTGGGTGGAGAACTGGTAAAAGAGACTCTAAGAAAGCATGGAAAGGTCCACTGGCTGCCGCGATATAATTGAAATAATGTTGAAAATGGCATGAAATACCGTACAATCAATGAATTAATCAATCAATCAATCAATCAATCAATCAATCAATCAATCATTAAATGCTTGCTTAATACAAGTTGCTTGCTTAACAATTTACTACACAATCCTGAGTTATATCCACCCTGAGGAAGAAAGCTTTTGAAAACATTGGTTACCAGCATTTTCTCCTTTTCCTACAATATTTTCTACCTTTTCACAAATAAATTCTATCAGTTGAGCCACACTTTATTTGTCATCTGCATAATGCTCTCAATTTGGTATTATGTTAAAAGAGTTGAAAACAGGTGGCTGTTATATTTTGGTTATGATGCTTCATTTACTGGTTGACAGGAAAGGTTTTTCATTAAAAGCTAATGACTGATTTCATTGGTTTTAACGGATTGTGTCATGATTTCTTAGATCTATTTTTAAAATGATGGCAAGGTCAGCTAGGTTGACAGTGTTTTTTTTCTTACCTTGTGTGAACTTCCTGAAACGCTTTGTATTCAAATTTGTGTTCTTAACCTTTCATCAGGCAGTCCTGTGTTTAAACAGCCCAGAAGAAGAAGGGTTTTAAAAACATAGTGGGTGGAGGAGAAAATGTTGGTTACCAGCATATTCTCCTTTTCTCTCAATAGTTTTCCTCTATTTCAAACATACTCCTATCATTTGATATTTTACTTGTGGTTCGCAAGTGCTACGTTGGACAAGCTTAAAACTTTGATGTCTAGTACAGAGTAAACAAAATTGTCTTCAGCTGTTTTTAGAAGAAAATGTCAAGGTATTGTTGTAGCCCCAGCATCATCGTTGGCTTAGTCTGCGACTTTGTTTTTGTCGTAGTGCAAAAACTTTGACATTTTATAATATTTCTGTTATTACTGAAGATAATTATTTACCTGAACCTCAGACAAGTTGTTTACTATCAAATGGGGAACCCATACAACAAGGATTTATAACATCAAAGTGTTTTTTATGCAGTAGTGCCCCTTTTCCGACTGAATTTTCACTGAAAATCAAGTAATCACAGCCAAGCTTTGGCACCAGCATGCAGTGCTCTTTTTGACTTTGTGATATACCTTTTTACTCTTTATCACATAGAAACATTTTTGAAGCATCCATATTGAAGTAATTTACTGAAGACAATGCAAATATTTTTTTTAAATGACCATATTTTTTGTCCTTGAATAGGCAGAAAACCTTTCTTAGGGTCTTTGAAACTCAGGATGGTGTGGTAAAGGGAAAGCTTCTACATAAATCTAATGCAAAGAATTCAAGCCAAAAGTGAAGACCCTAATATTGTGATGTAAGAGGTGTTGCTAACCTAAACTTGCTAACCTTATTGGACATTGTAGATCCAAGATCAGACTGCTTGTTCTGTGCAATCTGGTCCTGGTCTATACTGTCAGCAGAAGCATTGTGTGTTTGGCAGAGAAGTAGCCTGAGGGTTATATGCGAGATATTTTGTAACATAATGATGTTCTGCTGAACTCTTTACCACGCTATCCCAACTTTAATGGCCCTGATAAAGGAAAGCCTTTGAAAGCATTGTGGGAAAAGGAGAAAATGATGGTTACCAGCATTTTCTCCTTTTCCTACAATGTTTTCTATTCTTTCACACCCAGAATCAAATTGTCGTCTGTAAATGCTTTCAGTTTGAAACATTCCAAATTTTTGGCATTTGATAAAGCAATAATCACCTTTTTCTGTTGTTCTAAGAGTAATTGTCAACTTTTCAGGATATGTGCCCGACACAGATTCAGAGGTTGGCACTTTGACCTTGAACTCTCCACAAGAATGGATGGACAAGGGTTTCCATGGCAACCATGAGTATGGTGTGGACATCCGTGGGAGAAGCAGCGCTAGTCTTGACCACACAGGTTGGTATAGAACACTGCATTATGACACAACTTATTTTTTGTCTCAAACTAGTATTATGTTCAATGATCCAAATGTATTTTATTTTTGAGGAGCCTGAAGGAGTTAATTTCAAAAGTTCATCCATTTGCCTCAATGTATAATAAACATAAATTACACTGTGTCAATTTACCCTTTATTACCCTTTACCAAATAAACCAGAGTTTTAACAACTCATGAGAAAGAAGGCTTTTGAAAACAGTTTGGGAAAAGGAAAAAATGCTTGTCACCACCATTTTCTCCTTTTCCAACAATGTTTTTCACCCTAAGACAAACTCTGTCATTTGAGACATATTTAGTATGTCACCTGTAAATGCTTCCAATTTGGACAAGTCTGATTTTTTTTGTGTGGTAGAGAGCTGAATGTCAAAAGCAGAATAACTCCTTACCAAACAACAAAATTTTAGACTAGTCCAATTTGAAAACATTTTCAGATGACAAATCAAAATGTGAATCAGAAATTGAAATTTGTTTTTCCAAGGGTAGAAAACATCATGGGAAAAGGAGAAAATGCTGGTTACCAGCATTCTCTTCTTTTGCCAGAGTGTTTTCAAAAGCTTTCTCACACAGGGTCGTTAAAAGTCAGGATTGTGTGGTAAACTGTTAACTCTTTCAGCGCCAAATAAATAAACTCGACCTCTTTTAACAGCTCTAAATGCATTCTTATAAAACTTACAAAGATTTTGATTGTATAGGCTTGATTACACAAGCAGACAGCATAGATCAAAGATTAGACTGCTGATCTATGCTGTCCACAAAAGTAAATGTTTTCATCCATGGCGCCGAAAGGGTTAACATGAAAGACCTCAGAAATCACCTAAATCAGATTTTCAAGCTAATTGCAGCCTCTCTGCGATTGCTTCCTGACCGTGTCACCTTTTTCCAATGATTTTCCCCTCAAGTGCTCAATAACCCTTTAACACATGACCAAATTTTTTGTTTGCATCCTCGTGCAAAGATGTTGACATATTAAAATACATGTCAGTACTTAAAAGATATTTGCTTCAAACTCTAATTGGTTGGTAACCATCTGAAGGGGAACCCATACAAAAGGGGCAGGTAACTATTGAATATTTATGACACAGTTATGCCCCTTTTTCAACTTAGAATTTCTACAAAAGGCAACTGCAGCAGAGTGTTGGTATCTGCATGCAGTGCTCTACATTTTTTTTTTTTTTGGGGGGGGGGGGGTGTGGAAATCAATTACTTCTGAGACAGGCACTCCAAGGATAAAGATTACCCTCTAGAAAATTGTCCATAATTCAGCAGTTAAGTCTTTACCCTCAAAGCATCTTGCCAGCCCTCTTTCTTAACCCATAGAGCGCCAAAAAAAAAAAAACCAACAGGAACTTTCATACTAGAAATAAAACGCTAATAAAGGTAGTTTCTAGGCTTCCCTTGACCAGTAAGGCAAAGTAAAGCAGACAGTGTAGATCATAGACCAGACTGCACATTTTGATCTACATTGGCTGCAAAGGCAACAAAAAAAGCGTGAAAAAACGTGAAGGGCACTATTAGGGGTAATATTACAATGCCCTTGAGGGCAGTCAAATAGTTTCTGTAATTTGATTTATGAAGTTCATGTGCAGCCCTGTTACTGTCATTAATTTGTTATATGCAGCTTAATGTGCTTTGAGACCTTGGTGTTCTGGCTTTGGGGCCAAGTTTCTGATAAAAGGCCATGCATAGTAATGATTTGGTATAAAAAATCCTCAATTTTGCCCTTAAAACTGATACATTATTAACACTTACAATTTACCAAATGATAGAATATTAGACTTGTCGGAATTGAAAGCATTTTCATTTTTATTTTTATTATTACTTTTTTTATCCTATATACATGTATAGGACTATACAGATTTAAAAAAAAAAAAACCTGTATTTTACCAGTAAAACTGAGATTTGATTCAATTTTTCGTTTGGTCATATACCAAACTTTACATCTAAAGAGACAACTAAATACTTATACCTGGTTCCAAGGACTAGTGAAAGTCTTTGAGACAGGATTCATTTTTCTGTCATGGCTTATGAGCACTGTAGCTCAGTAACATACAGGGTTTGAAACCAGGGGACACAGTTTCGAATCCCCAGCTTGGCCAGTTCTTCTCTCTGAGGATTGATGATAATGATTGAGCCAGGATTCACTCCTGTCACTGCTGAGAACTTTTTGACAATGGTTAAGTGGGAAAGCAGCCAGAGGCTTTGGAAAGATATTGTGCATAGTACTGGTAAAAGGACCTCAATGACCATCAGTTATCAGAAAGACTTTGGCCAGGAATTAAACCAGAAACCCCAGGGTTTCAAGCCAAGTACATTTCTGGCTTGGCTTGGCAAGGAAACTCCAGAAATGAACTACCTTGACTACACTATAGACCATCATCATGTGGCTCAGCCATGTAATTTGTAGCTGGAATAATCGTAATACTAGGTCATGCATAGTATTTCTTGTACTATTGCATGTTTGCTTCATTAGTGTTACTCTTAGAAATGACAATAATTGGGATACATGACCGTGAATGTGAGCAGTATGTGTTTTATCAAGTTGTCTACTTGTACAGAGATGGAATATGTCACATGCTGCTACAACCAATTTCTTCTTTTGTCGTAATGTTTTCTGGCAATATTTTATGTTTTAGTTTTGGGAATATCTGGCAAAGAAGCAGACAGTGTAGACCCACAATCAAACTGTACAGTCTCTTGCAGTTTACACTGTCATGATGTAATTAAAACTGTGTTCTGTGCAATAAAAGTTAATGGAATCAACATGAGCCTGAAAGTATTCTGTTACTTATTTATATGGTGAATTCAATAGCAGGAATTTTGTTTGCATGTTATGTGGGAATCAAACATACCAAGGCCAACATGGTAATAGATTTTTTTGTCGCTTATTATTGACTGTGCCTATATATTGTATGTTAACCCATTACCACACAATCCATACTTTTGACAACCCTGAGAAAGTAGCCTTTAGAAAACATTGTGGGAAAAGGAGAAAATGATGGTAACCAGCATTTTCTCCTTTTCCTACAATGTTTTCTACCCTTCACAAAACAAATTTCAAATTTTCAGTCACTTTTATTTTGTCGTCTGCAAATGCTTTCGATTTGGACAAGCCTAAAATAGTGTCGTTTGGTAATGAGTTAATCGGTGATTGACTCTTTACCAAACAATCCTGCATTTTAATGACCGTGAAAGAGAAGACCTTTGAAAACTTAGCGGGAAAAGTATGTTATCCTTTTCCCGTAATGATTTCTATCCTATCATGAAGAAAAATCATCATTTGAGCTACATTTAATTTGTTGTCTACCAATGCCTTCAATTTAGTCAAGTCCAAAATTGTTTCGTTTTGTAAAGAGTTCATTCTTTACCACATGTCAAAATCTTGGGGTACGGACAAAACCCCACCAGGACAAAACCCCACCAGACAAAACCCCACCAGGACAAAACCCCACCAGACAAAACCCCACCACCAAAATTGGCAGGGTGGACAAAACCCCTCCACTCATATTATGTTCTCGTAAATAAGTATTAAAACTTTATTAAGGATAATATTTATTTGTAAATTATTAATCTGAATGAAAATGAAGTAGTCTTTCAAGAATGTTACGGGAGACCACTCCTTCATGCACGATTTAATACAATACCTAACAACTGCATTAGGGAGAATTCTCTTCAGCTCAGTGGTTATGGTTTTGGCCTTTCATCCGGGCGTTCTAGGCTTCGAATCCTGTCTGGTCCCTTTATTTCTGCTATGTATTTGTTCATTTGTTTCTTTGTTACGGACTTTGTTCGTAAGATGGGGGCTGGTCCGGGATTGGCCATTGAGCCATTAATCCCATTTGTTGTCCAAAAACGGACTTTCTGCCTAATAAGGTTTTGAGTCATCAATAAATGATGACCTTAAGAGGGGGTGTGTTACAGGAGACCACTCCTTCATGCATGTCTTCATCCCGATTTAAATACAATACCTAACAACTGCGTTAGGGAGAATTCTCTTTAGCTCAGTGGTTATGGTGTTGGCCTTTCGTCCGGGCGTTCTAGGTTCGAATCCTGCCTGGTCCCTGTATTTCTGCCATGCATTTTTTCATTTGTTTCTTTGTTACGGACTTTGTTTGTAGAAGAAGTTTCTTTTAAGTATTATAAATAACATATCAAAAATTATTTTAAAGAATTGATCTATGGGGTATAGAAATACATAGTATATAAGTGAATAAATTATAAATATTATATAAAAATATCATTTCAATTCTTATTTCAGGAGCTTTTCTCCTTAATCTAATAATTCTTAACTACTTTGTTTGATAAAATAAGAAAGTTGTTAGTCTACTATAATATTTTGTTCTTTAATTTTCACAAATTAAGCCGAGCCCCGGTAGCTCAGTCGGTAGCGTGCAGGACTTGAGAACACGGGGTCCAGGGTTCGATCCCTGGCTACGACCCCTGGCTCAGCCAATTTCTTTCCGAGGATTGATGATTGTCACTGTGACAGGATTCATTCCTCTCCCACCGCTGACCATTGTCTTGACGATGATTATGTGGGAAAGCAGCCAGTGGCTTGGAAAGAAAAATTGTGCGGAGTACTGGTAAAAGAGGCTCCAGGAAAGCATGGATAGGTGCACTGGCCGCCGCAATATAACTGAAATAATGTTGAAAACGGCGTTAAACACCATACAATCAATCAATTCACGAATTGATGTTTGAAGTACAATTATAACCCTATTAAGGATTCTCAAGATCATATATTGGCATTTTTTTGCAAGTACCATTTTAAAGTTCTATTGGATATTTTTTTCTATCATAGACAATCTGTATGCCAGAACATGATTGTATTTCTATTTGATGCAAATATAATTGCTTTAATCATTTGATTGTTAGGATAAAGACAGAATTAAAGATAATAAAATGGCAATACTTTTTCTTCAATGTGTTTCTACATAATTATACAGCATATCTTCACTACAGGTAAAACAACTAACGAATCAATATAATTTAAATATATCTGATAATTCAGAGAATATTTTAATTCTTTTTATATTGTCTGTGTGTCCTTTTTATAACCATAAATCCTACATTTTATCTGTTGGTGGGGTTTTGTCCTGGTGGTGTTTTGTCCTGGTGGTGTTTTGTCCTACACTCCAAAATCTTAGACAAGACCAAATTGAAAATAGTTCTATACCCTGAAATAAATGTGACTCAAATATTGAATTTTGTTTTTGAAACGGAAGAAAAAAATGGTGGGAAAAGGAGTAAATGCTGCTTACCAGCATTTTCTCCTTTTCCCACAATGTTTTCAAAAGGTTTCTTTCACAGGGTCATTAAATCTCGGGAATGTGTGGTAAAGGGTGAATGTTGAATTTTTCCAGGAGAAAGGGTGACTGTTCTTGAACCAATACCTATAGAATCAGATAGTGACTTTGGAACTATGACAGGAGATACTGACAATGAAAATGACAGGTACAGCAAATATTTTTCATCTTTTCTGGTTTCTTAATTGATTTTCAGCTTCACAGCAGAGTCTAATAGGGCATTCAGAGTCTGATAGGGCATTCGGTAGGGCACAGGATTTGAAACGGTGGGGTCGCTAGTTTGAATCCCCCAGCCTGGTGAATTTCTCTCTCAGGATTGATGATAGTCATTGTGCCATGTTTTATTCCTCTTTCACTACTGATCATTGTTTGGATGATGGTCATGTTTGAAAGCAAGAAGTGCTTTTGGAAGAATACTGTGCCAAGTACTGGCAAAAGAAACTCCAGGAAAGAATGGTTTTTGTGATGTAAGTAAAATAGTGTTGAAAACATAATGAAAACCGTACAAAGAAACACATTCAGCTCCACTGGCCACAAGGTTAGAGAGCTTTTGTCATATCCTGGGTTCATATTCCACAACCATTGTTATGAACATTCTGGTCTTATTCTGATATTAGAAAGTAACACAACTTCTGATTGGCTAAACCAACTTTTGCAAATGGTTTAGCCAATCAGAAGGTGTTATACTTTCAAATTTAGAACATTCTTGAGAATAAGACTAAGAATGTTCTTGAGAATAATCGGTGAAATTGGATCCTGGTGTCAGTGCCATCATGTGACCTTTCATCCGTAATATGTCAGTGAATCTATCTGTCTTTTGGTCAAAATTCATTTGAAATGTACATCCTAATGAATAAACCAATTTTAACGGTTTTCCAAACAATCCCGGGTTTTCACGACCTTAAGAAAGAAGCCTCTTGAAAACATTGTGGAAAAAGGAGGAAATGCTGGTTACCAGCATTTTCTCCTTTTTCCACAATGTTTCTACCCTTCCCAAAGCAAATTTCAACTTTACAATCACTTTTATTTTGTCGTCCGCTAATGCTTTCAATTTCGACTAGTCTAAAATTTTGTTGTTTGGTAAAGAGTTAACCCAAAGAACACTGAATAAACCCAAATGGGTACTTTTAGGCTACAAATAAGATCCAACTGACTGCAGTATGAAGGCTGCTTTTGTACAACATGGCTCAGCAAAGTGGACAGAGTTTATTCAAAGCTATGACTGCTCATTTTGTGCTGTCCAATCTTGATCTACTCTGTTGGCAAAGGTAACTAGAGTTGTGAAAGGTGCTTTGAAAGTTAACAACCCTTTTCACATTTTTGCATAGGATTACTTTTTATTGTGCGAAGTACTCTAGTTAACTTTTGCAAAAAAGTTTAACTTTTTTTTTCTTAAAACCTCAAAGTTGCATTTTTTTTTAAAGTTTTGTTTAACCCTTTACCACACAATTCCTAGTTTTAACGACCGTAAAGAATGTAAATTTTGAAAACATTGTGGGAAAAGGGAAAATGCTGGTCACCTATTCCCATCATGCTTTCTACTCTTTCAGGCACAAATTCCATATAATTTCAGCAAAAATAAATCTGTTGTCTGCAAATGCTTTCAAATTAGGGCAAGTCCAAAGTTTTGTTATTTGGTAAAGAGTTATACGATTTTTGGCAGATCTGCAGATCTCTCAAATTTTTTTTTTTTATCCCTTTTCCATGGCTTGGTTGTCAAGCATACTTTAAAGTAACTACCAAAGGGAAATAAGTCATGTTATGGTAATAATGTAAAAATTTTATCTCCTATTGATTGTTATCTCCCATTGATTATTATACAGAAGCTGCAGCCTGCTTAGATGCCATTTCAAGCTTCCTAAACGATGTCGATTTGTCTGAATTGAGAACAGATGACAAATAGTTGTATCTCAAATGATAGTATCTGTTCTTGATAGGATAGAAAACCAGCGTTTTCTCCTTTGTCAACCATGTTTTCAAAAGCCTTCATGTTTTCAAAAGCCGTCTTCCTCAGGGTCATTAAAAGTCAGGATTGTGTGGTAAAGGATTAAAAGAGATTTGTGCGTTGTGCCTGTAAAGAAACTCCAGGAAAGCATGGATTGGTACACTGGTGGCTGTGACATATTTTAACCCTTAAAGGTACATCCTTACAGCTAGAGTGAAAAAAAAAAACACTGTTAAAACTTGAATGTGTGTAGTATGGCTCAGCTGTGTAAACATAGATAAATGACCAAGATATATGATGTAAGGGATAGATTAAAACACTAGGGATTTGTCCTCGTTTAAGACAGGAAACGATAACAGTGATTGCTTTGAAGGCCTCCAAAACACGAAATGCATTTTCTATCCGTCGTAATCTGGGCAGTCTTGCAGTCATCAAGGACAACATTTGGCATAAAGATACAAAAATGATTATAGTTTCATAAAATTAGGATGAAATGCGGTAAAAACTTGCCGAAAACTGCCTGAAAATAAGTTAAGGTGTATCTTTACAGTACAGAATAAATGCGATGGACATTTTCAGTCTTAAGCGAGACCCAGATAGTTGCAATTTCATGGTTACTTTTTGTCCATAGTGTTTCAGCAAAGTGGACTTTGTAGATCAAAAATCAGGCTGCACATTTTGGGCAGGCTGATCTTAATCTGTACTGACTGCAAAGGTAACTTTAATCGTGAAAGGTGCTTTGACCCTTTACCAAATGAGGAAATTTTGGACAAGTCCAAATTGAAAGTGTTTGTAGACGACAAAATGAATATGACTCAGAAATTGAATATTGTACTGGATAGGATAGAAAACATTGTGGGAAAAGGAGAAAATGCTGGTTACCAGCATTTTCTCCTTTTCTCACAATGTTTTCAAAAGGCTTCTTTTTCAGGGTCGAAAAAAGTCGCGATTGTGTGGTAGAGGGTTAAGGGTTGAGAAATGTTTAAAAAAATTGTACAAAATAAATATACCAAACAAACCAACAATCATTTGCCCGCATTATGTATTCCTTATTATGCATTATTACGAAATTGTATGAATACAAGACAAACGAACAATTTTTACACATTACGTACTCCTTTCTTCACTCTATTAGGATTTTAAAAGAGTCAAATTGTAAGCCAACTGAATACATGTATTTTCTTTAAAAAAATAAATACACAGGGCCGAGATAGTACACCCAGTTCAGGATTGTGAGACCAAGTTAAGAGGAGTTGTAATGGAGGAGATACAGGAGGGTGAACAGTCCGACGATGAGATAACACAAACTGGAGATGTACCAGATGTAAGTACTAAAACTTGTTACCTGTAGGAGCATTTCTTAAACTCTATACCCTACCATAATTAATCATTTAACACACAAACCTGACTTTGAAAAGGAAAAAATGCTGATGACCAGCAACCTTCCTGTTCTACAATGTTTTTTAGCCTACTAAAGTCACATCCCTTCATTTGAGTTCAGTAAACATCTTTTCACACCTTTCACACAGCCCTACAGCATTGGAAATAATTTTACAGCCCAAATAGCTTTGAAAAAAAATATTGAAAAAAGGGAATAATCATTTGTAAAAAGGTTTAGTTTACGAATAGTGACTTGAAAACATAACTGATAAAAGAGATTTCGCTTATCAGCCATGAGGTCTGTTGCAGGATAGTAAAAAATTTATCTGCCATTGGTGATGTGTTAAGGAATGTGAGTTTTATTGTCCAGCTGTCACAATATTGATCCACTTTTGAGCCTGTCATGATTGTACTTTTCCCTTGATCTGCAGTTGGTAGTGTACAGGACTTGATAATGGGATCACTGGTTTGAATCCTCAGTTCTGCCAATTTCTTTTGGAGGCTTGATGAAAGTCATTGCAGCAGGATTGAATCCCCTCTCACTGTTGATCATTGTTTCAATGAAGAAAGGAAAGCAGACAAAGAAGTAAAAGCTTTAACCCTTTACCACACATCAAAATTTTAGCCTTTGACCGAATCGAGAGCATTTGCAGACAATGATTTCAACATGGCTCAAATGGTGCAACTTTTCTTGATAGCATAGAAAACATTGTGGAAAAAGGAGAAAATGCTGGTCACCAGCATTTTCTCCCTTTTCCGCAATGTTTTCAAAAGGCTTCTTTCCAAGGGTCGTTAAAAGTCGGCGTTTCGTGGTAAAGGGTTAACCCTTTGTGAAGCAATCATGTGTTTAAATAACCTTTAAAGAGAAGGCTTTTGAAAAAATTGCGGGAAAAGGAGTAAATGCTGGTAACCAGCTATTTTCTTCTTTCCCCTTGATGTTTTCTACCATTTAAAAGACAGAAATTATCTGCACCTCTATCTGTTGTTTCTCCTTCAGGCCAATACAACCATTACCCTAGAAAGCAACACCACTGATAGTACAGAGATGGAAGACAGGCCAGATACTAATCTAGATTCTACTTTCACTTTAACTGTCTCAGACTCTACTGATACAACCACAACTACTTCTGGTAATGGAGATAGTTGTGAAACCACAGAGTCTATTTCCTTGGTTACAGTTATCATTGCTGATAATGAGGAGGAGGGGAAGAAGAAAGAAGGTCAGGCTGATAATAAGAAAGATAATAAGGAAAAGTCGAAAACTCCCAAGAAAAAGAAGTTTAATGTGGTGAAAGACTTTAAAAAGCCTAATACTAATGTAGTGTCTAAATTATCAGAGTACTTCAAGGCCCCACCTCCACCTAAACCGGTGAAAGAGGACAAGAGTAATACAGAAGAAGCTAAAAATAAACGCAATTCCATGAAAAATAAAATAGATCTGAGTAAAGTGACAAGTAAGATTGACAATAAAGTCATTGATAATAAAGTGATAGATGACAAGAATGTGGCTAAAGAAGGAAAAGGAAAAGAAACTGTGGAAAAGGAACCCATGAAAAAAGTGAAAAGGACTCCACCAAAGAGTAAGTGGGACGCAATAATGTCGCAGATTTCAGATCAGAAACCAAAACCTAAGACTGAGGTAAAGAGTAAATTGGAATCCATTCTTCATACACCAGCCCCTGTTAAGAAGGAAGAAGAAGCCCCTAAACCTAAGAAAAGAATCTCCATGGGAATCCCTGACTATAGTAAAGTACAGAGTAAATTAGGTTATACTTCACTACCTCGGCCAGCGGCACCTAAAATTGAGGAAACTGCTCAAAAAGCAAAACCTGAAACAATAAGGAAGAGTAGAGATTCGCCAAACAGAAGTAAAAATCAGTCTCCTGCTAGAGACAGTAAAGATGTCATGAAATCCAACATGAAGGAAAAAATGAGGAGGAAATCCTCACCAGTATTAAAAACAAGTCCTGGTCAATCAAGAAGCGTAGATAATTCTCCCAACAGGTCACGTAAGCTGAGTGTAAAGAGTGACAGGGAACGATATCCATCAGGTGATTCTCCAAAACGCCCTGGTATCAAAGACAAGATGGTCCACATAGATCTGGCAGAGTCGCTTGATGGTCGAGGAAGTAGAACTGGCACAGGGTCGGTGTGGAGTTCAAGACAGAGCAGCGTCACAGACATGAGCACAACAGGGGCAGAGGAAGAGTCTAATGAAGGACAAGGTACTCAATAGTGTTACCATACCTTATTCTTATCTATTTTCCAAATTTACAGCAAATTATTTTAAAAACATCCATGTAAAGTGTTCATAATCAGCAGGTGGTTTGAACAGTATTTTACACTTTATGAGGGCCTTTCATTTAATTGTCACTAATGGCCCACCATACTGCATGGCTGAAAGGAGCATGTTGCGAACTGCCTTGATTTCATAGGGATGATTTTCTAAAATAAGTATGGAGATTCTTTCAAATCTGTTCATTCTTTCAAAAGTTATTGCAAGTCCAATATGGTTCAGTCATATACACTGTTTATATTGCTGTATGCAAAATGAAAAAGGAAACAAGGTTTGACAGGTTTGTGTCTAATCCATGACAACACACCTGCTCACAAGTTTGTTCTTGTCCAAGACTTCCTGAAGGAGGAAAAGGTAGTTCAGCTCCCTCAGCCACCTTATTCACCAGGTGAAACCCAGGATAAACATGAATATGTGAGCTGTTGCAGTGATATGACTGAAATAATGTTGAAAGCAGTGTAAAAGACCACTCAATCAATGTGTCTCTCATTAGTTTCACCAATTCTAGGCTTGGGCTCCATGTAGCCTTTCTTGGAATATGTATAATATCTAACCCTTCAAGTCATTATTGGCCTTGAAAAAACCTCAGAAGATCAATTGCTTGCTTTGTTTTTGACACGGACGTTATCTTCCAGCTTAAAAGTGTCTTTGCACAAGTTTACTTGTTAAAATTGTCCTTCACAGTGATAGATTTAATGTATAATAATATGAGTCATGCTCTGTGAAAAGGGGGCTTAATACATCTTCAAAAAGCAACGACCCATGTCAGCCTGTGCAGTCCTGCAGCCTGACATGGGTCAAAACTTTTTGTTATTTTGCAATTTTCTGTATGTCATAGGACCATTCTACAGCCAGAATTAGTCTATTAGTCGATTTCTGAAAAAAAAAAACAACAGATTTTATGGATCCATAATTACATGATGGCTTTCTTGGTATGATGCATCGCGGAAAGGCATTAAGCCTCCTTTTGTCAGAGCATGGGTCATACATAGAAGTGAGCTTGAAAGTGCTTGAAAATGAAAGGGATAAAAGCTTCACTAAACAAGGAAACAGTGTAGATCCAAGATCAGTCTGTATGTTCTCTTCAGTCTGGTCTTGATCAGTACTGTCTGTGCAAGGTACTGTTTTCAGAAATACAGTTGTGTTGGTTTCTGTTTCAGGTTTACAGCGTGCAATGTCTGAGGAACTTGTAAGAAGGGACAGTATAAATGCTGAAACAGGGTCGCAGGTACGTGCTGTCTTGGATGCAAAACTCTATGGCAAGGCCAGTCATTTTTCAAGGATAAATGGCAGTCACTGACATCAATGAACATTGTTTTAACAATAATTATTTGGGAAAACAGCCAATATTGTGGAAAGAGTTTTGTATCTAATAATGGCTAAAGAAACCAAGCATAGGCGCCTGAAGAAGCTTGGATGTTTTCATTTATGATAGTGCAGTTGGTAGCACACTGGACTTGGAACAGCAGGTCACTTGTTCAAATCCCAAGGTCCACCAATTTCTTTTACATGGATTGATGATAGTCATTGGGATATGATTCATTCCTCTCTCACTGCTGATCATTGTTTCGACGATGGTTTTGTTCACAAAGCAGACAGTAGCTTGGGAAGAATATTGTGTAAAGCACTGGTAACAGGGGCTCAAGAAAAGCATTGATAGATGCACTGGTTGCTACCATATAACTGAACTAGTGTTGAAAATGGTGTTAAACACCTTACAATCAATCAATATGTCATTTATCTGAGTATCTAACTGAATTGCTATGTCCATATTTTTGTGAGCATGGAAAATTGAAATCTTATCCAGATGAGACACTGATTATAAAACATGAGTTATGTTTTTAAACTTGGATAATATTTACTTGAAGTAACTTGATCACAACAACAGTTTCCCATTTTGATCTTAGGTGTCTGCAGATACAAAGGTGCAGAAAGGAGAAATCAACCAACAGCGTAGAAAAAGTAGCCTGATCCCTCCAACAAATTGTGAGTATCTAGTCATGTGATAGTAATCAAAATAGGTGTGCAGTTTATTGAACTAACATTTAAACTTTTTCCGAACAATCATCACTGCATTTGTACAATCTTGAGGAAGAAGGTATTTGAAAACACTGTGGGTATTGCAGAAAATGCTGGTAACACGAATTTGCTCCTTTTACCACAAGGTTTTCTACCACTTTAAGCATAAGTCACATTATTTTTCCACATTGAACCCTTTACAACACAGTCCCAGCTTTCAATGACCCCGAGGAAGAAGGCTTTTGAAAACATGATGGAAAAAGGAGAAAATTCCACAATGTTTTCTACCTTTCCAAAACTAAGTTTCTATTTTTGATTCACATTTATTTTGTCTACAAATGCTTTCGTTTGGACAAGTCTGAAATTTTGTCTTTTGGTAGGGATCGAAACTGTCATCTGGAAATGCTAATAACCCTTTTGCTGCTAAGCGCGAGTCACTGACCTTTTGCAGACAGTGTAGATCAAGATCAGACTCAATAAAATGTGCAGTCTGATCTTGTATCTACACTGTCCAACAAGGAGATATTAATGTCCAAAAAATAAATTTGAAATGACATTATTCAGGTTTTTACTATCAGCTTGAAAGTTTTTTTTAACATACATGTATTTATCAGGAAAAAGATCAATCTAAAATGTTGTTAAATAGAGTTCATCATATTGCCACTTATGCTTAAATCTTGTACTGGGCCGCTTATGTAGCAAAAGGAGAAATTGCTCTTTACTTGCATTTTGCTGCAATGTTTTGTCTTGTATTTTTCGTTGAAGGTTTCAGAATTGTCTGCTGCAAATTTTGTTGTAGCAATTCCTCCCGATCACTCTTTTGTGAGATTGCATCAAAAGGCATTAACCCTTTATCACACAATCCCGACTTTTAATGACCCTAAAGAAAAGGCCTTTTGAAAACATTATGGGAAAAGGAGAAAATGCTGGAAACCAGCATTTTCTCCTTTTCCCAGAATGTTTTCTAGCTTTCCCAAACAGAATTTCAATTTTTCAGTCACAGTTATTTTGTGGTCTGCAAATGCTTTCAATTTGGACCAGTCTAAAAGTTTTTCCGTATGGTAAAGAGTTAACTCTTTACCAGACAACAAAACTTTGGACTAGACCCAATAGAAAGCATTTGCAGATGGCAAATTAAATTAAGCTCAAATGATTTATGTATTTTATAGGGTAAAAAGCATTGTGGAAAAGGGAGAAAATGCTGGTCACCAGTATTTTCGCGTTTTCTCACAATGTTTTCAAAAGGCTTCTATCTCAGTGTTGTTAAAACTCGGAATTACATGGTAAAGTTTAATACTGCAGGATAGAATTCAAGGGAAGTAATTCGTATAACTTTACACTGTACTGTGCTTCCCCTTCCTTTTCAAAAGAAACCTGTTGTATTTAACCTTTAGGTTGCTAAGTGTGACTCACTGACCTTTTGCAGACAGTGTAGATTAAGATCAGACTGCACAGAACATGCATTCTGATCTTTGATCTACACTGTCGGATAAGGACATATGTTCCTCCCAAACAGTATCTCTGAAATTGCAAAACTTTGGTTTTGACTATCGGCTTAAAAGTTTTGTTTCACTTATTTAGTAGGAAAAGGGCAAAGAATGAATTTCTCACTCTTCAGTAGTTGATTTGATATCTAGCTGGGAGTAGGGATCTAGGTGGGGTGGGGGGGGGCAAGGGGAAGGGAAAAGACACAAAATCATATTTAGAAAGATCTGAAAGCCTTTTTTTCTGTCCTGGTCATCTATTTTTTTTCCATGGGATAAATACATGTAACTACTAATCTTTTTGTGCTATTGGGTAATCTGGAGTGATTTCTTAGTTTTTTTTTTTTTGCCCCGCCCGGGTGGCTCAGTGGTGAGTGTGTCGGACTCATGACCTGGTGGTTGTGAGTTTGATACCCGGTTGAGGCGAACTTTCTTTCCGGCGTATTTTCGCCTCTCACCTCTGCTGAAGCATGTGAGAAAAGTAGTCGGTGGCTTTGGAAAGAAAGTTGTGTTAGTACTGGTGTGAGAAAGCCAGGAAACACATGTGCGTCACTGACCGCCATGATATGACCTTAGCTGTTAAAGTGGCGTTAAACCCCAATACAACCAACCAACCAATACAACGAAAACCCTTTTTTCTATTCATCTATGTTTTTTTCCCAAAGATGAAATATATGTAACTACTAATATGTTTATGCTTGTGATTTCTTTTTTTTTTTTCTAAGGACTTACGACTTGACCTTTATGATAGTTGATTCTTTTGCAGACCTATTTTATTTCATCTATTATCATACAATTTTTGAAAACATTACTGGAAAAAGAGAAATAATTTGAGCCATGGGGGTTTAATGCATCTGCAAAAAGTATCGACCCTTGTCAGCCTGCGCAGTCTGCACAGGCTGACAGGGGTTTAAACTTTTTGCTATTGGTCGATTTTCTGCATGTCCAAGAATCAGTCTACCCCATGATTTGGTTGGTTTGTGAAGCAAAGTGGATTTTATGGATTAATAATTGAGCCGCGCTCTGTGAAAAGGGGGCTTAATGCATCTGCGAAAAGTTTCGACCCAGGTCAGCCTGCGCAGTCCGCGCAGGCTGACCTGGGCCAAAACTTTTCGCTTTTAGTCGATTTTCTGCATGTCAAAGGATCAGTCTACCTCATGATTGAGTTGGTTGTTAAAAAACGTGGCTATTATGGATCCGTAAGTATGTGATGGCTTTCTTGGTGTGATAGATTACGGAGATGCATTAAGCCCCCTTTTGCCAGAGCACGGCTCAATTATGTAATGACTTGTCTTAGTTTTACACATTATGGAGATGCATTAAACCCCCTTTTTTCAGAGCATGGTTCATTTGTAAAAAGCAACTACAGGGTGACCCCCCAAAAAAACCAGACCCCATAAACCTCTTAATTACTCCTACAAAAATAAAGCAAAATTATTCTAGTTTTGTACACTTGAATTTCTGTCTGTGTATGATTATACCCAAAAGTTATAGTAATCTAGGATGCTTTGCACAAAAGTTATGATCTCTCCAAAATATGTTCCAATTGATCTCCTCTACATTGGAGACAGACTTGCATCTGTTGTGCAAAATTGTCAATCACTTGCACGCACCCCTCTCTGGGGATTTCCCTGATTTTTCCTGCAATTGCAGCCTAGAGTTCACCAATTGTTTGAGTATTGTTTCTAATACACATTGTCCTTCAGATACCCCCACAGATAAAAATCCGGGGGGTTCAAGTCCGGTGAATGAGGTGCCCACTCAATGTCACACTTCCTGCTGATCAGCCTTTTCTGAAAGCGCTCTCTCAGAAGAGAATGTTATGTGGCAGTGCTGAGGAAGTTCTGGACATGACTTGGATGACGCAGAGGGATTGATCGAGATGACTAGTGGTTCCAGCAAGACAGGGCGACCCCAAAACATCAAGTCACATGCTTGACGGGCTGAGAGAGCTGTTCAGCAGGAAGTGACGTCATTCACAGGACTTGAAACAATCCTGTGTTTAATCCAAACGACAAAATTTTAAACTGGTCCAAATTGAAAGCATTCGCAGATGACAAAAAAATTTTTATGGTTCAAGTGATATGGTTCACTTTTGAAAATGCATCAAACATTGTGGAAAAAGGAGAAAAAGCTGGTTACCAGCATTTTATCCTTTTCCCACAATATTTTCCAAGGCCCTATCCCTCAGAGTGGTTAAAATTCACAATTGTTTGGTAATTGATTAGTAGGTATCTGTTGGCTTGAATCATAGTCTAATTACAATTTACTTGTATTTATATGAGTTAATGCAGAATGTATCTGTTTGTTTTTTCCACACATGCAGCACCCAATGGTAATTCCTTTAATCTCATTTTCTATGGTTCAATTACATTTTGTACAGTTTCTGTTATTTTTGTCCGACCACCCATGTAGTGTTTATGTATATATTTATCTTTTGATAATTTCACACCCTCGCTTTTTTACATGCTCAGGTGATTGGACCTTTTCTTTGGTCATTTGTTGATTAACTCTCTAGCAAACGACAAATTTCTAGACCTGTCCAAATTCAGACGTAAATTTAAAAATGAATCAAAAATTGAAAATGTTTTGAGAAGGGTAGAAAACATTAAAGGAAAAGGAGAAAATGCTGGTGACCAGCATTTTCTCCTTTTCACACAATGTTTTCAAAAGCCTCTTGCTCAGGGTATTTAAAAAATAGTCAGGATTGTGTGGTGAAAGGGTAATCATTACCAAAAGACAAAGTTTTATACTTGTCAAAATTGAAACCTTTTATAGACGGCTAATCAAATGTTTCTCAAATGAGGAGATTTTCTTTGGACTGGGAAAAAAACATGGTGGGAAAAGAAGAAAATGCTGGTAACTAGCATTTTCCCTCTATTTCCATAATATTTTTAAATGCTACCTTTCTTGGGATCATAAAAATCAGGATTGTGTGGTGAAGGGTTAAAACTTTTTCCAGGAAATAGCCAATATTACAAAGTCATGAAGTAATAAGACTGATGTTACCACTGATGAAATGTTTGCACCTTGTTCATGAAATGTTTTTGATATAAATGAGTCACATTATTTTGTAATTCTAGTGTGTCTTTCAGAATGGGTCAGAAAAATGGACAGCAATGAAAATGAACATAGGGTGAAGTTATATAATTTGATGAAATAGACAAGATTTTAGGGAGACTTTTAGGATTTTTGAGTGCTGACAAGCAAAGATGTTTTGGGTGTTCAATATTTGAATAGTTGTCAGTGGTATTTTCTGACTTGTGTATGTAAAAAAGAAGCTGAAATAGAAGTTTAAAGATGAATATCATCATTCATTCAGTTGCTGAGCAAAGTACAAATTGCAACCTTTTAGAAGACTCTTATATTCAAACAAATGCCTTTGTTGTGACAATTTTTAGGCTTTTCAGATTTATCAAAGAAATACCAATTTGTTGTTCAATGATATTATGTTTAGATAAGTATTTGTGAATGTAGTTTTGATCGATTGTCCTGTCTTTCCCCTTCATGCCTGCACGCTAGTGTTAGATCGTACGATCGATGAAGGGATGAAAGTAAAATGTGGCCCTAAGATTGTCAAACCTGTGATCCGTCAGCACTCAGCACCTTCTCCGTTGACTGGATCGGGAAACAAAAATAAACCTACTCCTATAAGTGGCCATACCCCCTCGGAGAAGAAAAAACGCTATCGTTCTCGGCGTAAGTATTGATTTAGGATTGTGCAATGTATTATCCTTTCATCTCATTGGTTAAAAATATATTTGGTGCTCTGTTTATACGCTTGTGTCTTTGCTTGATCTGATTTAAACTAGTTTTTGTGTGCATTTTTATAATTATTATGCTCTCAGATTTTTGCACATAATCAATAGAATCTTTTTTTTTTCCAAGATTACATGAAATGGCACAGGCTGCAAACCCATTATAACACAGCTTTTTACGTCCTTAGAAAAGACTAAAACCCATAATTATAAAGCAGCCTTTCAGTGCTCTCAATAAGGGCCCATTTCAGGAATTTTTGTAATTCCATGTTCAAATTTTAGGAATTTTTTTTAAAAAATCAGGATTTTTTTTTCCGCATCGGTCAATGTGGTCATAAGCTTAGATTTATTTTGATTGTGTCGCGGAATGTCCAATCCTAATTTCAAACCCTATGATGTGATTACTATAAAGTTTATCCAGGAAGACATGTCCTTAGAATAACCATATAGTAGGGTTAGAAATGAATATATATCTGTAACAAAACTGATTGTGATCTGTGATTGGCTGGCAATGATGGATCATGGTACTTTAAACTAAGAATAAATAAGCAAGTCACTGTTTCATAACTGTAATAATGACAATTCCATTTTATTCAACATCATTCAGTGATACAACATGGAATACTTGTACATTTTAACTCATGGACTGTGTGGTAATGATTTAGATCATAATAAAACTATTTTACATCAAGTCTGGCTTTCTTTGTATGCAAGTGAACATGCTAAACTATGATATATCTACCTTGAATTTTTTGATGTGCATGATTTTCTTAGTGGACTTTGGAAGAGACCGTATCTCGGATAGACGTGGTTTCCTTCGTAACGACGGTCACGTTGCACGATGATTTTTTAAAGAAATTTGCCAAAGTGCGCTGCATCATTCCCAAAAGAAATGCGTATCGAAACTATAATCTGCCGATTTTTAAAGAGTTGGACAAATAATTGATATTACTCGATTATTTCAATTTCTTTCATGTTGTATGTTTGCAAACAAACAACATTCCCCGATCTTTGATTGCGTGTCTTATTAATTCCAATTATCCGTTAATTTCTACAGCTGCAGTCAAATTAGAGACGGTTGATTACTTACCGATCATAATTGACCGACCAATTAAACATTACCATAATCCGGTCATAATTGGATAAACAATTGCATATGTGTAAATTGTCACCTCTACACCGTAATCCGGATCACCAAAACGCTGTAACATGATTGGAGGCTCTTTGTAAAGCGCCTTCCTTACATTGAATTGACGATATTGAAATTTTCCACACACATCAAACCCTTTGTGCATTGTTTTTGAAAAAACGTCCGGGTTGAAATTCTCGGACGTTTTTGTCAAAATCTGGACGTAAAAAAAACGTCCGACTTTCAAAATGCCGACGTTTTTTCTCAAAATTCGGATGTAATACACGTCCACGTCCGCTTATTGAGAGCACTGGCCTTTAATGAACCCTAATTAGCACTCTAAGAAACAGTTTTAGGAAACATTTTTATGTATTTTTAACTCAGATGAAAAAGGCTTTTTGAAACACTGTGTGGAAAAGGGGAATAATTATGACGATACCAGCTTTTCTCCTTTTCCCACACTTTACAAGACAAAGTCAGTTATTTCAGCCATCTTTTGAATGTTGTCCACAAATGATTTTAATTTGGAGGAGTCTTAACCCTTTACCACTCAATACCGCATTTTAATGACTTTGAAAAAGAAAGCTTTGAAAAACATTATGGGAAAAGAAGAAAATGCTGGTGACCAGCATTTTATCCTTTTCACACAATGTTTTCTAACTTTCCATTGAAGGATCCAATTATTTGAGTCACATTTAATTAATCTTTCGGAATTAATTTCAATTCGTACAGGTCGAAAGTGTTGGTGAAGGGTTAAATCTTGTTGTCTTGTGAAGACTTAAATGTCTAGACTTTGCAAATCTAACCTAAAACCAAACAACCCTGTGATTTAATGACTCTAATGAAAAGGCTTGTCAAAAGACACTGTAGGAAAAGGAGAAAATGCTGGTAACCAGCATTTTCTCCTTTTCCAACAAAGTTTTCAGCCCTTTCATAAGCAAATTCTATCATTAAGCAACGTCTATTTTGTTATTTATAAAAGCTTTTAATATGTCTAAAATTTTGTTGCCTGGTAAGATATGAAAATAAAATGTTTACAAACAAAGGTAAGGTAAAAAAGCTTAACTATTTACCAAGAGATAAACTTTCTGACATGTCCATATCCAAAGCATTTGCAGACATTCTGCAATGTATCTTTGAAAGGGTGGGAAGCTTTTTGGGAAAAGGAGAAAGTGGTGGTTACCAGTATTTTGTCCTTTTTCCTGAATGTTTTCAAAGGCTTTCTTCATCAAGTTTGTTCAAAGTCAGGATTGTATAGGTAAGGGTTTGGTCAGAAAATAGCAGAAGTTTAACTCTTTACCAAACAACAAAATTTGAGACTGGTCCAAATTGAAAGCATTTGCAGACAAAAATATATAAGTGACTCAAAAATTGAAATTTGTTTTGGGAAGGGTAAAAAACATTGTCGGAAAAGAAGAAAATGCTAGTTACCAGCATCTTCTCCTTTTCCTACAATGTTTTTAAAAGCTTTCTTTCTTCTGGGTCATCAGGATTGTGTGGTAGAGGGTTAAGGGTGGCTTTGAAAATGGCTTAAGAACTTTCCTGTTGACTTATGGATTTAATATTTCTGCCTCAATAGGAAATCACCACAACTCCTTAAATTAATTTGTTCTGTTAAAAACTGTTGTAATCTAACACATAAACCTTTTTGTGCTGTGATTTTTCTATATAGATTTATGATGTGCAGAGTTTCTTCAGAAAATGAAAACAACATGTATAGTTAATAATTATGTAACCAGTCGATACTTCTCTATTTGTTGTCCGCAATTTTGTAAGGGGCTAAAAGAAATCCTTGCTCCTATTTTGTTTGAAATAGTATCTTGAGTTATGCTGTAAAAAGACAGACTATTATTTATATACAATATATTTTACACCTGAATTCAAGGGTAGGAGGTCTGTCCAGCTTTTTAATCCTTTACCACACAATCCAGTGTTTTGATGAGCCTGAGAAAGACGGATTTAGAAAACATGGTGGGGAAAAAGGAGAAAATGCTGATAATCAGCATTTTCTCCTTTTTCCCACCATAGTTTCTATCCTTTCTAAGACATAATCATCATTTTTAACATATTCAGTTTTTTGGATGCATATGCTTTGAATTTCTACGGGTCAAAAAATTTTGTCTTTAAGTAAAGCGTTGACTCTTTATGACATGACAGAATTTTAGACTTTTTACAAATTGAAAGCCCTTTCGGTTGAAAAATGTATCTCAAATGACACTGTGTTTGCTTTTAAAAGGGAAGAAACTATTGTGGGAAAAGGAAAAAATGCTGGTTACATGCATGTACTTTTTTTCACCACAATGTCTTCAAAAGCTTTCTATTTCAGGTTCGTTAAAACTCAGGATTATTTGGTGAAGGGATAAGTGGGTGCTCACAAATGCGTGAAGTTTATATCTTCATAGTTGTCACAAAAAAGACACCAACATTTAATGAGCTTGTAAAGATATATGAATAGAGCAATTCGGTGTTTTTTTTTAACGTTATGGATGGGAATGATAATTTGTGGAATGAAGTGATTTAGATGTTGATGCTACAAACCGCCAAACTCAGAACCAGATGACAAAACTTTAGACTTGTCCAAATCGAAAGCAATTGCACATGACAAATGAATGTGGCTCAAAAAATGGAATTGTCCTCAAAGGGTAGAAAACATTGTGAGGAAAGGAGAAAATGCTGGTTACCAGCATTTTTTCCTTTCCTCACAATGTTTTCGAAAGCTCCAATCTTCAAGCTTGTTGAAGCATAGGATTACTTCATAAAGTGTTAATTGTAATTTTTTATATTTTTTTAAAGAAAGTACAGTAGATACATTAGTTATTTGACCAATTTGAATGAAAAATATGTAGGTTAAAGAAAGGGGAGTAGTTTGTATCTTGGAGAAGGAATGTAAGGAAGATTTTAGGCTGGTTTGAACTAAATCTACAGGAAGACTGGGAAGAATTTATTAGTTGATTTCAATGTGTGTCTCAATACCATGGCAATTTTATGAGAAAAATGGTGACTTAGATCAATGGAAATAATTTGATGAATGCCAGATAAAGCAAAATAAACTGCTACATGTTCATTTTTTTTTTGCAAAAAAAAGGGGTACGCATGAAAAAACTCCAATACTTGCGGCCAAAAGTATCAGACTTAAGGTTGCCAGCATTTTTTTTCTTATCCCACAACTTTGTCAAAAGCCTATTCCTCAGGGTTGTTAAAGATGCCCGTCTACAGCCGGTGAGCAAAAACGCTGTTAAATTTCAAACAATTTAGAATGGTACAGAAATCAGTCCTTTGTGTAAACATGGATAAATTACTGACATATATGGTGTAATTGAAAAAAAGAAACACGGAGATTTGTATTAGAAACCAAACATTGGTCAGAAGAAAACTGGCTGACGATCGAAGCCGTAAACAATCACGGAAATTTATCGTTGGTTTCCGCCTAGAGTCGGATACGGTGTAATTTGCATTATAGGCCGCGACCTCCGTCTGAAAATCGAGGCTGCAACAGAGAAGCCTGCATTTTCCTTTGTTTACCTCATTAGATGCAGGGCGAAGGTCAAATATAGTCACGTGACAGAATGCATGATCATCTTACGAATCTACCTGAGTGTATAACGGATATATCGAAAATCTTCGATTCAAAAACCGGAAACGACGAGTCTGTTTACATGGAAGGCAGCAACTCAGTGAAATGCATTTTCTATCGACCATAAACCTTGCAACCGTCAGGCGTAATATTTGGCATGAAGATATAAGAATGACTATAGTTTGATAAAATAGAGACAAAATGAGTTAAAACTGGCTGAAAATGAGTATAAGGGCCTCTTTAAAACATGGGAGTGTGGTAAAGGTTAAATATATGTAATTTCAGATTATCTAAGAACAGGCTTAATGCCAAGGCTGCAAAGCTTGACACAGTGCACTACTTGGGGACAGCGTAGATCATGATCAGATAAAACAGATCATGCATTCTGAACTTGGATCAACACTGTCCAGAACGGATAGATTTTTGCCCTTTAAAAGAACTCTAGTTTCACAATATATTGGTACTTTTTATTGGTTGGAAATCCTCACTCAGTTTATGTAGCAGTTGAAAATTCAATGTGCAGTCTGATCTTGGATCTACACTGTCCTAAACTGGCAGATATTTGTAGCTGATCAGACCTCTAGAAGTACAATATTATGTTCTTTTCTGTTGACTGGAAATTTTCATTCAGTTTATTTAGCAGTTTGATTAGGGTTAAAATTGTAATACTTGAAACAATAATGTATACGCGGGGGGTATTTTAAAGTTAAAGTATTAATTTCCATATAGTAAGGTATACATAGTATTGTTTTATGCTGATAGTATTGTATGAAATTCAATTAGGTCTATTCTAATTAGGACATGAAAATTTAACCTGTCTCTGAAGGATCATGTGTTTTAACCCTTTAGCGTACTATGCGGTCTTTTAATGACCCCGGGAATGAAGCCTTTTGAAAACCTTTGTGGAAAGGGGAGGAAATGCTGGTAACCAGCATTTTCTCCTTTTTCCCACAATGTTTTCTACCCTATCAAAGAAATATTGCACCATTTGAGCCACAGTGAAATTGTAGTCTGTAAGCGTTTTCAGTTTGGACAACGCTGAAGTTTTGTTGTCTGGTAAAGGGTTAACAACCCTGAGGAAGAAGGCTTTTAAAAGCAATGTTGGAAGAAGAGAAAATGCTGGTAGTGAGCACTGCTTTAGGTTTCTAGGCAGCAATTTGTGAGAGATAAGTTGAACACGAGAAAAATGGCTTTTGAAAACATTTTTCCTTGATGTTTTCTACCATTTTCAAGACAGTTTCTCCCATTTAACTCTTTACCACACAATCCCGACTTTCAACGACCCCGAGAAAGAGGCCTTTTGAAAACACTGTGGGAAAAGGAGAAAATGCTGGTAACCAGCATTTTCTCCTTTTCCCACAATGTTTTCTACCCTTCCCAAAACAAATTTTAATTTTTCAGTCACATTTATTTTGTCGTCTGCAAATGTTTTCAATTTGGACCAGTCTAAAATTTTCTCGAGTGGTAAAGGGTTAAGCCAAATTGAATTTGTTGTCTGCAGATTCTCTGGATATGGAGAAGTCCAGAATTTCTTTGTTTGGTAAGGGGCTAAATCTAGTTATAAATCAAAGATTGGTATCAGATATCTAGTTAAGATTTCTACGCCTCAATAACCCTTGGGTAATCAATGCTTAGTGAGTTGTTTAACCATTTACCACACAATCCTGAGTTTTAATGACCCTCTGAAAAAGGTCTTTTAAAAACATTGTTGGAAAAGGAGAAAATGCTGATAATCAGCATTTTCTCATTTTCCCACAATGTTTTCTCTCGTATCAAAGACAAATTGCATCATTTGATCTACATTTAAATTGTCGTCTGCAAATGCTTTCAATTTGGACAAGTCTACATTTTTGTTGTGTGGTAAAGGGTTAACTGTCATGTCATGTGATTGAACTCAGAGAATTTGAATCCCAAATATTTTTCAAATCTCAATTGAATCAATCAATCAATCAAATGAACAATTTGTCCGTCTGCTACATTATTCTTTCATTTCTTACTTGTGATTCATGTTGATTTTACAAATTCCTATTCTACCTTAAAAAAAAAATAGTTAAAATTGGTCGGCTAAAATTTGAGTGAGGGAGTCTTAGCATGTATACTTGCCAAAGAATAAAGTTAATAATGAAACGATGATTTTTTTTGTGCAAATAAAGTTATATTATTAAACCTATCAAATGACACATGTAGATCTAGTATTAGAAATTCAAAATGGATTAATGCAGTCTGTGACGAATCTATTTTTTTAGCGCAGTAGGATGTCAGAATTGCAGAATAGTTTCCTTGATTAGAAAATGCAACAGGAATATGAAATATGAAAGGAACAATGTTTGAAAGCACTGTTTTTAAAGAAAGTGAACAGAAAGCTGTTAGATTCATTGTGCGAAATGGTTCTAGTGCTCAGACTGATGTATGCCATTCTGTCATGGATGTACCATAATTTCTATGATTATTTTGTGTTTTTCTGTGGTATTTACACGATGATTAACATATTGCATTGTGTGATGGACATGATCGATAGACTGGTTGTTGATGAAGGGGAGTTAGTTTTTGAAGAAATTGACAACGAACTTAGAATCACAGCTCCTATTGCTAAACCGGAAGTTTTCGGTATGTACTCTAGCAAAGTATGATACAATATTTATTTACTATCAGTTTGTAATCACCCACAGCGTGTGTGTTGCACTACTTTTAAATTCAAAGACCAGTTATTTGATTGGCTGGGATGTTTTGTCTCAGCCAATCAGAAGGCTGGTCTTAGGATTCAAAATTTGAACAGAATATAGGATGGTAGGGGATTATGGCCAGTATTCTTATTTTTTCTTAAATATTTGAATTTATGTACATGTATTTAAACATTCTAGGGATCACTTCTCATATAGGTCTTTTAAGACTGGCACTATAGCATCTTGCATTTTAGAAGAGGTTTATAAAAAAGAAGATACTTTGCATGGTCCATGATCTTACCTCCCTTTATGCATAATTTCCCATATGCAAATCGGCTGACTGTTACATACATTAGAAATAATTGTTAGTATAAAATAGATGAAGATATGATATTTCTTAGACCAGCCTGCATAGCTCATTAAGTAGAGCGTGGGACTCGTGAACGTGATGTTTAGGGTCACTTGAGGGTGTGGGTTCAATTCCCACAGCTGGACATCTAAAATTACTAATAGTCTTTCTGATTAGACTTGTAACCAAGGTTCTGTGTGACAGTGCTACACACTGAGCATGTTAAGGAAGCAGGTGTAACTTAGGATGGGTTTCGACCTGTATCTGCACTATCCCCTGTAACAATACTAAAGCCTTCAGGGGGCGTTGCCTATATGGGCAACCGGTGGCGACGATAAATAACACAAATTCAATCAATCAATCAAGGTTCATATGTGCATATTGTGCATATATTATATAGTGAGCTGAAATAGTTCATGTGGTTGGCAAGTGGGGCTTGTTAGTCAGTTGTATATTGTGTCATTTAAGGGTGTTGGTCTGAACCACCTGACTGATAAGCTACTAAAAGCAATTTGGATGAGAAGTTCCAGGCATGGCATGGTGTTATACGCCAAGCTAGTTTGTTAGGAAGGATGTCCTTTTGTATCATGCACTATCCTACCTAACATAACCAACAGATTTCTGGGGATATTGCCCATATGGGCAATTGGTGGTGACAATAAATACATAGAAAATTTGCAATCAGTATACTAGTATCTATTGAAATTATGTGATATTTCAATATGTTGTTTGCATTCAGTTTTCTGATAGAAGAAGTTGCCTTATAATTATCATGCATTGTCTCTTTACGACATGACAAAATTTTAGATTTGTCCAAATTAGAAGGATTTGCCTATGATAAATGTGGCTGAAGTAATGGTACCTGTCTTTAAAAGAGTGAAAAAATTGTGGAAAAAGGAGAAGGTGCTGTTTATCAGCATTTCCTTCTTGTCCTACTCTGTTTTCAGATGCTATTGCCTTCAGGGTTGTTAAACAGGATGGTATTGTAAATTGATAAACAGGGAAATATTCCAAAGAGGTTATGGGACAAAGTTGATACAACATGAATGCATTTAAGTCTTTACCAGATTATAAACAAAATTTTACACTCATTAGACTTGAAAGTATTTGCAGTCAACAAATTAAATGTTGCTCAAATGGTTGCATTAGTCCTTGAAGGATAGAAAAAAAAATGAGAAAAGCAGTAAAATGTATTTCCTCCTTTTGCTCTAATGTTTTCAAATGTCTTCTTTCTGAAAGCCATTAAAATGAAGGATTGTTTGGTAAAGAGTTAAATTTGTTTTTATGTAAATGTACCACATGGTTGATTTAATGGTTGGGTGATTGTAAGGTGTTGCCCTCATGTAAAGTGTTGCCCTCATGTAAAGTGCTTTTATAGTCATAAGTGTGCATCTGAAAGACATGGTTGTATTCCTTATTGTAAATTAATTTATGGTCTCCTATTGCAACTAGAAGTTGCCAAATGTTTCAGTTCAGTAATATAGGTCAAGAGCAGACTGCAATGAATTCACATTCTGAAATTAGATGTAAAGCCTTTAACTCTGTACAATAGGCCAAAATGGATACAAAGTGGCAATATTTATGGCTTTCCTTAAATCAGGCTGCAAAATTAACACTGCATTTGTTCAGCAATGAAAGAGTTAATTTTACTACTTTGCTAATTTCTACTATGCTACTTGCAGATTTCCCACACAACCAAAGTTGATACCATGTTCAATCTCAGATGAGAGAGGTAACCGAAGTTGATACAATGTTCAATCTCAGATGAGAGAGGAACCAATCTTATTTGCAGTGACTTTTGTCAGTCTTAGTAAGAATTTTGGCTGAGCTTTGGATTTGATTTCTTAACCCCTGGGTAATTAATCCAAAGTATCACCACTGAGCTACCTGGGTTTGGCTATTCAAAAGAGTTTTAAAAGTTTATCGACAGAAATGAGCTCACTCTTACCGGATTACAAAATTTTGGACCTGTCTTTATTGCAAGCATTTGCTGATTGCAGTCTAATTATCTTAAATGATGAAATTGTCTCAAAAAGAGAAGGAAAAAGTACCAAAAAAAAGAAAAGTACTGGATATTCTCAAAAGCCTTATTTCTCAAGGTTGTTGAAACACAAACTTCTTTGGAACACAGGGTGAAACAAAAACCAAATGTGTAACCTTATCAGTATTATGGTAAAGAGTTGATAATGAAAGACTTTGTTTATAGAAATTGATAAAGCAGATAGCCTTTGCCTTATTATATCTTGTATTCTGGGCAGACATTGCCTACACCCATATTATACAATAATCAGTCTTAACTCACACTACATCTGTAAAGCTAAGAACCGATTTGTCTCTAGGTTCCTCTGTTATTATTAGTCCCAAGATTGCCATATAAACCCAACAGACATTTTCAATTTAGATTGATTGATTGATTGTATGGTGTTTAACGCAGTTTTCAACATTATTTCAGTTATATCGCGGCAGCCAGTGCATCTATCCATGCTTTCCTGGAGTCTCTTTTACCATTACTCCGCACAATTTTCTTTCTAAGCCACTGGCTGCTTTGCCACATAACCATCGTCGAAACAATGGTCAGCGGTGGGAGAGGAATGAATCCTGTCGCAATGACTATCATCAGTCCTCAGAAAGAAATTGGCCGAGCCAGGGATCGAACCCACGACCCCCTGTTCTAAAGTCATGCACGCTACTGACTGAGCTACCGGGGCTCAGCTTTTCAATTTAGAAATAAGACACCATGAATTTCAATTTCTAAGGTTCCTTCTATCTATAATGTTTTAGCAAAGCAGACAGGGTAGATTAGAGATCAGACTGCACAAAGTGTGCAGTCTGATCTTGAGCGACACGGACTGCAAAGGCAACTATAGTCATGAAAGGCTCTTTAAGGGTAAAATGAGTTTGAATTTTTCGATACATGCATCTCAGTACTTTTACATAACTTTTTTCAAATTGATATTGGAAAGATGTGCAGCCAGTGGCTAAAGTAGAAAGCTTGTTGTGTGTCACTACTTGTGACAGAAAAAATAGGAGATCATGGCTGCCATGAAATACATGCAAGTGAACCTTATTGCCCTAAAAAGGTCAGAGGAACATTTGATATTTTCACTGACTGTCATAAATATAATTAAAATGACATTAAAAATAAAGATGCACAAAAAAAGAGGTCTACCTCTGACACAAGTACTAAAACTTACAAAGTAAAGAGTACACCCTCAAATACAAGTGCTAAAACTTACAAAGTTAAGAGTCCACCCTCTAATACAAGTACTAAAACTTACAAAGTAAAGAGTACATCCTCTAATAGAAGTGCTTAAACTTACAAAGTAAAGAGTACACCCTCTAATACAAGTACTAAAACTTACAAAGTAAAGAGTACACCCTCTAATACAAGTACTAAAACTTACAAAGTAAAGAGTACACCCTCTAATACAAGTACTAAAACTTACAAAGTAAAGAGTACACCCTCTAATACAAGTGCTTAAACTTACAATGTAAAGAGTACACCCTCTAATACAAGTGCTTAAACTTACAAAGTAAAGAGTGCACCCTCTATTTCAAGTACTAAAACTTACAAAGTAAAGAGTATACCCTCTAATAGAAGTGCTTAATCTTAACAAAATAAAGAGAAAACCCCCTGATACAAGTACTGAAGTTCAACAAAGTAAAGGTACATCCTCGGATACTTGTACTTAACCTTACGATGTAGAGATTGCAAGCTATGATATAAGCACAGCAATGTACAACATGAAGAGTGACCCCTGTGATAAAAGCATAAAAACCCACAAAGTATAGAGTACACCCTCTGATATAAGTATTAAGATATACAGAGTAAAGAGTACATGTACATCCTCTGATAAAAAAAATATGTTAAATTATAAGAATACACCCTCTGATACAGGTAATGAAATTTATAAAGTAAAACATGCATCCTCTACAAGTACAAAGATGGACAAAGATGATTATGCTTCTGCTGATACCAGTAAACCTTCTGGTACAAGTACTAAAATGCACAAAGTAAAGAGTGCACACTCTGATATAAGTACTAAAATGCACAAAGTAAAGAGTGCACACTCTGATATAAGTACTAAAATGCACAAAGTAAAGAGTGCACACTCTGATATAAGTACTAAAATGCACAAAGTAAAGAGTGCATCCTCTGATATAAGTACTAAAATGCACGAAGTAAAGAGTGCATCCTCTGATATAAGTACTAAAATGCACAAAGTAAAAAGTGCATCCTCTGATATAAGTACTAAAACGCACAAAGTAAAGAGTGCACACTCTAATATAAGTACTAAAATGCACAAAGTAAAGAGTGCATCCTCTGATACAGCCCGGCCAGGTAGCTCAGTGGTTGGCATATCTGACTTGTGACCTGGAGGTTGCAGGTTCGATACCAGGGGGTTGCGGTGAACTTTGTTTCCAGCGATTATTTGCCTCTCACCTCTGATACATGTGAGAAAAGTTGTCAGTGGCTTTGAAAAGAACGTTGTGTTAGTACTAGTGTGATAAAGCCAGGAAACACATGGTGCGTCACTGACCGCCATGATATGCCCTAAGCTGTTAAAATGGTGTTAAACTCCAAAACAAACCTGATACAAGTACTAAAATGCACTAAGTAAAGAGTGCAAACTGATACAAGTACTAAAATGCACAAAGTAAAGAGTGTGCTCTGATACAAGTAATAAAATGCACAAAGTAAAGAGTACACACTTTGATACAAGTACTAAAATACACAAAGTAAAGAGTGCACTCTAATACAAGTATTAAAATGCACAAAGTAAAATGTGTACCCTTTTATGCAAGAAGTAAAAGTTAAGAATACATCCTCTGATACAAGTAGTAAAATGCACAAAGTAATGAGTGCACACTCTGATACAAGTACCAAAATGTACAGAGTAAAGAGTACAGTGAATGCCAGATTATCAAAGTATGGCATTAGCAGCCATTTTTGTATGAACCACCCACCTAGGACCACACAGTGACACAAAGGATAGATATTTGAAGGAAAGGAAATTTACTTGTCTTGAAGGGATTTAAAACCAAAGGAAAGCATAAATTATTGTTGCTTGCAATAAGCAATTTCTCCTTTTTCACATAATGTTTCCAAAACCTACAGCTACATTCTGTGTGAAACTGGTAATTAAATTACAAGGAGTAAATCAGTTTTTATGGGCGGATGTGATTAACAACAATAAATGATGGAGATAGAAAGAGGGAAATTTCTCTAGGCATGGTTTTCATTTAGAACCCTTTCTCTGTCTGGTAAACATACATTTTGAACCATGCTCTGAGTAGAATAAATTAAAAAAAATCTCTATGCTAAATGATGATTTCTCTCCTTCAAATTTTTATATAGTGTTTTGAAAATCCATTAATCTACTAAGGCAGCTTGATACCCCCTGAAAGAATAATGCTAGAAAACAGTGTAAAATATGGATAATTCAGAAAAATTTGTCAAGATCACAGTGCAGGTTAAGATTGAACACTCTTATCCCTTTACCACATGATCGCAATATATGACGACCTCAAGAAATAATGCTTTTGAAAACATTGTGGGAAATGGAGAAAATGCTGGTACCCAGCACCCACAATGTTTTCTGTCCTTTCACTCACAAATTCCATCATTGTATTTGTTGTCTGCAAATGCTTTCAATTTGGACAAGGCCAAAACTGTGTCATTTGGTAAAGAGTAAATTTACAAGAAACCTGATAATTTGAGAGCTATACAGGGGCTTTATTCTCCAACAGTTCTAACCACAGATATTCTGAATGTTTTGATTTTAAATCTAAGAGTAACCTGTTCTACTGGCATAGATATTCTGTTTTTGATTCTAAATCTAAGAGTAGCCATTCTATTGGCATAGATATTCAGTCTTGCCCAAATAAATAGCTAGCTTTGGATAGTAGGGCTAGATATTGACATTAACTCCAAAATAAGAGTGCTTAACCCGAAACTTTGACATTACATATTTTATTAAATGAGCCATGCCCTAGCAAAAGGGGGCTTAATGCATATCGGTGATGCATGACACCAAGCAAGTCATTACAAAGTCATGGATCCCTAAAGTCCACTTTTGTTAACAACTGGCTGAACCACCAGGTAAACTTGGCTTTAGAGAAAATTGACCAAAAACAAAAAAATTTGACCCAGGTCAGCCTGCGCGTACAGTGCAGGCTGACCTGGGTCAATACTTTTTGCAGGTGCATTAAGCCCTGTTTTCACAGAGCACAGCTCATTTATTTTAGTTCACTTTGTGGAAGAGGAGCTATTAAAAACATGCATTTAGTTGGCTTATTTTGACCATAAATTTTACAGTTCAGGTGTAATCATTAATTTGTGTTGGATAAATGGAATATGTCAATATGCTCTTGTATTTTAAGAAAGATCTGTTAAGTTTTTGTGCTTAACTCTTTCCCAACATTATTTTAGTCTCATCCAAATTGAAAGCATTTGCAGACTACAAATTTATCACAAAAGGTAATTTTGGTCTTTGAAATGGTAGAAAACATTGTGGGAAAAGAAGAAAATGCTGGTTACCAGCATTTTCTCCTTTTCCCACATTGTTTTCAAAATTCTTCCCCAGGGTCATTAAAACTCGGAATTGTGTAGTAAAGGGTTAATCCCACACAGTTTACTGTACAGGTACTAGCCTTTTGCACCCATGCAGTATGCTTATTTGGAAAACATTATGGAGAATGCAAAAATTTCTTGTAACAAAGGCTACTTTTCTTACACAGTTTTTCATACTGAAGAAAATTCAATTTTCATGCTCAACCAAATATTTATCCTTTGTACAATCATTAATGTGTCGGGTAAAATGAAAGCATTTGCACTTCACAAACAAAATGTGGCGATAACATTGTTAGAGTAGAACGCATTGAGAAAAAAAGAAAAAAATGTTTATCAGCATTTTCTCCTTTTCTCACCATGCCTTCTTTTTCAGGATCATTTAAACACAGGATTGTTTGGCGAAGGGGTTTAGGTTATTGTTAGAGAACCAGCCAGGGTCGCTTAGGATAGCTCAGTGGTAAGGGTATCTGACTTCCGACCTGGTGGTTGCAAGTTCAATACCTGTTTGAGGCAAACTTTTTTTCCGGTGATATTTTGTCTCGTATCTCAGATGCATCTGAGAATGTAGTCAGTGACCTGGAAAGAAAGTTGTGTTGGTACTGGTGTGGGAAAGCTAGGAATCACATCTGTAGTTGCACCGACTGCCATGATATGACCTAAGCTGTTAAAACAGCATTAAACTTCAATACAAACAAACTAATTATTAGAGAAAAACTATAACACTTTACCACACAATAAAATTTTAGACTTGTCCAAATTGAAAGCATTTGTAGACAGCAAATTAAGTGTAGCTCAAAAGATGATTTCTATCTTTGAAATGTGAGAAAACATTGTGGGAAAAGGAGAAAATGCTGTTTATCAGCATTTTCTCCTTTTTCCACGATGTTTTCAAAAGCTTTCTCCTTCAGGGTGGTTAAAATTCTGGATTTTGTGGTAATGGGATAATACAAGTCATGTGGCATGTTTAAACAATTAACCTTTCAAGAGTATTCTTTGTAGCAGTTCTCCTGGTTCATGGGTTTCACTCTATACCACATAATCCCCAAGTTTTGACAACCCTGATGAAGAAGGCTTTTGAAATCATTGTGGGAAAAGGAGGGAAAAAATGCTCCTTTTTCAAGAATGTTTCAAAAGTCTTCTCCTTCAGTGTGATTCAAACTTGGGGTTGTGTGGTAAAGAGTTAAACTGGATTTAAATTGTCAGTAGTCTGATCTTGATTTACTCCCATCTGCAGATTTAGCAACTTAACTACGCTCAACCCTTGATGGACAAGAAAACAGTAAACTGTTATTTAACCCTTTAACACACAATCCATACATTTAATGACCCTGAGAAAGAAAGCTTTTGAAAACATTGTGGGAAAAGGAGAAAATGCCAGTAAACAGCATTTTCTCCCTTTTCCACAATGTTTTCTACCCTTCCCAAAACAAATTTCAATTTTTGAGTCATGTTTATTTTATTGTCTGCAAATGCTTTCAATTTGGACTAGTCTAAAATTTTGTGGTTTGGTAAAGAGTGAAGAAAGTTACAAGGCCCAGGTAAACTAGAACTTCTTTTATGTACTTGATGATTGCCACTGTCTTGGATCATTAGTACAAAACTCTGATTCAAGTCTTGTCCTGCAAGACTCACATTTGAAACAGGCAGTTGCAGTCCTGCATCAGGCTCAGTGGTAAAGTGTATGATTGATGTTCAAGCTGCACTGGAAGCATTGGGTTTTTGTGGGAATGTCCTTGGGCAAGACACTTCAGAGTCCTAGCCTAGTACTGGTGAAACCCAGGACATACATGAATATGTGAGTTGTTGCTGTGATATGATGAAATAATGTTGAAAGCAGTGTAAAACACCTTCAGTCAATCTTCTTTTTTTGAAATATTCAATACATTTTTCCTGCATACTTTTACAGGTCTAATACAGTCAGTGTATTGTAAGTACCAGTAATAGCAATAATTTCATGTCAGTCTGACAGACTGGAAAGTGTTAAAAAGCTAAAATAAGGTGTAATAATCACTTTATGTATCTAAATTAAGTACTTTAAATCTTTAATCCTCTTACTTGACATCAAAGGAAAATCATAAAATGCAGTTATTTCATTTTTTGCAACAGTTTCCTTCGCAAACTGCACCTCAGTGTAAAGATTTTTATACATTGACTGAATTAGGCAAGACTAAGTCAACAGCCCACTTTTAAAAACAGTGTGGTTGAAAGAGAAATGCCACACCTTTTGGTGATTTATTTGTGGATTTCAGTTCAATTGTTCACATTTCTTTTTTCTTTAAGTTTGCGTAATTTGGAAGACCTCAAAATAATATGAATTTCAGTGAACTCTTTACCAAACAACAAAATTATACACCAGTCGAAACTGAAAGCATTTGCACATGACAAATTATAGGTGACAAAAAAGACAAAATTTGTTCTTGATGAGGTAGATAGGGTAGAAAACATTGTGGCAAAAGGAGAAAATGCTGGTTACCAGCATTTTCTCCTATTCCCGCAATGTTTGCAAAAGCCTTCTTCCTCAGGGTTGTTAAAACTTGGATTGTGTGGTAAGGGGTTAAAAGAATGGGCTAATGTAAGAATTATAACTTCAAAATGTCAAATTTAAAAGTAACAATTAACATTTGTTTGCAGTAGATCATTTTTCTGCATTAAATATTTATAAAAATATCTATCATTTACAGGCTACCTCCCTGCAAAATTAAGAACAAAGAAATCCTGTATTTATAGAGGGTGAAAGTCCACTTTATTAATGGAAATACTCAGAGTTCAACTGAGCACAAAAAAATTGTAAACAGATGTGGAAAAAAGATTTCCCCTTAGATTTTTACAAGACCACACAATTTTAGAAAACATTAATTTTGCAGACAAGGAATTCAATGTTGGTAGAAAAAAATGTTGGAAAAGGAGAAAATGCTGGTTACCACCATTTTCTCCTTTTCCCACAATGTTTTCAATAGCCTTTTTCTGTAGTGTTATAAAGGAGGTACCCCCAATTCAAGGTTTCTGTAGAAAAGATCAAACTTAGGTCTAAAGACATGAAGAAAACAATTGCGATGTTTGGGGAAATAATTAACTTTGAGCAATTTCTCACTTTGTCACAATGATTTCAAGTGTAAGTTAGTTCAGGGGAATCAAAAGGTGCTTGCATGTGGAAAAAAGATAACTATAATTGCCAGGAAATTATAATTGCCAAGAAACTGATGATCCATTCAACCAAAGTTCATCATGTCCCTGTTTTTGATGAACATGTTCTTGTACAACTTCATTCTTAATCCTTTTTGAGACGACAAAATTTAAGCCTTGCGAAGATTGAAAGCATTTGCAGATGACAATTATAATGTGGCTGAAATGGTGCAATTTTTCTTTGATAGGGTAGAAAAATTGTGGGAGAAGGAGAAAATGCTGACTACCAGCATTTTCTCCTTTTCCCACAATTTTTTCAAAAGACGTCTTTCCCGGGGTGGTAAGAAGTTAGGATTGAGGGTTAAAGAACCTTTCACAACTTATGTTGCCTTTGAGAACACTTTGTAGATCAAGATCAGGCTGCACAGAATGTGCAGCCTGATCTCTGATCTACATTGTCCTCTTTGCTTAGACATTCTGAACAAAAACCACCATGAAATTAATGATCACAGTCCTCCTTTTCCCACAATGTTTTTAAAAGTCTTCTTTGCTAGGGTCATAAAACACAAGTTTGTTTGGTAAAGCGTAAGCTCTTTACTGCGCAATCCCTCGAATTGCCCAGGAAAATAAAAAAAGACATGAAAACATCGTAGGAGAAGGAGAAAATGATGGTTACCAGCATATTTTTCCTTTGACACAAAGTTTTCTTAACTTTCAAAGCTGGATATTGTCATTTAAGCCACATTGAAATTTGGATTTGTCAGTCTGCAAGCACTTTTGATTTTGACAAGTGGTAACTTTTGCCATCTAATAGAAGTATTAACCCGTTACCACATGGCAAAATTTTAGACCTATCCAAATTAAAAGCATTTGCAGACAACAATTTCATAGTGGCTCAAATGAAACACTTTTTCTTTGATAAGGTAGAAACCTTTGTTGGAAAAGGAGAAAATGCTGGTTACCAGCATTTTCTCCTTTTCCTACAATGTTTTCAAAAGGTTTCTTCCTCAGGATCGTTAAAATTCGTCATTGTGTGGTAAAGGGTTAAATGCTTGATTTATCGCAAGATTATCTCAGCAGGGCACAGTAGATTCAAGATCATACTGCATGTTATATGCAGTCTGATCTTGTCTGGCTACATAATCAACTCTAGTTATGATAGCATTTAAGGTTTATCCAGGTAAACAGTTGTTAACCCTTTACTAGACAATCCCCTATTTTAACGACCCTGAAAAAGAAGACTTTAAAGTTGAAAACATTGTTGGAAAAGGATAAAATACTGGTAACCAGATTTTTCTCATTTTCCAATGATTTCTACCCTTCCCAAAACAATCTTCAAAATTGGAATCACAGTTATTTTGTCGTCTGCAAATGCTTTCAATTTGGACTAGTCTTACATTTTGTTGTTTGGTGATAAGTTAAGTGTTGGTAATTCTGTGAGAAACTGTTCTACCCACACACCTGTGCCTGAAAAAAAATGGAAAAAAGAAAATCTCTTTTGTAGTGGAGGTAATATTCGAAGCATATTTTTTTCCCTCTCTTGTTTGTATACATGCTAACAAATGAGCAGTTTCCTCCCCTTCATGTATAACTTTACCTCGATCATGCCAGTTTTTTCACCATTGACTATGGAAATAATGGATTTCATAAGTATTTTCATACTTATTTGTGATTATTAGATTTAAACTAAGGACAGAGAAGCCAAGAGAATAGATCAAGATCAGACTACACTCATTTACAGGCTACAATTTCTGTAAAATATGTCTTGTTTTTGCAAAGGGCAGGAGAAGGGTTAATTTTGTACAATACATGTACACTACAAAATTTTAGACTTACCCATTTTGAAAGCATTGGCAGATTGGCAGACACAAGTAAGATTGGACTCATTTGAATGACAAGATTTGTCTCTGATAGGATTGTAAACATTTAGGGAATAAAAGAAAATGCTGGGTTCCTTCATTTTTCTTTTATTCCCACAGTATTTTCAAAAACCCTCTTTTCTTGGGTCATTAAAACCAAATTCAATTGAGCAAAAGGGGGCTTAATGCATCTCCGTGAAACGTGATACCAAGCAAGTCATCAGATTATAATGGATCCATAATAGCCACCTTTTTTAACAACCGACTATTTTATGAGGTAGATTGGTCCTTTGACATACAGAAAATAGACCAATAGCGAAAAGTTTCGGCCCAGGTCAGCCTGCGCGGACTGTGCAGGCTGACCTGGGTCGATACTTTTCGCAAATGCAATAAGACCCCTTTTCACAGAGCATGTTAATCCCTTACCTAACATTCCCTGATTGTAACAATCCTGAAAAAGAAGCCTATAGAAAACATTGTGGGTAAAGGAGAAAATGCTGGTTACCAGGGTTTTCATGTTTTGTATCCTATCAAAGACAATGATGATTATCTAGGCAACTTTCCTGTCATCTGCAAGAGTTTTAAAGAGGGATAGGTCTACAATTTTGTTGTGTGGGAGAGAGTTAGGGATATATGACTTAGCATTCTTTTTTACCAAACTGTTTTTTTCCCGGAACATACAGAAGTACAGAAGTAAATGTTCCTGTTCCCGGAACAAGCTGAATAATAATAATTTCCTGGTTTTGACATAGCCATAATTTTGGGAGACAGTTGCCTTGTGTTAATTGTTGTAGCTATTGCATATTTTTGGAATCTTTTTTGAAACAAGCCCAAGTGCACAGAGAGTAGAAAATGTTTGCATTGAAACAATGTACAAGAAACTTTTTCTCCAGCATTATACAATGTGCTTGTATGATTTTCAGTTTTTTGCACGCCTGATTACAACCGAGCAATTTCCACCATGTGGCACCCACCTATCCATTTTCTCAGAATTATTGGCATCTTTCTTCCTTCTATTACCCTTGAAGCTTCTATCTTTTTAATTCAGTAAAACTTACCTTAAATTCAATGTAATGCAATCCTGAGGTTGATATTTTGGGCATAAATGAATGTGCTGGCTTTTGATTTTGGTACTGATAACAAAGGAATAGATAGAAATTTGTGATTGGTTAAAAATGTAGACATGTTTATACAAAGGGCCCCTGTGGTCACTAATGTAGACTAAGGGGCCCTGCTTATTTGCTGTCAAATTTATGCCACTGTCTATCTTTTTTTGTTCCCAAAAAGCTCACAGAAATTGTAACTGTGAAGACCAAGGTTCAGTTGAAACATTCTATGCAATCTGATCTGCATTTTTTCACTATCTGCCACTTTAGTTGAGCTGGGCATAGAGCTTTTCACCCTTAAAGAGCCTTTCACAACTATAGTTACCTGTGTAGCCTGCCCAGATTTAAACTCTTTTCCATACAACAAAATTTTGGACATGTCCAAATTCAAAGCATTTGCAGACAACAAATTAAAGGTGGCTCAAATGATGAAAGTAGCCGTTGATAAGGTAAAAATCATTGTGGGAAAAGGAGAAAATGCTGGTTACCAGTATTTTCTCCTTTTCCAAAAATGTTTTCAAAAGCCTTCTTTCTCAGAGTCATTAAAAGTTGTGATTGTTTGGTAAGGGGTTAAGATCAGAATGCACAAAACATGCTTTCAGATCTTTGAACTAACCAAGGGACAAAAGAAGATTTGGCTTGGTGTGCTACATGTAACAATTTCTGAAGCAATAATGAATCACTTGATTAATCTATTTTGTGATTTTCTCCCAGAAAGACACCGAAAAATGGGCACTTAATTTAAAAGCCTGAAGGTTTTTGAGTTATTACAATTTAAGCAGTTTATTTTTTGTTTGCCATATCTCTGTACCAAATAATCCTCTGTTTCAAAGACCCAGAGAAAGAAATTATTTTTGAAAATGTTGAGGGAAGTGGAGAAAATATGCATTACAAGCATTTTCTCCTTTTCTCATAATATTTGCTATCCATTCCATTCAAAGACAAATATCATCTTTACCTAATATGTCATTAACCCTTCACCACACAATGCCGACCTTAACGACTCTGGGAAAGAAGCCATTTGAAAACATTGTGGGAAAAGGAGGAAATGCTGGTAACCAGTATTTTCTCCTTTTCCCACAATGTTTTCAACCCGATCAAAGACAATTTCTATCCTTTGAGGCACACTTAAATTGTTGTCTGAACAATGCATTCAATTTGGACGGTTGTGCATTTTTCTCATTTGGTAATGATTTAACCTTTTTATCACCGAATGGAATTTCAGACTTGGTGTCATTGAAAGTATGAAAGACCTGGTGGGAAAAGGAGAAAATGATGGTTACCAGCATTTTCTCCTTTTCCCACAATATTTTTAAAAGCCTCTTAAATTCCCTAGGGTTGTTTAACTCTTTACCAAACGACAAAATTTTAGACCTGTCCAAATTGAGAGCATTTGCAGACAACAAAATAAATGTGACTCAAAAACTAAAATTTCTATTTGGAAGTGTAGAAAACATTGTGGGAAAAGGAGAAAATACTGGTTACCAGTCGCATTTTCTCCCTTTCCAACAATGTTTTCAAAAGCTTTCTTTCTCAGGGTTGTTAAAACTCGGGATTGTGTGGTAAAGAGTTAAATAAGGGACTGTTTGGTAAAGGTGTAAGCATAAGGGAATGAAAATAAAATTGGGTGGAAATGATTTTAGATTATTTTTTTGCACACTTGTATATAATTGCTTTCAAACTAACTAGACACAATTGCTACGAAAAATGGTTGTACCATGGGTTTTAGGGAAAAAGGGCTAATTTCAGGGCTTCAGGGGTCTAATTGAAACAACTTCCAGGAAATGCCTCTTCTTATTTTACCTCTAAAACTAATGATTGGAAGATCAAATTACACAAAGAAGTTGTTGAGTTTTTTTTCATACGTTATCGTTACCTTCTCAGTAATTATAACTTTTCCATCTTAGCAATTATAACTTCCGCAGCACTGCCACCTTTGTTTACATTTTCGAGCGAGCAAGATGTGAGGCAGGACTGGTCTGATGGTTGAATCATTTTACTCCCCTATAAAGGATAACCAAATATTTTTTTTCGAAACTTTGTGAAATATGATTCAAATTTCAAATGGTGTTTCGGGGATATCATGAAAATCTGGACAAAGTGACTCTGTTGTCTTGAGGATATTTTTCATCTGGGACTTTAACTGTTTTCTGATTGGTGGTTATTTGTTTATATTCATTTAATTTTTCATCTTTTATTGTACAGGCTTCTTGTGATTCTTTAACCCATAGGCTGCTAAGCATGACTCACTGACCTTATGCGGACAGTGTAGATCAAAATCAGGCTGCACAGAACGTGCAGTCTGATCTTGGATCTACACTGTCTGATATAGAGATATTTTTGCCCAAAAAATGAATTTTAAATAGTACCAGTCAGGTCTTTGATACCGGCTTGAAAGTTTCACTTGATTTATTTTTAAGCAGGATAAGGGCTCACAAAGACAAACATTTGGACTTGCTCAGATTTATAGCATTTGCAAACAAGAATTTAAATATTTCTCAAATGACAAAATTGGTTTTGAAAGTATAGAAAACATTCTGGAAAAAGGAGAAACTGCTGATTTGCAGCATTTTCTTCTTTTCCCACAATGTTTTCAAAAGCCTTCTTTCTCATGGTCATTTTAACTTGAGCCCTGATTGGTCACAGACTTGAAAAATTTTGTAAGCATTCTCATAACAGCTGATTTTTCTGCAAGTGTTGTAACACTTCTCTTTCTTTTATACCAATGGGTTACGTAAACTGTTGCCTCACTCAATTGTATACAGTAAGCGATACAACAGTTTTAGCTTGGCTGTTTTCAAAGAAAACATCAAGGTATTGTCATAGCCCTGAGTCAACGTCTGCATTGTCGTTCAAAAACTTTGACATTTTATAATATCTCTGTCTTTACTGGAGATATTTTACTTCAAACTTAGAACTAGTTGTTAAGGTAGTTGACCACTGTCTAATGGAAAACAGCTATTTCCACAATAATATTATCCTACAAAATTTGCTATGATTAGAAATGGGTATTATTGTACTATTTTAACCGAGCCACTTTTTCCTTTTTTTTCCTTCTTAGAATTACCATTGATAAATCTAAAACCATCATATTCTCATTACAAAGGGAGATGATAATTACCTCCCTTTTCAGGAAACTTACAAAAGTATCAACACATAATTTCAAGATAGACATCAAAGGAATTTCTGGTCAGTTAAAAATATGCAAAAGTATTACATCAGTATAAATCCTTATTTATCAACTAACAAGAAATTTTATACCATGTTGTACTAGAAGCGTTATGCCCCTTTTTCAGCTTAAAATTTGTCATGCAAAAAGTTTAACATGTTTTAGTATTTCTGTCATCAATATATCTGTAGATATTTACTTTTAACTCGGATTGATTGATCCACAGTCAGAAGAAACTGAAGTAGTGATGTGCTAGGTGCCGTATGGGTCCCAGTGGTAGAGACAGGCATACGCTCATTTACAAATGCGTAACATCAATAATTCCTATGCGTGCTCTTTACTGAAAAAAGAAAGACTTACAAAATGTCAAACTCATTAAAACAAAAAATTAAAAAGTATGCAGATTTGTTTCTTGTAGATACTTAATTTATGTGCCTGCAAAACCAATTTTTGAAGTTAAAAAAAAGAATGCCTAAATTTGTTTTCTTCTCAGTGGTGTTTTGCCAGCAATTCACTCATTTCCACACAACAAAATTTTAGCCTTGTCCAAACTGTTAGTATAATTATGCAAATGACAATTTAAATGTTACACAAAACATGAAGTTTTCCTGTCATGGGGTAGAAAGTATTGTGGGAAAAGGAGAAAATGCTGGTTACAAGCATTTTCTTTGTTTCCTTCAATGTTTTCAAAAGCCTTCCTCCTCAGGGTCGTTAAAAGAAGGGATTGTTTGGTAAAGAGTAAAACTGCTCCACAAATGTCAGTTTGTAACAAGTGGGTGGGGTAATATTTCCAGCATAGCTGTAATTTAATATCTTAGAGAGGTAAGATTTACAAGCATTGTGGCTACTCCTCCCAGGAATAGACTTTTTTTAACTCTAAAATAGAACATAGAAAAGGTCTGAAAGACATTTTCAGTTTAGAGATAAGACAAACAATATGCATATTCATGGTTACCTAGTGTTTCAGTAAAGCAGACGGTGTAGGTCTAAGATCAGGTTGCATGTTTTGTACAGTCTGATCTTGATCAACAATAGCACCAATGACAAGCTTGCTTTCTACAATATTAGCTGCTGCAGTAGCAGACACTTAGTAAACCTAGATCAGGCTGTTAATTTACATGCAGTCTGATCAAGGACGAACACCTTCAGATTTTTGAAGAAGTGTTTTTGCTAAAACAGCTTTTGTAATAAGTAAAATGTTAGATCTATCGCTGTAATGTTGATTTATGTATTAATTTATCTTTTACCAGTCAATAAATTGTGTTTTAACGATCCTATTAAATGAAAACATTGTGGGAAAAGGAGAAAATGCTGGTAACCAGCATTTTCTCCTTTCCCACAATGTTTTCTATCCTTTCACAGACAAATCTCATCATTTGAGCATTTTTAATTTGTTGTTTGCAAGTTCTTTTAAATTTGACAAGAGCAAACTTTTGTCATGTGGTTAAGAATGAAGTCAGTTTGATGTGTTACCTCCTTTTGCAAATTTGCAACAGAAAACTTCAGAAACACCCCTAACCCCTAAAGAATGTCCCAGAATAAATAGCATGAACTCAGCTGTAATCAGTGAGTACATGGTAAACACTCAGAGGAAAAAGGAGAGATTTTTCATTATGACCAATTTCTGCTTTTGCCACAATGTTTTGCAACAATGGTTTGCTGGGTCGTACAAAATACTTGTTTGCGTAAGGTAAATAGTTAAATGCATCTTGTAAGGAATGATTTATGTTCTAACTTGTTGCTTCTGCAGCAGTTTAGACATTTTTCACACAGCACATTGTCTTCTGAAAGGAAAAATGTTGGCAATTTCCCCTCTTCCCACAATGTTTTGGAGGGATTTGCTACCAAGAAAAAATTTTTGCAAGGAAACGAGTAACATGCTTCTTGTCAATTTAAACACCTTCCACACTGTAGTTTATTGAAAGGAAAAAAATAAAGGCAATTTCCCTTTTTGCCACAGTGTTTTATTGGGATTTGCTGCCAAGAAAGAATTTGTTTTGTGCAAGGTAAAGAGTTACATGCTTTATGTCAAGAATGATTTATGCCTCAGCCACAGCTTCTGGAGCTGCAGTGAGTTACACCCTTTACCCAACAACTCAGTGTTTTAACTCTTTAGCAAACAATCTCTGGTTTTCATGACCCTGAGAAAGAAGCCTTCTGAAAACATTGTGGGAAAAGGAGAAAATGCTGGTGACCAGCATTTTCTCCTTTTCCCATAATGTTTTCTTCCCTTTCCAAAACAAATTCCAATTTTTGAATCACATTAATTTTGTTGTCTGCAAATGCTTCCAATTTGGACTAGTCTAAAATTATGTTGTCTGGTAAAGAGTTAACTCTTTTTCAAGCCACAAAATTTTAGATTTGCCCAAATTGAAAGCATTTGTCGACAACATTTAATAAATGTGACTAAAAAAATAAAATCTATTTTTCGATTGGTTGAAAACATAGTAGGAAATAGGAGAAGATGACTGGTTACCAGGATTTTCTCCTTTTCCTGTAATGTTTTCAAATGCCTTCTGCCTCAGGGTCGTTAAAAGTAGGATTGTGTGGTAAAGGGTAAACTACTGTGAGCATGAAGGCTTTTGAAAACATTACGGAAAAGGAGAAAATGCTGGTAACCAGCATTTTCTCCTTTGCTCTTAGTGTTTTCCACCCTTTCAAAGATTAATCCCATTTTTTGAGCACCACTTAGGTTTTGTCCTCTGCTTACTCTGTCATTTTGGAGTAGTCAATATTTGTCTTCTGGTAGAGAGTTAACCCTTTACCACACATTGAGAGTTTTGACAACCCTTCTTCTTAAGGGTCATTTAAAATTGGGATTGTGTGATAAAGGGTTAAAAGGTTTTTCGCAGTTTGGAAACCAAAGTTATCTTCCTTGCTCTGACCCTTGTGCCTTGTTAACTTGTAGTCAGGGGACTTCTTTTGTTCAATCTTCACCCAAGGCACATGGGATTTTGTGAGAGTGTTCATGGGTCTATGTGAGTTGATTGTATGGTGTTAACTCTTTAACAAACGACAAAATTTAAGACTAGTGCAACTTGAAAGTATTTGCAAGCGACAAAATAGATGTGACTCCAATTTCAAAGATTGTTTTGGGAAGTCCAACTTGAAAGTATTTGCAAGCGACAAAATAGATGTGACTCCAATTTCAAAGATTGTTTTGGGAAGTCCAACTTGAAAGCATTTGCAAGCGACAATATAGATGTGACTCCATTTTCAAAGATTGTTTTGGGATGGGTAGAAAACATTGTGGGAAAAGGAGAAAATGCTGGTTACCAGCATTTTCTCTTTTTCCCACAGTGTTTTCAAAAGGCTTCTTTTTCAGGGTCGTTAAAAGTCGGGATTGTGTGGTAAAGGGTTAAATGCCGTTTTCTACATTACATCACAGTGGCCAGTGCACAAATCTATGCTCTCCTGGAGTTTCTTTCATTAGTACTCCACACAATATTCCTACCAAGCCACTGGCTGCTTTCTCACATAACCATCATCGAAAGAGTGTTCATGGGCAAGGTGCTCCAAAGACCCTGTTCAGTATTTTTGAGACCCTGGAAACGGGCCCCTGCCACTTGGGGCCTTAGAAATTGGTGGCTGCCTTCGCCTCTGTGGCATATGGGTGGTAAAAGAAACAGAGGAGACCGATAATAATAAAACTAAAATTAATAAAACAGGTCCAAAATAATTCAATTCAAAGTAAATATTAGAAAAAAAATAACAATAACAAAATCAACCTAAATATGAAAATAAAAACACTACAGTCAATACGATTAAATATTTCCCAAAAAAAATAACAAACCCAAAATTAAAACATAAAAGTTGCTCAAGAACAAGACAAATTAAGATCAAATGATTTCCAAAACAAAATTTTCATTCCAAAAGTGATTTTTTTAATTTTTTCATTTTTTGAAGACATATCTTTCCTATACACTTTCCTGTCTCATATACTAACATGCTCATTTGTGTGTGTATCATCTGTGCCAGTGGGTAGCACACTGGACGAAGAGTATAACAACATCTGTGTATAACATCTGTGTTTTGTTCTTGTATTCTGTCAACACCTTTTCCATTCTCTAGCACTATATGTTTGAAGAATTTGAAACATTTGGCATACTTGTATTTAGAACCTTACCTACAAGTAGAGATCTATAATGGGAACTCTAGTAATCTCTAAGTTATCAGCTCTAATCATTAAAGTTATCATGCTAACACTCTGTATCTAAAGCTTTCTTGATTGAAAATATTTCATTGAGCAAACTTTCTTCTGATAAAAGATTTCTGTTTTTGATTCAGAAGCCACTTGTTTGCCGTGGATGGCATCTCGTATGCCAGAAAAGGGGATCCTGGTAGTTGAGAGTGCCCAGGGATCTCCAGCACTCAACACACTGCTTTGGCCCTGGCCTCGGATAGACGAGAGGGATGGGTTAGGCCCGACCCGTCTCAATCGGCTCGGTCGTGTCTAGCTTTTAGGATTACATACTTTTATCTATATTTCTTTCTTTGTATCTTATGATACCAGCCGGGTTAAATTTTTTCTTTTTTCTTACCTTTTACATTGTTTTCCTTTATAAAGCGCCGGCTGATGGGCTAATTAATAGACCTTTAGTTTCTCTTCGCTTAAGGTTTGTTAAGTATAATAGCTATGTAGCTCTGGCGTCGGAAATAGGAAACCTGACCGAATAACAAAAACGAAACGTGTTACTTAAATAATACAAAGTTCTTGGTTATCAAAAGTGAGGAGGCAAAGCCCATTACATCTCTATCTCCCTTCATAATAGAAAAAAAAATAGAAAGTTTAATAGGCACTCCAAAATCAGTAAAAAAAATTAAAAAACAAACTGCTACTCGTTGAAACATCAAGAGCAAGTCAAGCTGAATCTCTATTAAAAGTTAAAAAGTTTTACAACTTCAAAGTCTCAGTCTCAGAACACAACTCACTTAACAAATCCAGAGGAATTGTGAAAGACAGTGTACTGAAAGGAGAAACAGAGGAAAAAATTGTTGAATATCTTGCACCACAAAGAGTTGTTGCGTGCAAAAGATTCAAAATAAAAAAAGATAATGTTCAAGTTGAAACCAATACACTACTCCTCACTTTTAACACCACCACTTTGCCTCAGAGTATTAGAATCTTTTATCGTACAGTACCAGTGGAACAGTTCATCCCAAATCCTTTGCTCTGTTTTAATTGTCAAAAATTTGGACACCACGAAGACAACTGCAAGCTCGCAGATGCAGTAATCTGTGATAGATGTGGTGAATCCAAACACACATCTAGCATCTGCCAAAGACCTTTCAAATGCGTAAATTGTGGTAAAGATCACAGTGCAAGATCAACCAACTGTGAAGTCTGGAAAAGAGAAAAAGAAATTATGAGAATTAAAACAATAAGAAAGATTTCGTACTTTGAATCAAAAAAACAATATGAGACAGCTTTTGAACCTAGGTACTCTAAGATAGTTCTATCAGCAGCAGCAAAACCTCAGACGAGAACTTGTGGAACGCAGTATGATCCCGTGGATTTTGAGCAAGGCGCTAAGCCTTCCTCGAAATCTACGTCTCCATCTGTCCAACCACCTCAAACCTCTGAAACAGGTTCAAAATCTAACCAAACAAAAGACTCTAGTAGATCAAGATCAACTTCTAGATCTAATTCATGTCCTAAATCACCAAATAAAAGCCAGAAAAATAAACCAGATAAAAATGAAAAAGATAAACAACAATCAAATAGACAGAAGAAATGGTCACAGGATCCTGTTAAGCTGGCAAATAAATTTGAAAGTTTAGAAGATATGGAATTGGAAATTGACTCCTCAGTCAAATAACTTTTAAGTAAATTCAAACTCCCAATATACAAGTATAATGGGTCAAAACTCAATTTTACAATGGAATTGTAGAGGTCTAAAAGCCAACTTTAATGAACTACTAATTCTTTTATCTTTATTAAATCCACAAATTTGTTGTCTTCAAGAAACTTTTATAACCCCCAATGATAACTTGGAAGTTCGCAATTATTCTTCCTATCACTACATACATAATGATTGCCAAAGAGCATCTGGTGGTTCTTCTATCATAATACATTCTACGATACTTCATCATAAGATAGACTTAAACACAAATCTACAAGCAATAGCAATAAAAGCGTCTTTAAATAAAACTATAACAATATGCTCTATCTATATCCCACCAAATAAAAGAATAGATCAAAATGATTTAGAAAATCTTTTATTACAACTACCTCAACCTTACATCATATGTGGTGATTTTAATGGACATAGCGAATTATGGGGTTGTTCAGATACCAATGATAGAGGTAAAATAATTGAAGATTTCATTGCAGAGAATAATTTATGTCTATTAAATTCCAATCAACATACATACCTGCATCCTGGATCAGGTTCTTTCACAGCAATAGATCTTCCACTTTGCCATCCTTCCTTGTACTTTGATTATGAATGGAAAGTATGTGAAGATTCTCATGGAAGTGATCATTTTCCTATCATTATACAAGAAACTGAGAAAACAAGATGAGAAAATTCCAAAATGGAATTTTAAAAAAGCTAACTGGGAAAAATTCAATATTCTTTGCCATGAAAAATTACTGATTGACAATTTTGAAAATTCAAAAGATCCAATGCTTTCTTTTACTGAAACTTTAATTGACATATCAAATCAGTGCATTCCAAAGATTTCAACAAATACTTTTATTAAGAAGAAAAAGCCATGGTTTAATGATGATTGTAAAGAAGCTATTAAAAAACGTAAAGACAGTTTAAAACGTTTCAAGCAATATCCAACAAAATCAAACTTAAATGTTTGCAAAATTATGAGAGCTAAGGCTCGACGTACTATTAAACAAGCAAAACGATCATCTTGGAAAGATTTCATTTCTAAACTTAATGCTAGAACTCCCATGACAACCATTTGGAATATGTTAAGGAAAATAAATGGAAAGAATCAAACCATGAAACACTTGCATATCAAGGTAGATGACAAAAACTATGAAAGTAAAGAAGAAATTGCTAATATCCTGGGTAAAACTTTCAAAACAAACTCCTCGTCTGCAAATTATAAACCACAATTTAAAAAACATAAGCAAGAAGCAGAAATGGAAGAACTTAATTTTGAAACGGATACAATTGAAAACTACAACTTACCTTTCACACTATCGGAACTTGAAAATTCTCTAAAAAATGCTCATGATTCTGCTGCAGGTGCAGATGAAATTCACTATCAACTTTTAAAACATTTATTTCATTACAAACTCTGTTAAACATTTTTAACATTATATGGGAACAAGGCACCTTCCCGAAAAGTTGGTCCAAAGCTACAATCATTCCAATTCCTAAGCCAAATAAAGATCATACAAATCCAACAAATTATAGACCCATAGCTTTAACTAGTTGTATATGTAAGACCATGGAGAGAATGATAAACAATAGACTTAATTTTTACCTCGAATCCAATAATATTATATTGGAACATCAATCAGGGTTCCGAAAAAACAGAAACACGACAGATCAGTTAGTATGATTAGAATCTTTTATCAGAAATGCTTTTGTAAAGAAACAACATGTAGTTGCCATATTTTTTGATCTAAAAAAGGCTTATGACACCACTTGGAAACATGGCATCTTAAAAGACATTCATAAAATTGGATTAAGGGGAAATCTACCTAAGTTTATTTCAAACTTTTTTTCAAATAGATGTTTCAAAGTTAAGGTAGGCACATCTTTTTCTGATGACTATGAACAAGAACAGGGAGTTCCTCAAGGAAGTATCCTCTCTCCTACTCTGTTCAATATCAAGATTAACAATATTGTAAAATGTTTAGATGACGATGTGAACTGTTCCTTATATGTGGATGATTTTTTAATATGTTACAGGTCCAAAGATATGAAAACAATTGAAACTAAGCTTCAAAATAATTTAGACAAAATTGAGAAGTGGACTATAGAAAACGGTTTTAAATTTTCCAAGACAAAGACAAACTGTGTACACTTCTCCCAAGAGCGCAGGTTGGACTTGGATCCATCGTTGAAAATATATAATAGTCCAATTCCAATAGTAGATCAAGCAAAATTTTTAGGAGTTATCGTTGACAAAAAACTTTCTTTCATTCCACATATTAATGCTTTGAAACTGAAATGTCAAAAAGCTTTGAATGTTTTAAAAGTACTTTCCCACTCTGACTGGGGAGGAGATAAGAAAACTCTTTTAAATCTATACAGATCTCTAATACGCTCAAAACTGGATTATGGATGTATTATATATGGCTCTGCACGGAAAAGCTACCTAAAAAGTTGGACACGGTTCATCATCAGGGTCTTCGGTTAGCTTTGGGAGCTTTCCGTACGTCACCTGTCACAAGTTTGTATTCAGAGGCCCAGGAGCCATCCTTATATGATAGAAGGAAAAAACTATCGTTACAGTACGTAACTAAACTGGCTTCAAATACAAAGAATCCGGTTTACAATGACATTTTTAATCCACCCAACAAAATACTGTTTCAAAATAAACCTAATTTTATCAAACCACTTGGTCTACGAGTTGAACCTCTTCTTAATGAATCAAACATAAATGTAAAGAATATTAAGCCCTTTAAACTTCCTGTAAAAGAGCCGTGGACCATTGATCCACCAAATATTATTTTTGATCTCAACGTAAATAAGAAATCGGCTACAAATCCATTATTTTATCAAAGTAAATTTTTAGAAATCAAATCACAGTATAAAGATTACATTTCAATTTATACTGATGGTTTGAAACAAGATAATAAAGTTGGTTGCGCTTCAGTACACAAGCAAGAAACTGCCTAAATAAGACTGCCAGATCATAGCTCTATTTTTTCAGCAGAAGCTGTAGCTTTAAACATTGTTCTCTGTTCAATACAAAACAATAATAACAAGAAATTCATAGTTTTTTCTGATTCAATGTCAGTTTTATAATCTTTAAAACATCCTGATAACCCAAATCCATTGATTCAACAATTTTTCAGAAAATATGTTTATTTATGTAGATCAAAGACGATAATATTGTGCTGGATACCCAGCCACATTAATATAAAAGGTAATGAAATAGCTGATCAAGAAGCAAAGGATGCCGTAAATATGAACATAGCCAACATAAGAATTCCTTATACTGACAAAAAACAACAAATAAATGAATTTACCAAGTCTGAATGTCAAATGGCAACAATGTTTTAACAACAAGCTTTTAGCAATCAAGCCAAATTTTAATGATAAATATGAATTTTATTGTAACCGAAAAAGTCAAGTAATTTTAACAAGATGTCGTGTGGGACACTCAAGGTTTTCACATGTGCATCTTTTAAATAATGAGAGAGCACCACAATGTATAAACTGTAATGAACCTTTAACTATAAAACATATTTTATTAAACTGTAAAAATTTCGACCGTATACAGTCAAAACATTTTAGTGTTGATAGCTTACAAAATTTATTTTTACATGTACAACAGAATAACATTTTAGAGTACCTAAAAGAGACAGATTTTTATAATAAAATATAGACTTTCAAATTAACATTTTATTGTTCCATTTCTAATTATTACCCTCATGCGTGCTAAATGACCACAGCTGTCGATGCGCCTTAAAACACCAGTTAATAGACCCTGGAAACACAAAAATAAATGACTTGCCTTCAGATTTGACTGCAGGAATATGTAAAACACCTTTCTGTTGTACCTTTTATCAACATCCTAGGGTAGCAGATTTAGGAATTCACTTTGAAGTTGGAGTTAATTACACCAGTGATTTAATTAGAAAGGATCAAACTCATCTATCAGGATTAATGCATATTCCAAGTATGTCTGTAAAATAAATTCAATTATCTGTTTATATGTATGAACCTGTTAATCTATTTATCCTTTTGCCAAGCCTCTGCAGTTTTGGAAGCACAGTCAGGGCTAGTTTATGTATTCAGTCATGTATGTCTTGGGTTTCATTAGTACTAGGCTGGGGCTCTGAAGTGTATTACCTCAAGACTGCAACTCATAGGAGGAGCCTGTGCCTAAGCAGAGGATTGAACCCAGGATCTCCAGCTTTGAAATTCGACACCTTTACCACTGAACCATGGGGGAACTCAAGCAGCTAAAGATAACAAAGAGTGTAGTGCTTTAACTTACCACAAAAATGTAGAATTGTCCAAATTGACAGCACTTGCAGATAATTATAAATTTAACCCATTACCACACAATCCCGAGTTTTAACGACCCTAGGGAAGAGGCCTTTTGAAAACATTGTGGGAAAAGGAGAAAATGCTGGTAACCAGCATTTTCTCCTTTTTCCACAATGTTTTCAAACCAATTAAAGACAGGTTCCATAATTTGAGTCATATTTAAATTGGCGTCTGCAGATGCTCTCAGTTTGGACAAGTCTACAATTTCGTTGTGTGGTTAAGAGTTAAATGTGGCTCAAATGATGAAATTTGTCTTTGATAGGTGAGAAAACATTGTGGGAAAAGGAGAAAATGCTGGTTACCAGCATTTTCTCCTTTTCCCATAATGTTTTCAAAAGCCTTCTTCCTCAAGGTCATTAAAAGTTGGGATTGTGTGGTAAAGAGTTAAACTAAGCATTGGGTAACATTAACAAGTGAAACACATGGATATGTGCACTTACTGCACACGACAAATTAGATGCTGCTAAAACAAGTATTTCTGTCTTTCAGTTATGTGTTCAGGTCTACCATGGATTTACCAATCTGTGAATTTAGGTCTACCTTTGATTTACCAATCCATGTATTTGGATCTACCTTGGATTTACCAATCTATGTATTCCTGTTTACCTTGGATGTACCAGTATATGTAATCAGGTCTACCTTGAATTTACCAAAATATGTATTCAGGTTTACTACCATGAATTTTTTAAAATTTAGATAAAGTTATTTGAAAAAATAAGGTTTTTCCTACTCAAATGAAAATTTCAGATAAAGAATAAAGAAATGGTAAAGGATGTAAAATATATATAGAGTACAATGGGAGTAGACGAAATGAATGTACAATTAGGAGTAGAGGAAATGGGAACAATTGCAGAAATAGTAGATGAAATGGGAGTAGACGAAATGGGAAGTAGACGAAATGGGAAGTTACCTTTTCACTTTGGTCCAGTCCAAAATTTTGTTGTTTAGTATAGAGTTTACCCTGTACCACATGGCAAAATTTTAGACTTGTCCATATTGAATGAATAGACAGATGACAATTCAAATATTTTTTAGATTATAGTATTTGTTCTTAGATAGGTAGAAAACATTGTGGGAAAAGGAGAAAATGCTGGTTACCAGCATTGTCTCCTTTTTCCACCATGTTTTCAAAAGCCTTCTTTTTCAGGGTCATTAAAACTCAGGATTGTGTTGTAAAAGATTAATTCCCAACAAATGACTAGTTTAATGGTTTGAAGTCTGGTAAAGTACATTATGCAAACAAAGGGTAAATAGGTATACAAATGACTAATTAACTCTTTACAAGAAAATAATATGTTAGATGGGTCCACTTCAAAAGCACTTGCAGATAACAGAATTTACATGGCACAAATGATGGGATTTGTATAGGATAGTCCAGAAAACAGTGTGGGAAAAGGAGAAAATGCTGGTTACCAGCATTTTCTCCTTTTCCCACAATGTTTTCAAAAGGCCTACTTCTCTGGGTCGTTAAAACTCAGAATCATGTGGTACAGGGTTAACTTAGTTAATCAACTCAGTAAACTTTTTACCAAACAATCCCATGTTTTATGACTTGGAAGAATAAAGCTTTTATAAACAATTTGTTCGAAAAGGAGAAACTGCTGGTAACCAGCAATTTCTCCTTTTTTCGCAATGTTTTCTTCCCTTCCCGGAACAAATTTCAATTTTTGAGTCACAATTATTTTGACGTCTGCAAATCCTTTCAATTTGGACTAGTCTGAAATTGTGTTGTCTGGTAAAAGTTTAACCCTTTACCAAACAATCCCATGTTTTATGATGGTGATGAATATTAGGCTTTTAAAAACATTGTTTGAAAAGGAAAAAAAGGCTGGAGTTTACTCTTTTCTTACATTTTCTATCCTTTCAATGACAAATCAAAGCGTTTAAACCGCATGAAATTAGCCATCTGTTAATACTTTGTTTTTGGACAAATCTTAAGTTTTATCATCTTGTAAAGAGTTATGAATCGGAGAATTATTCATTTACCAGATGTTTCATTCTTATGTTTAGATATATTCATTATTAGAGTGAAACAGTGGTATACTTGTGCTGGTGGTTTTGGATTTTATATGTGTTATAACTATGTCAACCCTTTATCACATGATCTTGAATTTTAACAACCCCAAGAAAGAAGGCTTTTGAAAACATTGTTGGGAAAGGAGAAAATGCTTTTCCCACAATGTTTTCTAAACATAGAAATACAAGTTTAATTACTTAGTTAATGAGCCATAGTTGATTTATTGTCTGCTACGGTGCACGACAATTTGTCAAAAGGGAGTTTTGCTGAAATCCATGTATGTTTTAAAATACAAAATTACTAAATTCCTAGATTTATTCCATGAAAAGCTTTGTCTTGGAGGAAGATTTGAGCCACAAATTCGTCTGGCTTCTGGTAAGGCTCAGGGCTAGGGATTGTGTTCAACGAACATACTTTTAGACGAAATGTAGCAGATCCTGTCTGCAAATTCATTCAAAATTGTACATATCCTTGATTTGTCGTTCGGTAAAGGGTCAATGAACAGTATTTGATAAATCCTTTCTTAACAGACTCTCATTTGAGTGATATATCAAACACAAGCCATAAATTCTAAAAACGTAATTTTCAAGGGAAGGAATAATTAATAACTCTCAAACGGTAAGGAGAACAGTGTGGAGAAAGGAGCATTGTCATAAATAATTACAAATATACCTCGTGAATATTTTATAAAGCAGTCTGAACAAAATTACGTTTGTGAAAAAAGTGTTAACTCTTTACCACACAATCCCAAGTTTTAATGACCCTGAAAGAGAAGGCTTTTGAAAACAATGTGGGAAAAGGAGAAAATGCTGGTTACCAGCATTTTCTCCTTTTCCCACATTGTTTTCTACCCTATCAAAGAGAGCAGTCACCTTTTGAGCTACAATAATTTTGTCATCTGCAAGTGCTTTCAATAATTTGGTCGAGTCCAAAATTTTGTCGTTTGGTAAAGAGTTAATCAAGAAACTCAGACTTATAAATGTTACGGAAATGGTTCAGTGGAGAAGTAGTGACTTGGATGTTTAATCCTTTACGACACTATCCTGACTTTTAACAACCCTCATTTTCCCACAATGTTTTCTACGCTTTCACAGAAAGTCGTGTCATTTGAGTCACATAATTATAATTTGTGGTCTGCAAAATTTAATGCTTTCAAATTTGGATTAGTATAAAATCGTCCATTAGTAACGTGTTATGTATATTGAAATATTTAGGAATACCGTATACATTTACGTAGAGAAATGCAATTATTTTGGATAAAAAATGAGATACATGTATATAGTTTTGAGTTTTATTTAAATATCTTACGATTGTATATCAGAACAGGATTTCCAGAAAAATGGATGTTTATTGGCAAGTCAGGTGTTGTTGTCTAAATGTGAAGTGAGACATTGTGGAGCTAAAAGTGCCTTTTTGATTACTGTTCATCAAACTTTATTGATGTTCATACACTATCTCTTGAAGGCCCCTAGGCGTGCTTGGGAATAAATGGCCAGTATTAGGAAAAGAATTTGAATACCTGCACTTCTATGAAGGGCTCTCATGCAGGGGTTCAGTGATAGGGTGTAGGGCTTGGAATTCACATGCCTTGGGTTAGATCCTCACCTTAGGTGCTTTTATTTTTTGTGGGCTTTTCCTTGGGCAGTACAGTGGTAGCCCAGAACTGGTGAAACATGCATGAACAAGTGAGCTGCTGACATCACTTAACTCATTACCAAACGACAAAATTTTAGGTTTGTCCAATTCGAAAGCATTTGCAGACGACAAAATAAAAGTGACTGAAAATTTGAAATTTGTTTTGTGAAGGGTAGAAAACATTGTAGGAAAAGGAGAAAATGCTGGTTACCAGCATTTTCTCCTTTTCCCCACAATGTTTTCCAAAGGCTTCTTTCTCAGGGTCGTCAAAAGTAGGGATTGTGTGGTAATGGGTTAACTGAAATAATGATGAAAGCAGAGTAATATAACACATCAACTACCACTAAGCGCTTGGTTCATGGGCATAATAAATCACCAGACTTTCAAAAGTCAGTTCTTATTCTAGACTTCAAGACATTTCAATCTGATTGGTTGAAACTTAACTTCTCAGCCTATCAGAATGACTTATTATTTGAATACACAATTAGACCAATACATTTTTAACCCATTACCAAATAATCCTGAATTTCGACGATATCGAAGAAGAAAGCTTTTGAAACATTGCTGGAAAAAGGAGAAAATGCTGGTAACCGGCGCCTTCTCCTTTTCCCACAACATTTTCTATCCTTTTATGGACAAATCTCATTTTTTGAGCCACATTTAGGTAGGCATTTGAAGCTGCTTTCACTTTGAAATAGTCTAAAATTCTGTTGTGTGGTAAAACGTTAATGGTCTGTGAATGGGATCACAGATGCTTCACATCATGGGACAGATATCTTTAAGGTTGTATAAAGTTTAGAATGGGCCAGCTGCTACAATGTTTAGAATGGGCCAGAGAAAATTGTATTATACAGTGTTCATTAAAGGAACTATGGGAAAAATAGGCTTGACTAACTTTTTGCTTTTGGTAAATTTTCTATATGTCTAAGGATTATTCTACCTCATGAATCAGTCAGTTGTTAGACAAAATGGAATTTATGGATCTATAATTATATGATGACTAAGACTTGCTTGGTATAATGTGTCACAGTGATGCATTAAGCCACCTTTTGCCAGAGTGCTACTTATGTATTTCAGCCGATATTTTAAATGTCAGCGATTTGTTATCAAGAGCCCAGGGTTTTTAGATTGGTTGAATGGTTAACTGCTCTCGGGTGTCCTTCATACTTGAGTGGTGAAGACTTAAAGGCTTGGTCAGACCGGCTAACAGATATGTAACGGGGGGGAAACGGACAAAAACATGCAGAACTTGGTTATCCGGTGACAAAATTCATCTCCTCTGCCACTCGAGGCTCACGCGATCGGTGTGTGGAGTGAGGAAGCCACACAATGACCGCATGAGTACCGCACGTGTAACGGAAAAAAACGCACGTTTAACGGATATGTACAGGATAATAAACGGTCTATTAACGGATATCACCATATGAGTAAGGGACTTGTACCGGATAAAACGGAAATGCAACGCATGAGAACCAGACAAAACGTACGATGAACGGAAATGTACCGAACACCAACGTACGAGGAACGTACCGGTCACGTGACATGCCGAGGGTATAAATTGTCAGATGCATCCAAAGTCTATCATTTGCATGTCTCTGTCCGTTTTGTCCGGTGGAAAGTTTTGAACATGCTCAAAACTTCCCACCGGACGGAACGGACATCGCCAGCCAAGTAGGGGATTCACCGGATAAGAAACGGACATAAAACGGATACGAATGGACACGAATGGATAAAATGATTTTTTATCTGTTACTCGTCCGTTAGCTCGGTGTGACCAAGGCTTAACAAAATGACGAAATTTCAGACTTGGTCCAAATTCAAAGCATTTGCACTTTGGTAGACAACACAATAAGCACAATTCAAAAATTGAAAGTTGTTTATTTGAAAGGGTAGAAAACATAGCTGGAAAAGGAGAAAATGCTGATTACCACCATTTTCTCCTTTTCCCATAATGTTTTCTAAAAAGCTTTTATCTTCAGGGTTGGCCAAGTCCTGGTAGCTCAGTCGGTAGTGTACAGGACATGACGCTGGTTCAATCCCTTGCTCGGCCAATTTCTTTCCTAGGATTGATGATAGTCATTGCAACAGGATTTATTTTTCTCTCAGTGTTGACCATTGTTTCAACGATGGTTATGTGGGAAAGCAGCCAGTGGCTTGGAAAGAATATTTAGCGGAGTACTGCTTAGAGAAACTCCAGGAAGGCATTGACAGGTGCACCGGCCACATTGATATAACTGAAATAATGTTGAAAACCATATTAAAAACCATACAATCAATCAATCTTAAGGGTCATTAACCCTTTACCACACAATGAGGACTTTTGACTACCCTGAGGAAGAGGCCTTTTGAAAACATTATGGGAAAAGGAGAAAATGCTGGTAACATTTTCTCCTTTTCCCACAAAGTTTTCTACCCTATCAAAGCAAAATTGCTTCATTTGAACCACTATGAAGTTGTTGTCCGGAAATGCTTTCGAGGTCTAAAATTTTGCCGTGTGGTAAAGGGTTAAAACTTGCGATTGTGTGGTAAAGGGTTACGACTTTGGGTTTATAATCATCATATCTTGCGATCAATCCCAGCAGAAAGCCTTTGTGACATTAGGAGTATGTTTCAGCAAAGGACTGCTGAGCCTGATCAAATACTGTTGAAACCCAGGAAAATATTGTTGAAAATGGCATAAAATGCCATTCAAACAAACAAATAAGCAAACAAACAAACAAACAAGTCTTTGACCCTTGTTAAGTATTAACTCTTTACCAAACAACATCTTTTGTACCACACCAAATTCAAAGCATTTGCAGACGACAAATGTTACTAAAATGATGATTTCTGTGTTTGATAGGGTAGAAAACATTGTGGGAAAAGGAGAAAATGCTTGTTACCAGCAGGGATTGTGTGGTAAAGAGTTAAACTTATACTATACAATCCCTTTTTAATGACCCTGCAGAAGTTGGCTTTTGAACACATAGTCAGAAAATTTTCTTCCTCTTTTCACAACATTTTCCATAAATTTAGAGATTAGCGCAGTGGGTAGTGCACAGGACTCAAAAACAGTGGGTCTCTGATTAGATCTCTGGCTCGGCCAATTTTTCTCCGAGGATTGATGATAGTGATTGCGACAGGATTCATTCTTCTCTCACCACTGATCATTGTTTCAACGATGGTTATGTGGGAAAGCAGCCAGTGGCTTGGAAAGAATATTGTGCGGAGTACTGGTGAAAGAAACTCCAGGAAAGAATGGATAGGTGCACTGGCCTTCGCGATATACCTGAAAAAATGTTAAAAATGGCATTAAACACCATACAATCAGTTAATAAATTTAGAGATAATTCCCATCATGTCAGTCACATTTAATTTATCGTCTGCAAATGCTTTCAAAATTGGAGATGTCCAAAATTTTGCTTTTGGGTAAAGAGTTTACTAAAGACCCTTTACTACACGACATAACTTTAGACTTGCTCAAATTGAAAGCTTTTGCAGACAAAATAATTGTGTTTCAAAAATAGAAATTCACCTTTGGAATGGTAGAAAACGTGGGAAAAGGAGAAAGTGCAGGTTACCAGCATTTTGTCTTTTTTCCAAAGTCTTTTCAAAAGGTCATTTCATTGGCGTTGTTAAAACTCGGGATTGTGTGGTAAAGGGTTGAAAGGAAGAACCATTGAAAGCAGAATTAGACGCTCAATAGCTATAAAACTGTGCAGAGAGAGCGAGCCTACTTATATATAGATATAAATAGATCAAGGCAGGCATGCGTTTTACGTGTTTCACAATTTTATTTATGTGTTATTATCATTTTATATACGTTACACTTCAAAGAGCATTCAATATATTCATTTCCCTACAGTTATATATTTACGTATATGTGTGTGATGTTAAAAGCAATAAATTGTAGAGGCAAGCTTGTTACATAATTGTATGTTCATATTTGTGCACATAGGATTTAGTATTTTGAAGTGAAACCTAATTAAACCTATACCACACAATCCTGACTTTTAACGACCTTGTGAAAGAGGTCTTTTGAAAACATTGAGGGAAAAGGAGAAAATGCTGGTAACCAGCATTTTCTCCTTTTTCCCACAACGTTTTCAACCATTCCCAAACAAATATAAGTTGTTCAGTCATATTTAATTTGTCCTCTACAGATGCTTTGAATTTTGACCAGTCTAAAATTTTGTCATTTAACTCATTACCAAAGAACAAAATTTTAGATTGGTCCAAATTCAAAGTAGTTGCAGAAGACAATTTTAATGTGGCTGCAGTGATGAGATTTGGCTCTGAAAGAGTTGAAAACATCGTGGGAAAAGGAGAAAATGCTGGTCACCAGCATTTTCTCCTTTGATCACAATGTTTTTGAAAGCCTTTTTCCTCAAGATCGTTAGAATGATGGATTACTGGTATTTAGTAAAGTGTTGAAGTGTTAAGAATGCAGTTAGTTAATGAAAGGTGGAAAGCCAATTGGGTGAAAAAGGAGGTCATTGCTGAAACTGCGTGAGGAATTATAAGATTTTTCACAATAATCTGAAAAGTTTAAAAATAGATGGAATACATTGTTAGAGTAGACAGCTCAACTTCTACAAAATTGAAAGGCCCAATAGCAGCCAAAATATTGCAGGTTTAAAATTTGAAGGCATTAAATTGCATTTTAATTTAAATCACACGATTGAAAAGAATGAAAAATATTGTAAAGATGACAATCTGTTACTTTGCGTTTTGTGTAAATAGTTGCCGGCAGAAAAATGAGTTTTAAGATTAGGCAAAAGGTAAACAAAAGATTTAGTAAACTGGCAACTTTTAACTTATCTTAGAGGTTAAGGTGCACTACAGGGATACATTCTCATGAAAACATTGCAGCAGAAGGGAAACAGTCTTGTTTATGAACAATTTTCTGTGCTACCATAACTTTTTGAAGTTTGGTGTGCTTCAGGATGCAAAAAATAACATCACTGGAGAAAGGTATTGAATGTAATGAATATTGATAGGGGAATTGATTTTGAAAATTAACCCACAGAACATGAAATACATGTAAATGTAAAGCCTTGGTCACACCGAGCTAACGGACGAGTAACGGATAAAAAATCATGTTATCTGTTCGTGTCCGTTCGTATCCGTTTTATGTCCGTTTCTTATCCGGTGAATCCGCTACTTGTCCGGCGATGTCCGTTCCGTCTGGTGGGAAGTTTTGAGCATGTTCAAAACTTTCCACCGGACAAAACGGACAGAGACATGCAAATGATAGACTTTGGATGCATCTGACAATTTATTCCCTCGGCATGTCACGTGACCGGTACGTTCCTCGTTCGTTAGTGTTCGGTACATTTCCGTTCATCGTACGTTGGAAGAACGTTTCGTCCGGTTCTCATGCGTTGCACTTCCGTTTTATCCCTTACCCGTACGGTGATATCCGTTAATAGACAGTTTATTATTCAGTACATATCCGGTAAACGTGTGTTTTTTTTCCGTTACGTGTGCGGTACTCGTGCAGTCATTGTGTGGCTTCTTCGCTCCACACACCGATCGCGTGAGCCTCGAGCGGCAGAGGAGATGAATTTTGTCACCGGATAACCAAATTCTGTATGTTTTTGTCCGTTTTCCCCCCGTTACATATTCGTTAGCCGGTCTGACCAAGCCTTAAAGCAAATGGATGACATTTTCAGTCTGAAAAAAAGTCATGAATTATTGCAATAAAATTCAAGGTCGGTTTAGCCAAGAATATAATAAAAAAGTGGACAATGTAGATCCAAGATCAGACTGCATGTTCTGTTTAGTATGATCTTGATCTACATATGATAGGCACTTTTAAGAGGGTTTAACCATTTACCAAACGACAAAATATTAGACTTGTCCAAATTGAAAGCATTTGCAGACAACAAAATAAACGTGACTCAAAAATTGAAACTTGACTTTAGAAGAGTAGAAAACATTGTGGGGAAAAGGAGAAAATGCTGGTTACCAGCATTTTCTCCTTTTTCCCACAATGTTTTCAGAAGGCTTCTTCCTCTGGGTTGTGAAAACTAGGGATTGTTTGGTAAAGGGTTAAGTAAAGGAATAAGAGTACAATATTGAATTGTAATGTGGCTTAACACTTTACCACACAGTCCTAAGTTTTAAGGACCTTTAAGAAGAAAGCTTTTGAAAATGTTGAGGGAAAAGGAGAAAATACTGGTATCCAGCATTTTCTCCTTTCTTGAAATGTATTTCTCTTCATCAGAAATTTTTTTGGTGGATTTCAACTGATTTTAAATTAGCTGTATGCAGATGCTCTTAATTTCGTTGAGTCTAGAATTTTCTCATTTGGTTAAATTACCACAATGTTGCAAAACATTGTTTCTCTATCCTTGATAATAATGCGGTTAAGCCAGACAAGAATGACACGAAAGGGGACCTTTAATTTATCTTCATTATGCATAATAATAAGGCAGGTTGTTACCTAATATGGATCTATTTTTCATAAGGACCTGTGGAAGCATGAGGTAGAATGGTCCTTTGACATGCAGGAGATTTATCCATAGCTAAAGGTTTCAACCCAGGTCAGCCTAGGTAAACCGCACAGGCTGATCTGGGTCAAAACTCTGCTGATGTATTAACCATTTACTGCACAATCCAGAGTTTTAATGAACTTAAAGAAGAAGGTGTTTGAAAACATTGTGGGAGAATGAAAAAATACTGGTAACCAGCATTTTTTCCTTTTCCCACAATGTTTTTTACCCTATCAAAGACATAAGTCATCATTTGAGCTGCATTCAATTTGTCGTCTGCAAATGCTTTGAATTTAGACAAGTCTGAAATTTTGTCTTTTGGTAAAGAGTTAACCGTTTCCCAAAGAATCCCTTGTTTTCACGACCCTCAGAAAGAAGCCTTCTGAAAACATTGTGGGAAAAGGAGAAAATGCTGGTAACCAGCATTTTCTCCTTTTCCCACAATGTTTTCTTCCCTTCCCAAAACAAATTTCAATTTTTTAGTCACATTAATTTAGTCGTCTCCAAATGCTTCCAATTTAGACATGCAGTTCAAGGCATGAACTGGACAAAATATGAATTCTGATGTTGGAAAACTGCAATAATACATCACCATAGAAATTCTAGCCTTGAGCAACCTCAGTGAAACTGAACTCTTTCAGGTCCAAATATATAACGTTGATCCTTGTTTACGACATAAAATAGAATCCACTTAGACTTTGAAAGATTTATGTTTCATACGCTTGACTAGACAAGCGGACGGTAAAGATCCAAGATCAGACTGCATGTTTTGTGCAGTCTGATCTTGATCTATGCTGTCCGCAAAAGTCCCTGTTTCTGCCTGTGGTGCCGAAAGGGTTAACGAATGCTGACCCATATTATGTCTATTTTGTGTATGTTGAGGCCTGCACCACACTATCTTGAGTTTTCACGACCCTCAAGATGAAGGCTTTTGAAAACATTGTGGGAAACAAGAGAAAATGGCGATTACTTTCATTGAGAAAAAATACCATAAGAGGCATGCTCTGTGAAAAGGAGATTTAATGCATCTGCAAAAAGTGTCAACCCATGTCAGCCTGGGCAGTCTCTTAGTCACAGGCTAACATGGGTTGAAACGTTTTGTCTGCCTTTTTGTAAATTTTCTGCATGTCCAAGGCATTTTCTACCTCTAGATTCAGCCAATTGTTATACAAAAAGGATTTTATGGATGTACAATTATGTGATTAATTGCTTGTTAAAATGGATCACAATAGATGCATGAAAACCCCTTTTGCCAGAATATGGCTCACTACTTGTAGCCTAAAAAGCTTAAATCAGTCAAGATAGTTATTCTGCATGAAGTACTATTCAAAAGACAAATTCTAACATGACATGTGAATTTGGCTCTATAAACACAGTGCAACGAAAGCGTGGTAAAATCTACGTCATTCTATATAGAGTGACGTAATTCTGTATAAAGTAAGTAAATTAGTTATTCAATGGAATATAATCTGCATCCGCGTTTTTACTCTATGTATGAACTTGTTTTCCTTTCATTAAGAGTTGTTCATGTTAGAATTGAAATAATCTTCTTTCTATCGTGGTTTATCGTTCAATAAACCATGTTGTGAGTTATAAGGCGCAATGAATAAACCACTCGGGCTATCGCCCTCCTGGATTAATTATTTTGCCTCATAACTCACAACTGTGGTTTATTGAATGATAAACCATGATAGAAAGAAGATTATTTCTTAATTAACCAATAGACTGCTAAGCATTACTCAAGGACCTTTTGCGGACAGTGTATATTCCGATTAGACTGCACAAAATGTGCAGTCTGATCTTGGATCTACACTGTCCGATAAGGAGATATTTTTTCCCCCAGAATAATTTCGAAATAGCAATATTTGTGCTTTTACTACTAAGTTGAAGATTGCTTTTGGCAGTAAGAGTTGAATAATATCTTAATTATTGTGGCAGAAGGAGAAATTGCTTGTAAAGAGCAATTTATCTGGTGGTTTTCCGAAGAGGTCTTGCTGCATGATGCAGGAAGCAATCCACATCTAGCAATTACTGAAATGGTATGGACAGGGTCGCCATGGACAGTATCATTCTGAAATGTTGACGGTAACCCTGCACAGATAATGATTACTTTTCTAAATAATGTTTATGGTAAATTTGGTTTCTAATTTTTTTGTAATTTTTTTTTTTTGTGTCAGGATTGTGGGATAAAAGTTTTCGCTTGAGGGACTTGATGCTATTTGCATAATGTTTCAGACTCAGATTTCGAGATGATTACAGATTCACAGTTTGAAATAATATTTCGTATCAATGGGATAAATAAAAAAACAACATACATATCTTAAATATTTTTTGACATTGTGACTTAAAATAAGACTTTGAAAATGGCTTCTAAAACTGTGACCAATCATGTTGTGTATCAAGATGTGCCTGTTGTTATTCGACGAAGGGATAAAAATAAGGAGTCAAAAAGGGATAATTCCTTAAATCGTCGAAGTTGGTTTCGATTTAGTTTGACCAACTTGTTTCACAAAGGTGAGTTTTTTTTCACGTTTATTTTTTTTTCTCTGATATGGCTCCATTGCATGCAAATTCATCTTCTATTCCCTCTGAATCAAACATGCTGCTTATGATGACTTCAAGAACAATTCCTTGTAAAGATTATGGACAATGAATATAAGGATTAACTCTTTACCAGACGACAAAAATTTGGACTTATCCAAATTGAAAGCATTTGCAGATGACGAATAAAATGTAGCTCAAATGAAGATTTCTGTCTTTGATAGGGTAGAAAACACTGTGGGAAAAGGAGAAAATGCTGGTTACCAGCATTTTCTCCTTTTTTCCACAATGTTTTCAAAAGCCTTCCTCTTCAGGGTGGTTAAAACTGGGGATTTTATGATGAAGGGTTAAAACATGCATATTTGTGTAAACAATGTGGCAAAAGGAGATACTGCCTATTTTGAGCAATATCCAGGGGCTTTTCACAAAATGTTTTCAAAGGCAGACTCTGCCTTAATACTACAGAAGTTGTATTCTGGTCGTATTGATTGATCATGTTGAATTTTACAAAGAAAATGTTCAATATCTTATGTGAGTTAATTACTGCCAATGTTGTTTTTCAGTGATTTTGTTATCTTTTGTGTTAAAGTAGCTTTTTTGTTGTTGAGTATTGTTGGCTAGCAGTGTTTAATGCATTGCTTTGAACATTGTAAAAGGAATATATTGTCAAGTTTGTTTTAGCTTAGACACAGCCCAGATTAACCCTCGGGGCACTGAATAAACCCAATGAACATTTTCAGTCAAAAAATAGAATGCAAATGATTTCGATTTCATGGTTGCATTTGTCTATATATGTGACATCTCTCGTGAAATATCTGTCAAAACAGATCCAAGTCCAGACCACACATTCTTTGCAGTCTGATATTGGTCTACATTGTCTGGAAAAGCACTTTAAGTTGTCCTTGGCTTTTCAAGGTTTGACCCGCGTAGAGTGATGTTTAACTCTTTACCGAACAACAAAATTTTAGACAGGTCCAAATTGAAAGCATAAACATGGTTCAAAAATCGAAATCTGTTTTGGGAAGGGTAGAAAACATTGTGGGAAAAGGAGAAAATGCTGGTTACCAGCATTTTCTCCTTTTCCCACTATGTTTTCAAAAGGTGTTTTTCTCAGGGTCTTTAAAACTCGGGATTGTATGGTAAAGAGTTAAACCCTGGGGACACTTTCAATCTACAATAAGAACCATATAATCGCAATATTGAGGTTCAGTTCTTTTCCAGAATGTTTCTATAGAGCGGATGGTGTAGATCAGAGATTAGACCGCACGTCTTGTGCAAACTGATCTTGATCTGCACTGGCCGTAAAGGCAACTTTTTGTAGTAAAAAGTGCTTTAAGAGTTAACTTTCTGCAAGATTAGCTTGTTTGATTGCTGACATAGTAATTTGTAATGGTAATGAATAAGAGAAGTAAAACCTGGCATACTGAGTTCATTCCCCCTTGACACAATTATTAATTTCTAGCAGGCCACAGGAAAAACATTCTTGTAAAAAAGGATTATAAACAACATGAATTTAAATAGTTATAAATGAGGTCATTTGAAACATTGTGGCAAAAGGACAAAGTGCGTGCTGCAAAGAATTTCTCCTTTTGTCATTATGTTTCCAGGTGCTGCCTGCATGATTAAATTTACTTGTCTGTTGGTGGTTATGTGTAAAAAGTTATCAGTATACAAAGTTAACCCTAATAATTATAGCAAAATAATATAAAAAATGATTTCACCTAATATAATTCTATAAGACAAAAATAATTATGCAGCAGTCAGTTTGGTTGACCAATCTCTACTTATGATGATCTAAGACAGTGTAGATTCAATACTGCACTCCTTTCATACCATCTGATCGTATTGATACCGTTTGCTATTAGTACCTAAAGATTCCTATGGCAGATTGTGTCTTTACCTCATGCTAAGCGAAACATATAAAGTTAATGATTTATGTCTAGATTTTTTAACTGTTCTTTTCATAGTTGGATGGTTAAAGAAAGGGAGATTTTATAATAGATCTAACTGGGCTGTAATGGTACACTTGTATTTTCAACTTCTCCTTCACTAATACGTCTCTGTCAACAGGACCGGAAAACAAACAGTTTTTGCTAGATTTTCCCTGAACTTATTGTTTCGCTAAACACTTTACCACACAATCCCCAGTTTTAACGACCCAGAGAAAGAATGCCTTTTGAAAACATCATGGGAATAGGCTGTAACCAGCATTTTCTTCATTTCCAACAATGTTTTTTATAGCCTTTTAGAGACATATTCCACAATTTGGGCCTCATATAATTTGTTGTTTGCAAAAACTTCCAATTTTGACAATTCTTCTCAGGGTATTTATACCGCAGGGTAAAGGGTTAAGGCAACTTATCCTTTGGCAGACATTTAATGATTTTACAAATCTGAGGAATATGGCCTTTCAGAGCAGTGTTGGAAAAAGAGACAGTGCTTATATCTATAGTTTTATTTACTGACAAAATTGTTTTCAACCATTTTGAAGTCAGTAAACATCATGTGGTTACAAGCATTTTCTCCTTTTCTGCAAATGTTTTTGAAAGCCTTTTTGCATAGGGTCATCGAAACAAGGAATTTATTTAGTAAGGGGTTAAAACAAACATCATTCTTATAATACAGTCACTGTTATTTGGAGGCTGTATTTTGTCAAGATAGGACTTATCTGATACACTTGTAGCTTGCAGCCATGAGTCAGTATCACTTGCAATAGTTCCTATCCAGTATGCTGCTCTCTTTTGCACAGTACCATGTTTAATCCTTTACCAAACAATCCTGTGTTTTAACAACCCTGAGAAAGAAAGCTTTTGATAACATTTTGAGAAAAGGAGAAAATGCTGGTAACCAGCATTTTCTCCTCTTCTCAAATTGTTTTTCTTCCCATTCAAAAACGAATTTTGTCATTTGATCTGTATTTAATCTATTGTCTCCAAGTGCTTTTAATTTGGAAGTCAAAATTTTTTTCACTAGGTGAAGAGTTAACACATTACCCTCTGCAGAGGATTGTTTCCTCTTGAAGCTCAGGATTTTTGAAAGCGTAGTGGCAAAATGGAAAAATTGCTCTAACAGAGTAATTACTCCCTTTGCCATTATGTTTTCTCATAATTATGTTCATGTCTATTTAACGCTCTACCTGATGAGAGAATTGTAGAACTTTTTAAGAATTAAAGCATTTGTAGAAGACACTTTAAATGCTGCTTAAAGGTTAGAATTTGTTTAGGAAACATTGTGGGAAAAGGAGAATGGGTTACCAGTATACTCCTTTAATGTTTTCAAATTCCACATCCAGACGGTGTTTGAAATTGAAATAAGAGGTTGTGTCAGTACTGGTGTGAGAAAGCCAGGAAACATGTGTAGGTGCACTGACTTCCACGATATTCCTAAGCTTTTAAAATGGCATTAAACTGCAATGCAAACAAATTGGAATAACAGCTTTTTGGAAAAAGGATTAACTTTAATTTATGCTGATGATCCCACATTGAGAAAGATAATCATCAGCTGACTGCTTCAAGTTTATTCCGGGAGGGAAGGTCAGTTATTTGATTATAAATTGTGAGTTACATTTAATTGATTTATTAGTTTGAAGCCATTAAACTGAACCTTTTGAAAGAGCAGTTACTGCATCCAGGTTTACATTTTTATTAAATTTAGAAAATTATGCCGCTTCATCTGAAGAAGAGACCTTTGTGAGAAAAATGAACTTTAACTCCTGAATAATCCTTACCATATGACCCAATGTGTTGTAATGACCCTTTAGGAATAGGGTTTCTGAAAATGTTGTGCTGGTACACATTTTCTCATGTCCCCAAAGTATTTTCTACTTTTTCAGAGACAAATTTTATTACTTGAGCAACTATTAATTTGTTGTCAGCAACAGCTTTGAATTAAGACTAGTCTAAAAATTTGTTCTGTAGTATTGAGCTGATATACTGAAGTATATGATGTAACTATGTAATATAGTAAGTATGAAAACAAAAGCAAGTAAATGTCATTGCTTTAATTAATATTAACATAATTTACCACACAACAGCCATTTAGACATATTCAAATTGAAAGCATTTGCAGACAACAGTTCAGAAAAGGCTCAAATGGTGGAAATTGTCTTTCATAGGGCAGTAATTATTGCGGGAAAAGGAGAAAATGCTGGTCACCAGTATTTTCTCCTTTTCCCACGTTTTCAGAAGGATTGTATCTCTGGGTTGTTAAAACTTGTGATTATGTAGGGGAAAGGGTAACTTTTTGCTTAACCCTTTAGCACACAACGACGACTTTTAACGCCCCTGAAAGAGAAGGCTTTTGAAAACATTGTGGAAAAAGGAGAAAATGCTGGTTACCAGCATTTTCTCCTTTTCCCACAATGTTTTCTACCCTATCAAAGAAAAATCATGTCATATGAGCCACGTTAAAACTGTCATCTACAAACGCTTTCAGTTTGGACAGGTCTATAATTTTGTCGTGTGGTAAAGGGTTAATAAATCCTTAAGCTTCAAAATCCCCACAATAACCTGGAAAAATTGATGATAAATAGAAAAATACCTTCAGTGTCCACAGTGTAATTAATACTGTAAATTGTACCTGGAAATATGTCTCAATTCATTGTGTGAAATGGTTTGGTTGGTTGTATTGGGGTTTAATGCCACTTTAATAGCTAAGGTCATATCATGGCGGTCGGTGACGCACATGTGTTTCCTGGCTTTCTCACACCAGTACTTTCTTTCCAAAGCCACTGACTACTTTTCTCACATGCTTCAGCAGAGGTGAGAGGTGAAAATACGCCGGAAAGAAACTTCGGCTCAACCGGGTATCGAACTCACAACCACCAGGTCATGAGTTCGACACGCTCACCACTGAGCCATCCGGGCGGGCTTGTGTGAAATGGGGGTCTGTAGTAAACATTGTGGGAACAGGACTGAATGCTGGTTACCAGTATTAAATATATTTTCCTTTCCCTAATTGTTTCCAGAATCCTTTTTCTTCTCAGTGTTTTAACCCTTACCACACAATCCTGAATTTCAAAGACCCATGAAAAATGTTTTTAAAACATTTTGGGGAAAGGAGAAGATGCTGGTTACCTGAGCATTTTCTCCTCTTCCAACAATGTTTTGTAACCTTTGAAAGGCAAATTTGATGTTTTGAGTAACATTCAATTTATTGTCTGCAAATGCTGACAATTTGGACCAGTTTGAAATTTTGTTGTTCGGTTAAGAGTTGTGTTTTGTTAAGGCTTAAGTTTCAGAAAAATGCATTTAACAATACCCCTAATCTGAGACCACCTCTCTTTTCAGACCAAAACAGAAACAAGACCAAGTCGAAGAAGGAAGAGAAGCCAAAACCCCCAGAGACTGTTCTAGCCGAGGTTCACACTCGAGAGGTACAGAGATTAGAGGCGCTATGTGAAAGTCGGACCAAGCAACTCAACTTGTCCAAGTTGCAGACGCAATCCTGTGAAAAAGCGTTTGATGGAATGGCAGTAGTCGTGAATCATCTTGCTCATAATGTAAGAACTTCGGCTACAACCTTGCTAACCTTTCAAGCCCCTTTCACAACTATAGTTGCTTTTGCGGCCAGTGTAGACCAAAGATTAGACTGCACAAAAGATGCAGTCTGATCTTTGATCTACACTGTCTGCTAAGGCAAATACAGTTGTGAAAGGTGCTTTAAGGTTAAGACTTGCAAACTGTATTGCCTTGCCTATAGGCACTCCTAAATGACCAGAACAGCTAGGTGGATCAATTATCCCAAGGAAGAAGCCTCTTGAAAACATTGTGGGAAAAGAATTAAAAATCTGGTGAATAGCATTTTCTCTTTTTCCCACAATGTTTTGACCCTTTCTAAGGTAATTCCCATTATTTCAGACTTAAGCACATGTATTTTCTGCATAGGCTTTTTATTTAAATGAGTTAATTATCCCCAGCCGAAGGTGAGGGGATATAGTTTTAGCATTGTCCGTCCGTCCCTCCATCCATGTGTCCGTCCGGGAGAATATCTCCAATACCATTGGACAGAATTTCGTGAAACTTTATATATGTGTACAATAACTTATTCCGCCAAGACAGTTTTTTTGTTTTTTTGATTCGATGCAAAATGGCCGACTGGGAGCGATTTTAAGTTACGTGGTTGAGTGAATTTTTGTTGTTTTCAGTCTTCATTTTGACAGCATTTTCTGCTTGTCTGGAGCATAACTTTGTCATCTCCAGTCCGATTGACTTGAAACTTGGCATTTGTGTTTATTGCAATAATACGGAGGGCACTGCGAAAGAACCATAACTCTACCTTGTGCTGTCTGAGTTATTTCCCTTTGATCATCATTTTTACAGCATTTTCTGCTTGTCCGGAATACAACTTTGTCATCTGTAGTCTGAACATCTTCAAATTTGGTATGCATAATTGTTGAAAAATTACGGAATGCAGTGCACAAGAACCATAACTCTTCCTAGCACAAATTTTGAGTTATTCCCCCTTTGATCTTCATTTTTATAGCATTTCTTGCTTGTCCGGAGCATAACTTTGTCATCTTTAGTAGGAATGACTTGAAATATGGTATGCTTATTTGTTGCAATATTTGGAAGTGCAGTACTCAAGAATTGTAACTCTACCTTGTGCTGTCTTTGAGTTTTTTCCCTTTGATCGTCATTTTTACAGCATTTAGTGCTTGTCTGGAATATGACTTTGTCATCTCAAGTCAAAACGACTTCAAACTTGGTATGCATGTTTGTTGCAATATTACGGAGTACAGTGGGCAAGAACAATAACTCTATCTAGCGCGGATTTTGAATAATTTCACTTTGATCTTCATTTTTACAGTCCAGTTCTTTGTCCGGAGCTTAACTTTGTCATCTCCAGTCCGATTGACTTGAAACTTGGCATTTGTGTTTGTTGCAGTTATGAAAAGTGCAGTGTGAAAGAACCATAACTCTACCTTGTGCTGTCTTTGAGTTATTTCCCTTTGATTGTCATTTTTACAGTATTTTCTGCTTGTCCGGAATACAACTTTGTCATTTTTAGTCTGAACATCTTCAAATTTGGTATGCATGATTGTTGAAAAATTACGGAGTGCGGTGCACAAGAACCATAACTCTTCCTAGCACGAATTTTGAGTTATTCCCCCTTAGATCTTCATTTTTATAGCATTTCTTGCTTGTCCAGAGCATAACTTTGTCATCTTATGTAGGAATGATTTGAAATATGGCATGCTTATTTGTTGCAATATTTGGAAGTGCAGTGCGCAAGAATTGTAACTCTACCTTGTGCTGTCTTTGAGTTATTTCTCTTTGATCGTCATTTTTGCAGCATTTAGTGCTTGTCCGGAATATAATTTGTCATCTCAAGTCAGAACGACTTCAGACTTGGTATGCATGTTTGTTGCAATATTACGGAGTACAGTGCGCAAGAACAATAACTCTACCTAGGGCGGATTTTGAGTAATTCCACTTTGATCTTCATTTTTACAGTATTTCTTGCTTGTCCGGAACGGAACTTTGTCACCTCAAGTCAAATTGACTTGAGACTTGGTAAAACATGTTTGTTGCAGTTACGAAAAGTGCAATGCACTGGAGCCATAACCTTACCTAATACCCTTTTGGAATTATTCCCTATTCATTTTTTTTTTTACAACTTTTCATGCTTCTCTACAATATAACTTTGTCTTTTCATGTTGGAATCACCTGAGACTTTATATGCATGTTTCCTTAACATTAGAGGAAACATTCATGCCTATTTCAATCACTTACATGATTTCTGCTGCACTACTATTTTCCTCTACCTGCCCTTTATGATTATTATCCCCCCTCGACAACTGGCGATGGGACGGGCGTATCTTGTGACAATTTGCCGCTCTTGTTCATTAAATGTCATGTCATGGAAAAAGGGGGCTTGACAAATATTTTCATTATGGACCAATATCTCTTTCACTACAGGACAAAATGTAATTAAACTTCATCTTTATTAAGTCACAGACAATAGTTATTTGATTTTATTTCATGAAATGCCATGTCATGAAAAAAGGGGGCTAAATGTATAATTTCATTTTGTACCAATAACAGTTCGCCCATTCGTCCGCCTGGACAGATATCTTCTAAAGTCCGTGACGAACATTTATGAAACTTCATGCATGTCTTCCTTTGGATAGTCTGTTGATACAATTTTCTTTTATATATAATGACATGTCATGGAAAAAAGGGGCTTGATGTATATTTTCATCATTTGTTTTCATTTAATGAAATGCCATGTTATGGTAAAAGGGGACTTAATGTATAATCTCATTATGGATGGCTTATATATTTTTCATTTAATGAAATGCTGTGCCATGGAAAAAGGGGGCTTAATGTGTAATTTTATCATGGACCATTAACAAAAAGGCCACATGTTCATGCAACACACAATACCTCTAATATGTTTGTGTCAAAAAAGGTCTTTTTCGGCGGGGGATATCATTTCAACGAAATTGCTTGTTTAACTTTTATCAGCTGGTGAAGAAGTATGTAACCAACTAGGAAAGAGTCATTTCCTGTCGGTGACACTCGTATATTAAATGAGCCTGGCTTAAGTTGGATGCTCCATGGCTCAATGGTTAGGGGCTAAGGTTGTAATTCAGAGGCTTTGGGTTTAATAACTGGCTGCAAGTACTGCTTACTTGGGAGTGTCCTTGGCAATGAAATACAGGGCCCTGGACTAGGCACTGATGAAAACAAGGGAATACATGAATAGATGAGCTGTCACTTTGTTAATGAAAGCTTTATGAAAAGGACTAAAGGCACACTCTGAACAAACAAAGCAAATACCTGTATTATTTTAGTACCAACATAATCCTAATTACTTCACAAATCAATGTCATTTACACCTGACTGTCCAAATATACATACACTTCCAATAGGGTTATAAACTTCCAGTAACACAAAATTTGTCAACTAACTTGAAAAAAAAATAAGTGAAAGTATCGACAGTCAGTATCCCATATTAATCGTGAATGCTATTTAAAATGTAAAAATGAATCTTGATCGGCAGTAAAATTGATCTTCTGCATTAATACATGGGGTTTCTCAAATGGCAATCACTTTGAAGTTGGCACTGACTAAAACCCGGATTTTAATGTTACCTGCATAATCATCCTCCGAAAATTATATGTTGTTTTACCTCTATTAAATGCCCCAAGAAAATGTAATGCCCCCAGGGGTGCAGAAAAGAGACAATAGTGCATCTAATTATGTGTTTATAATTATTTTTCACCTTCTTTATTAAAGCTTGACGCCTTCTCCTGTCCATCATTGAAATCCACACTTTCGAGAATAGAAACAAAAGCTGTGTCAGACAAGAACCGAATTGAAACTCTAGAAGAGACGAAAGCCAGCCTTGAAGAAATCATCGGACGACTGAAAGAAGAGCACAAAGACTATGTGAATAACTTGGAGGCAGAAAGTGAGAAATCTTTACTGTATCAGAGAGAATATTTGAACGATCAGCATCAACATGAAATTGAGAGAAGTGAGCACGGCTTTCCTCGTCTCAATATATTGTGTTGTTGCTATTGTTTGAAGTTGTTACCTCCTGAAACTTGCTGCAGACGACTTCGAAAGCTCCCTTGTATAGTAAGGAGAGTGAATGTAAATGAGTCATATGCTCTGGCAAATGGGATTTATTGCATTTTCATGATGTGTTGTACCAAGCAAGTCATCACATAATTATGGATCCATAAAATTCATTTTGTCTAATAACTGACTGAATCCTGAGACAGAGTGATCCTTGGAAATGCAGCAAATTAACCGAAAGCAAAAGGTTTCGACACAGGTCAGCCTGCGCGTACTGCGCAGGCTGGCCTGAGTCGAAACGTTTTGCTTTTGGCCTGAGTTGAAACTTTGCAGATGCATTTAATCCCATTTTCACAGAGCGTGGTTCAAATTAAAGTTTTATGTAAATGCATACAGTTATGAAAGCATTGTTGCAAGTGGAGATATAACTCATCATGAGTAATTCTCCTTTTGCCTCAATATTTTCAAAAGTTGGTGTGAAGGAGGTAATGCCTTGATGTGTGTCCCAGTCCTTTTCTTCAGTTTTGCATCTGTTTGTTTCATTTGGTTTTGTTACGGGCAGGTTGAAGTCACAATTTAGACACATAACTTCATTAATGCAAACATTGTTGTGCTCTTGCATAAGACAACAGTTATCTAAATCATTGTGGCAAAAGTAGAAAAATAAGGTCGAAAATGATGTAGGAGACATTTTCTTTATGACAATGAAAAACATGAAGAAAAGACTTGGGACTTTTTAATGCATTATTATCCCTTAAAACGCCTTTCACAACTATAAATGCCTTTGCAGTCAGTGTAGATCAAGATTGAACTGCACAAAACCTGCCGTCTGATCGTTGATCTACACTGTCCAGTCTGCTCTGTAGAGACATCCTGGAAAAGAGAGACTTTTAAATTGCAATCATAGGGGTTTTATTTTTTAGACTGAAAACATACCATGGTTTTATTGGGTGCTTTAAGGTTAAAATGTTGTTCTGTTTACAGCCTTGCTTGCTTTAGATTATAATTTTTTTTTCATGATTATTGCGTTGCCACCTCGAACATTTATGTGGCTGAGGACTCGCAAAATATCCTTGTAAAATATGTATTTTCATCAACATAAAGAACATTGAATATGAAAATGATATTGTAAAAGGAAAAGTTGGTTGATATGGGAAATTATACAAAATTGCTCTAGCCCTTCACCAATAGACAAAACTCAAGACTTGAACAAATCGGAAGCATTTGTAGATGAGATAATAAATGTTTATGACTCAAAAATAAAAATTCACCTTTAGAAGGGTAGAAAACATTATAGGAAAAAGAGAAAACCAGCATTTTCTCCTTTTTCCACAATGTTTTCGAAAAGCTTTTTCCTAAGGGCTGTTAAAACTTGGGGCCATGTGGTAAAGGGTTAAGCTTGCCTGATGCTAGATGAAAAAAGCCATCTGCAGAAAAATATAATTGTGCACAAGGAAATCATATCTTATAACATTGGTCATTTTTCATTAAATTTTCCATTAAATTTTGTTTCAAATAATTTTTAGCTGAGTTTTCGTCAGACTCTGCACAATCAATATTGTTATGTATATATTGACATGCATGGTTTATGACTTATGTGTTTTATATTATTGTAAATGAAACCCAACCATAATTTGTAAACCTTTATAATTGTGTCACAGACTGACAACCTAACACATTACTGCTTTCAGGTATCGTTCAAGCTCATGTGACTTAAACCCCGTGTGAGTTTTACTATTTGCCAAACGTCAAAATTTTAGACCTATCCAATCCCAAAACATTTGCAGACAATATTTATGCCCCCACCTACAAAGTAGAAGGGGGTAAACTAGTTTCACCATGTCTGTCTGTCTGTCCATCTGTCCATGGATCCCTCCATCTGTAGACTTTTTTGTTTGCGTGCGCTAACTTAAAAGTCATTTTACCTAGGACCCTAAAACTTTGTAGAAGTGTTAATCATTACCCAGGGAGGTGCTCTATTGTTTTTAGGTCACATTGGTCAAAGGTCAAGGCCATAGGTGAACTTTGTGTGAAAATCGTTTCTTTGCTCTAACTCAATAGCTGTTTGACCTAGAACCCTGAAACTTTACACAAGTGTTGCTCATGACATAAGGATGTGCCCTTTTTTTTTGGGGGGGGGGGGTCACATGGGTTATCAAAGGTCAAGGGCCCATGTGATCTTTGTTTGAAGATCTTTTACGTTCTCTTGATTCTGCTGCTTCAGTGACAAGCTGCTGGTGGAGGGTATTTGTCAGTTTTGCTACAGGTTAAGTTCAATTGTAGCAAAAAGAGTAGGAGTTGTCTTTCAAAGGGTAGAAAACATTGTGCAAAAAGGAGAAAATGCGGGTTACCAGCATTTCCTCCTTTTTCCACATTGTTTTCAAAAGCGATGTTTCTCAGGGTTATTAAAACCCAGGACTGTTTGGTATAGGGTTAACTCTTTACCAGACAAAAATGTTTAGACCAGTCCAGATTGAAAGCATTTGACGGCAATTATCTAGTCTGGCTCAACTGGGGATATTGTCCGAAAAAGGGTCTTCTTTTACAATGTATTTCTTCATAGGCCTCTTTTCTCAAACACCAGATATTGTGGTAAAAGGTCATGGCTACACTACTAAGTTTTTGGGACAATATTTTACTACTACTTAGAGTGAAACTGTGATTTAAAGGTTTTACCAAACAGTCCCGTTTTTTAACTCATTACGATATGAGACAGTTTTAGTCTAGTACAAACTGAAAGCATGTGCAGACGACAAATAAAAAGTCTCTGAAATGGTAAAATTTGTCTGTAAATGAGTAGAAAACATGGTGGGAAAAGGAGAAAATGCGGGTTACCAGCGTTTTCTCCTTTTCCTTATTGTTTTCCAGAGCTTTCTTCCTAAGGGTCGTTAAAACTTGGTAGGGTGTGGTAAAAGTTTAAAGACCCTGAAGGATAACGCTTCTATGCATTGTGGTAAAAGAAAAAAAAATGCTGGTAATTGTTTTTCTACTCTTGCACAGAAAACTCCATCACTTAAGCCCATAAAACTCTGTCATCTGCAGAGTAAAGCATGGAAAAGATTTTAGAGAAAGGAGAAAATACTGGTTACCAGCATATTTTCCTTTTTCCACAATGTTTTCTAAAAGCTTCCTCCTCGGGGTTGTTCAGTAAAGGCATTGTTTAGTAAAGGGTGGAATATTTTAAGTAATTCAGCTATCTAAGATCAACTTCAAAGAAAAGTTAAAATACAGTCAATATACAACAGTCTGACTTCTCTATGGTCATTTGTTTTTTCATTCCCTGAGGAGAATGTGTAATTCAAGACAAGGGAAGTAGTCTCCTGAAATACAGCCATGTAATATAGTATAGAGTTATCTCCCTTGACAGCAATTCTAATCGATGGATAACTCGAGCCTTACCTTTTTTGTAACCCTTTCCCAAACAACAAAGTGTTAACACTTCTAAATTCAAAATACGTACAGTAGACAAAATTGAAATTGAAAAAAATGAGCTGTAGTTCTATAATAGGGTAGAAAACTGTGGGAAAAGGAGAAAATGCTGTTTATCAGCATTTTCTCCTTTTCCCACATTGTTTTCAAAAGCTTTCTTTCGCAGGGTTGTTAAATGTTGGGACTGTTTGGTGAAGGGTTAAGACAATATGTCAAAATTTATCATAGGCTCTGACAAAACCTTGAAATGTTGTGACTAAAGGAGATGTATTTTTAAGTTAAGTCTTCATTAATATGTTGTTCAAGTGTCTATATTCCTGTGACAGAATTGTATGCAGTTTCTAACCATAGTTTGCAACATGTTTCATGTTTTCAAGGCCCAGCCGGGTAGTTTAGTGGTTAGTATATCCGACTCATGACCTGGTGGTTGTGAGTTTGGTACCTGGTTGAGGCTAACTTTCTTTCCGTTGATTTTTCGCCTCTCTTCTCTGATGCATGTGAGAAAAGTAGTCAGTGACTTGGAAAGAAACTTTGTGTCAGTCCTGGTGTGAGAAAGCCAGGAAACACATGCGTAGGTGCACTGACCGCCATGATGTGATATTTGGTGTTAAAATGACTGTAAACTCCAATACAACCAATTATGTTTTCAAAATTGCTTGCTGTCAGTTCCTTCCATGACATAATGATCTTTTTGTCTTGCCATACATAATTACAATATGGAAAATAATTTGAGCTATACTCTAACAAAAGGGGGCTTAATGCATCTCCATGATGCATTATACCATGCAAGTCATCACATAATTTTCAATCCATTATAAACAGTTTTTCTTTAACCGATGACTGAATCCTAAGATAGAATGGTCCTCAAAAATGCAGAAAATTTACCAATAACAAAAAGTGTCGGCCCAGGTCAGCCTGCATGGACTGTGCAGGCTAGCCTTGGTCGATACTTTTTGCAGATGCATAAAGCCCCCTTTTCACAGAGCATGGCTCATTTGTTTAAATCCAAATGGTAGGTTATATCCAAAAAAGCTAAGTTTGGAGGATATACTGGAATCCCCTTGTCCATCTCTCTGTTCAGATGTCTGCCTGTGTGTATTGAAATACCTTGCCAAGAGCGTAACTTCAAAAAAATATAGGCAATTAACTTTAAGCTTAAAATACAGATAGATCACATTGAGGACAAGACTGCAGTGCGCATGATTCATAAATCTGGCAGAATAATTTTGGAGTTGTTGCCCTTAGTTATTTCAAATTTGGGTTTTTGTTAAGAGCATAACTTAAACAGTATAAAGAACTGTTGACTTTATTCTACAGATATGGATATATCACAATGAAGCAAGGTCACTTCACAAGATCAATAACTTTGTCTTTAGCATTATTAGAGTTATTGCCCTTTGCTTTTAAGGCTGTTGTCTATTTTTTCCCCTGTTTTTCCCCCTTCTACATTGACCAAAACAAATCCAATAATTTTAGTCATCTTTAGCCCCTTACCAAACTACAAAATTTTAGACTTGCCCAAGTTGAAAGCTTTTGTAGATCGGGAAAAAAAAATGTGACACAAAAATAGACACTTGCCTTTGGAAGGATAGAAAACATTGTGGGAAAAGGAGAAAATGCTGGTAACCAGCATTTTCTCCTTTTCCCACAATGCTTTCAAAATCCTTTTTCCCAAGGGTCGTTTGTACTTGGAATAACATTGTAAAAGGTTAATACATGTACAGTATTTAATCTGAAAATGCTTTCGATATTAACAATTCAAAATTTTGTTATGTTGTTAAAAGTTAAGAATGCACACTATAGTTTCACTGAAATTTTTTCATACAATTAAAAAGAAGTGTTTTAAATGAGTTTGTTGATTGTCTTTTGTTTCAGTGCTAGAAAAGAGGAACACAGCAATATTGGAGCTCCGCAAGCTGCATGAGGAGTACGTGGAACAGAAACGGGTGGAACATTTGGGTGCCATGGAACATTTAAAATATCAACATAGAGATGATATAAAATCTCTACAGAAGAAACAAGAATACCAGATGGAAGGTAAAGTGGCAACATCTGAGCCATGCTCTATGAGAAGGGGCCTTCATGCATCTGCGAAAAGTATCGACCAAGGTCAGGCTGCACACTCCGTGCAGGCTGACCTGGGCCAAAACTTTTCACTATTGTGCAATTTTCTGTATGTCTAAGGACCAGTCTACCTCATGATTTAGTTGATTGTTAAAAAAAATGGCTGTTATGGATCTTTAAGTATGTGATGGCTTGCTTGGTATGATGAATTACGGAGATGCATTAAGCCCCCTTTTCCCAGAGCATTTGTTTCCTTCTTCTGGACCTGGCCTCACGAAAAAACTTGAATACATCCATACTGGTTTTCATCCATATTTTTAACCAATTTCATCTTTATTTTATGAAATTATAATCATGTATTTTCATGCCAAATTTTGCCCCTGGTGGTTGCAATGTTGCACAGCATTTTCTCCTTTTCCCACAAGGTTTTTGAAAGGTCTTCTCCTCAGGTTCATTGACATTTAAGATTGTGTGCCCCAATTTCAAGGTTTTTTGGGGGGGCCAGTATATCTGAGTAAAATATGAAACAAGGTGGTTTCAAGATAAGACTGTTGTATTCCTTACAGCCTGTACTCTATGTAATCATCTAGAACTACCTTGCTAAAAGATTAACCCCTTATAGAATGACAAAATTTTAGACTGGTTCAAACTAAGAGCATTTATAGATTATATATTTAATTTAGTTGAAATGAAAATTGTCTAAGAAAGTTTGGTAAACCTTGTGGGAAAAGGAGAAAATGCTTGTTAAAAGCATTTTCTCCTTTTCCCATAAGGTTTTCAAAGGGCTATTTCCTCAGAAGTGGTTAGAACTTGGGATTGTGTGGAAAAGAGTTAAACCAAAAGGCCTCTTTATCAGGAATTCCTACAAATATTTTAATCTGTCTTCCCACCCCCCACATACAGTTTAAAATTTGATAATTGGTAGAGATTTTAGAATTTTTCATTTGATTGCACCTGTGACCCTTTTCCAGTGTAGCTAACTCTAGTCAGGAACGAGCATGGAGCTTCATTAATCCGTCACTACACAAAATGAGTTTTTCAAAGGATCGTTGAAAAGCGAGTAATTGTTTATAAGTTTTTAACAAACGACAAAATTTCAGACTAGTTGAAATTGAAAGCATTAGCACGCGTCAAAATAAAAGTGACTGAAAAATAGAAATTTGTTTTGGGAAGGGTAAAAGACACTGTGGGATAAGGAGAAAATGCTGTTTACCAGTATTTTCTCCTTTTCCTTAATGCTTTCAATGGTGTCTTTCTCAGGGTCATTAAAACTTGGGATTGTTTGATAAAGGGTTAAACAACCACTTATTGCCCCTTTTCCCACAGTGTTTTACTGTATGCAGTGAAGTAACTTTTCTTTCCCTTAGAATTTTTCTTTTTTTCTATCACTTTACCCTTTACCCCACAACCCTGACTGTTCACGACCCTGAGGAAAAGAGACTTTTGAAAACATTGTTAACCAGCATTTTCTCCATTTCCCACAATGTTTTTCCTACCATTTAACTCTTTACCACACAATCCCAAGTTTCAACGACCCTGAGAAAAAAGCCTTTTGAAAACTTTGTTGGAAAATGAGAAAATGCTGGTAACCAGCATTTTCTCCCTTTCCCACAAGGTTTTCTAAACTTTCAGAGACAATTACTATTATTCCAGATAATTTTGAAATTTTCTCTGCAAAATGCTTTCAATATAGGCCAGTCTAAAATTTTGTTGTTTGGTAAAGAGTTAAAGAAAAAATCTTGTCATTTAGGCTACTCCAATATGTTGTATGAACATGCTTTCAATTTAGAGCAGTCTGAACTTTTGTGGTGTGGTAAAAAGTTAGTTAACTCTTTGCCATATAACAAAAATTATCCAAGACTTTTCCAAATGAAAAGCTCTTGCATAGGACAAACTGAATGTTACTCAAATGATGGGCTTTGTCTTTGAGAAGATAGATTACACCGAGGGAACAGGTAAAAATGCTGGTCACCAGCATTGGTTACCAGCATTTTCTCCTTTTCCCCATCTGTTTTCGAAAGTCTTCTTTGCTAGGGTTGTTAAAACCAAAGGATTTGTTAACTCTTTACCAGGCGACAAAATTTTCGTCTAGCCTTAGTTGAAATAATTTGCAGATCACTAATGCAGCTCATATAATGGAATTTGCCTGTTTAACTCTGTACCAGATGACAAAATTTTAGCCTTGTTCAAACTAACAGCATTTGCAGACGACAATTTCAGTGTGGCTCAAATGGTGCAACTTTTCTTTGAAAGGGTGGAAAACATTGTGGGGAAAGGAGAAAATGCTGGTTACCAGCATTTTCTCCTTTTCCCACAATGCTTTCAAAAGGCTTCTTTCCCAGGGTCGTTAAAAGTCGGCATTGTGCGGTAAAGGGTTAAGGGTAGAAAACTAAGAAAAGGAGAAAATTCTGGTTACCAGCATTCTCTCCTTTTCTCACAGTGTTTCAGAAGGCCTCTTCCTCAAGGTGGTAAAAAGTCAGAATTGTGTGATGAAGTGTTAAAAGTGTTCTGGAAAGTATGCATGTGAGGTAAAAGGATACAGCAGGCATAGAATCAGTGAAAAGTGCAACTCTTTACCAAAGGACAGAATTTTTGACAAGCCTAAACTGAAAGCATCAGATCTGCAAATGACAGTATAAACATTCTGAAGAATTGAAATTTGTCTCCAAAAGGGTAGAAAACATGTTGGGAAAAGGAGCATTTTCTCCTTTTCCAACAATGTTTTCCAAAACTTAGATTCTTTCTCAGGGTCATTAAAAGTCGGGACTGTGTGGTAAAGGGTTAAAAAGAGATAGATTTCTAATCTGTCTAGATATTTATACATATATAAAAGCACCTAGGTGGGTGCTCCGAGGAGATAGCTTTCTGGTTGGAATTTTTTCCAGTTCATTATACATTCTGTTAGAGAGAAATATGCCAGTGTGAATAAAATCAAGTATCTATCTATAAAATATTTAGTGTTTGATTTTTAAGACGGTCATTTCAGTGTGTGCTTCTTTTGTGGAAAGTTTTTTACAAGTGATAAACTGTATAGATAGATTTAACACATAGAGTACCATTAAATTGATATGGACATTTAATTCTCTACCAGAGGTGACAAAATTTTAGACTTGTGTGAATTGCATGCAGTAATTTTGTATTTGACAAATGAGACTACATGTATACTGATTGGATTTTTCTATGACAGAAGGGGTCCTGCATGGCTCAGAGGCCCCAGGTTCCAGCCTCACTGGTAGAACTGGGTTTTTCATGGGAGTGTCCTTTGGCAAGCCACTTCAGAGCCCAAGCCTTAAGTACTAGTGAAATCAAGGACATAAATGAATATGTGAGATGTTGCCATGATATGACTGAAATAATGTTGAAAGAGGTGCAAGACACCTCGCAATCACTTTTCCTATGACAGGGTAGAAGACAGCGGAGCAAAAGTGGAAAATGTTAGTTACAAGCATTTTCGCCTTTTCCCAGAGTGTTTTCCAAAACCTCTTTCCTCAGGATGTGGTGAAATTCAGGATTGTTTGGTAAATGGATAAGAACAAACTTACAAAGATTTCGTGGAAAAAAGATGCTGCTTATGACATTTAGCAATGTCTCCTTTTGCCACGCTGTTTTCACATGTATCTACTTGTATATATTTAACTTGCATGAATTTTGAATAACTTCATTCTAGAAGCTTATTTTCAAAATCCTCCATTTGCAAAGTTGTTTCCTTGGGTAACGGTTACCTATAACTTGGAGGGAATTAACTCTGTACCAAATGAAAAAATAATTTAGACCTGTCCGAAAGCATTTGCAGACAGAAAAATAATTGCAGCTCAAAAATTGAAATTTAATCTTGGAAGGGTAGGAAACATTGTTGGGAAAGGAGAAAATGCTGGTTACCAGCATTTTCTCCTTTTTTCACTAGGTTTTCAAAAGGCTTCTTTCGTAACGGTCATTAAAACACAGGATTGTATGGTAAATGGTTTTAAATAAATGAAATAGACATTTTTCTTTTATTGAAAAGATTGCAAGGCTGAATAATTTACAAATACCAGACAGCAAAATTAATGATAGAGAAATCATAATAGATATCTGTTGTAGTCTGATCTTGATCTTCATGTTGTTAACCTGCTAAATAAGTTAACCCTTTACCACACGACAACATTTTAGACTTGTCGGAATTCAAAGCATTTGCAGATGACAAAATAAATGTGAGAATTTTAAATTGTTTTAGGAAGGGTAGAAAACATTGTGGGAAAAGGAGAAAATGCTGGTTACCAGCATTTTCTCCTTTTCCCACAATGTTTTCAAAATGCCTTTTCCTTGCGGGTCGTTAAAAGTCGGGATTGTGTGGTAAAGGGTTAAATGGAACTTTAATGCCAATAGTAAAAAAACAAATAATGCTACTTCAAAGCTATTTGAAAAATGTCTGCTTATCAGACAATGTAGATCCAAGATCAGACTGCAAATTCTGTGCAGTCTGATCTTGATCCTGACTGTTTGCAAATGGTCCTTGAGTTGTGCTTGCAATCTAAGGGTCAAGGTTGCTGTTAGCTATAATGTCTCAGCCTAGCAGAGAATCTAGATGATAGATCAGATTGCACATTTTGTGCAGTCTGATCTTTACTTCATCAGCTCATAACCAAATATGATTATAAATGGCACATTTACCCTTTAGTGGACAATGCCACCAGTTTAAATAACCAAGCCAAATGAGGCCTTTGAAAACATTATGGGAAAAGGAGAAAAAGGTCACAATGGTAACATGCCTTTTCTCCTTTTCCCACAATGGTTTTTGTATCCTTTCAGAAATAAACCCTATCATTAAATCCTAACATAGACAAAGTAATAAGGATTTAGAATGTTTTTATAAATATAGAGATTTATTTCAAGAGGGCACTCTCAAATATACTTAAGATAATATTGATGTTACATTACTGAAAAGTTGTGATAGCCTGTCTGGGTTTTGTAACAGCCTGTAAACTTGATGGATGGGCAGAGTTGGATAGGCTTTGATAAAGAAGTTTGGTTTCTTTCAATTCATTAGATTATATCATAGACCACAACCATACAAAGTCTTTTGAGATCTGTATCTATTTGCTGTGTGGTTCTATGGGAGATCTTGGCCTAGATTACATTGGGAGTGGTATGAAAAAGTCTGAAACTCCTATATAGGGAACCTCTTGCCCAATTAGGTTTTTTTGGGGTATTTTCACAAACAACCTTTATGCTTAACATTGTGAAAGTTACAAGTATCTTGGGGGGGGGGGGGGCAGGGGGGGCATCCCCCCAAAATATCGAAGGACAAGAAGTTTGTTTTTAGAATGACATGTACAACTGATTAAAAAGACTGCTTGTAACAAAGTCAGTAAAAGAAAAAATGTCTGTATAAGAAAGCAGGAAAAAAAAGCATTTTCAGAAAAATTCTTAGTATGAAGAAAAAGGTGAATGCATGATATTTAAAGATTTCAGAAGAATGGTTAAAGTCAGATAATTTAAAGCCCAGTTTTAGCTGTTTATGTAAATATTTGAAATGGCTTGATTTATGACTTATCTTTACATAAGGTATTTATTGAACTGATATGTGCTTTCACCTTTACCATATGAGAAAAAATTTTAGACTTGCCCAAATTGAATGCAGTTGCCAACAACAAAAGTAAATGTGACTTAAATAATGTGATTTGTTGTAAAAGGGTAAAAAACATTGTGGGAAAAGGAAAAAAATGCTGGTAACCAGCATTTTTTCCTTTTCCCTCAATGTTTTCAAAAGCCCTCTGCCTGATGCACATTAAAACATGTGCCTGTTGGTTAAAGGTTAAATTTTCATACCTAAGGAATTAATTCAACCTTTTATGATGCCAGATGATACAATTCTACCATGAATGAAGGCACCTTTCAGTCAAAATTTAAAGAGAATATTGCAGATGGCATAGATTCAAGATCCCAAATTTTCAGCCAGAATAAAAGTCATTTGCAAATGCATTGAAAATTTACAAGTCTAAGATTTTCTTGTTTGGGAAAGACTTAAAGACACAAAACAATTTATATCGAACTGCTCAGAGCAGAGCCTATAGCACGAAGCATTGCTACGTACAAAGAACAATTTATGTTTTGGAACTTTCCCAAACTCTACAAAGATTTTTCATAAAGGTTATTGAAGATTTGAAATACAGACTGATGTCTCAGGCAGAGGGTCCAGGGATAAGGACTTTTTGATATTTAAATAAGTAAAAAATTGAATGTAATTATTTTGAATGGGAGCATTTATCGGTTTGAATAAATGAGAATAAATTATGAAGCATTGAACAAAGTTTTCTCACAAAACCTCTCTCTTCTGTGATTATAAAAGGTTTTTTTCTCTCTCTCTTTTAGTCAATAGAAATTTCAATGATAAAATCATAGACTTAACCCAGTATCAGACATCAAAACTTTGGCCTTATCCAAATTGGAAGCATTTGCAGACAACAAATTAGATGCTAAACTACAATTCAAAGGGTGGAAAACATTATGGAAAGAAGAGAAAATGCTGGTTACTAGCATTTTTTCCTTTTTAGCTCACCTGAGCACGAAGTGCTCAAGGCGAGCTTTTGTGATCGCCCAATGTCTGTCGTCCGTCGTCCACAATTTCTTTAAACATCTTCTCCTCCTAAACCACTGGGCCAATCTTGATGAAACTTGGCAGGGATGTTCCTTGGGTGAAGCTCTACCAAATTTAATGGAGAGATTGAATTCCACCCATAACTCTGGTTGCCATGGCAACCAAAAGGAAAAAAATAGCAAAATCTTTGAAAATCTTCTCCTCTGAAACTAGAAGACGTAGAGCTTTGATATTTGGTATGTAGCATCTCCTAGTGGACCTCTACCAAGTTTGTTCATATGATGCCCCTGGGGTCAAAACTGGCCCGCCCCTGGAGTCACAAGTTCGAACATAGGAACAAAGAAGGAAAACTTTAAAATTCTTCTTCTCTGAAACTGGAAGGCGTAGAGCTTTGATATTTGGTATGTAGCATCTCCTAGTGGACCTCTACCAAATTTGTTCATATGATGCCCCTGGGGTCAAAACTGGCCCCGCCCCGGGGGTCACAAGTTTAAACAGGAACAAAGAAGGAAAACTTTAAATTCCTTCTTCTCTGAAACTGGAAGTCATAGAGCTTTGATATTTGGTATGTAACATCTCCTAGTGGACCTCTAGCAAGTTTGTTCATATGATGCCCCTGGGGTCAAAACTGGCCCTGCCCTGGGGGTCACAATTTTGAACATAGGAACAAAAAAGGGGAAAACTTTAAAATTCTTCTTCTTTGAAACTGGAAGGCCCAGAGCTTTGATATTTGGTATGTAGCATCTCCTAGTGGGCCTCTACCAAGTTTGTTCATACGATGCCCCTGGAGTCAAAAGTGGCCCTGCCCCAGGGGTCACAAGTTTAAACATAGGAACAAAGAAGGAAAACTTTAAAATTCTTCTTCTCTGAAACTGGTTGGCATAGAGCTTTGATATTTGGTATGTAGCATCTCCTAGTGGGCCTCTACCAAGTTTGTTCATACGCTACTCCTGGGGTCAAAACTGGCCCCACCCCGGGGGTCACAAGTTACAACAAAGGAACAAAGAAGTTTTTTAAAATTCTTCTCTAAAACTGGAAGGTGTAGAGCTTTGATATTTGGTATGTAGCATCTCCCAGTGGACCTCTACCAAGTTTGTTCATATGATGCCCCTGGGGTCAAAACTGGCCCCACCCCAGGGATCACAAGTTTGAACATAAGAACAAAAAAGGGAAAACTTTGAAATTCTTCTTCTGTGAAACTGGAAGGCTTGGAGCTTTGATATTTGGTATGTAGTGAACCTGTTCTAAGTTTGTTAGCCCACCTGAGTACAACATGTTCAGTGAGTTCAAAATTGGGTCACCTGGGGTCATAAACTAGGTCACTGGGTCAAATTAAAGGAATACCTTGTGGGCACTCTAGCGGCCACATTTATTGCTCAATTGACTTGAAAATTGGTCAGAATGTTTGTCTTGATGAAATCTCGGATGAGTTTGGATTTGGGTCATCTGGGATCATAAACTAGGTCACTAGGTCAAATTAAAGAAATACCTTTAGGGCACTCTAGAGGCCACATGTTTTGCTCAATTGACTTGAAAATTGGTCAGAATGTTTGTCTTGATTAAATCTCACATGAGTCTGAATTTGGGTCAACTGGGCTCATAAACTGGGTCACTAGGTCAAATTAAAGAAATACCTCTAGGGCACTCTAGAGGCCACATTTATTGCTCAATTGATTTGAAAATTGGTTAAAATGTTTCTCTTGATGAAATCTAAGATGAATTCCAAATTGGGTCACCTGGGGTCATAATCTAGGTCACAAGGTCAAATTAAAGAAATACCTTTAGGGCACTCTAGAGGCCACATTTATTTCTCAATTAATTTGAAAACTGTTCAGAATGTTTGTCTTGATAAATATTTTGATGAGTTCTAAATTTGGTCACGTATGGTGATAAAGTAGGTCACTAGGTCAACTTACAGAAATTTCTTGTGGATGCTCTAGATGCCACATTTTAAGCTCAATTGATCTGACAACTGGTCAGAAATTGAATTTTGCACGTGGAGTGAAATTTCACCTATTGACTCAGGTGAGCAATCCAGGGCCATCATGGCCCTCTTGTTCCACAATGTTTTCAAAAGCCTTCTTTTTAAGGGTAATATAAAGTCAGGATTGTGTGGTAAAGTGTTAAAAAAACATTTTGCTCTATCTGGATATCTATTTTATGTAGCTAAGATTTCGTAAATTTGACTTGTCATGTACCCTGCAGTGTACAGTTTTTAAAACATTGAGAGAGATTTAGGAGCAATTGCTTGTAACAGTGTTTACAATTTGTATGATCAGTACAACTTGAAGTAACAATAAAGGCCAAAAGTAAACAAAGGGGGTGTTTAAATGCATTTGAATTTATATCACACAATTTAAAAGTATGGAAATTATTGTGAAGATGACAATCTGTCATTGTACAGTCAGTCCAAGTGTAAGTCACTGACAGAGAAATCAATTTCAAAACTAGGTTAAAACCTGCCAGGTAGCTATGTCTTTTGTTTACTTTTTGCTAGATTTTAAAATTCCTTTTTCTGCCAGCGACTAACAGATGGGCCGATCACACAATAATAGACTGTTATCTCTACAATATTTTCCATACTTTTAAATGGTATATATAAATTTAAATGTATTATGACACCTGCTTTGATATTTTGGCCTTTACTGGGCCTTTAACCCATTACCACATGATCCCCAGTTTTAACAACCCCGAGAAAGAAAGGTTTTGAAAACACTGGTGACCAGCATTTTCTCCTTTTCCCACAATGTGTGTCTTTGGTTTGACCAGTGTAAGCTAAGGATTTAAATTGTCTTACCCAAGGACACTGCCATGTAACATATGTTGGCCTCCAGTGAGGATGAAACCCAGGGTCTAGCTTTCTTATCCTACATATTCACCACTGGAAAGCCAGTTTAATGACTAATACCTACACCACAACATCATACAGTATTGGTATTAGTTACACCTGAAATCATTTTGGAAAGGTCGATTAGTTGCAGTCAGGTTGGATGAAATATTAATGAAGAAGAGCTGTTGGACATGGATTAAGAATTTGGATTAGTTAGCCTTCATTCTTAACTTTGTGGATGCTATAGGCAAGATAAAGGTGCTTTGATAATGTGGACAGTGTAGGTTTAGATCAGACTGCACATTCTGTGCTATCTGATCTATGATCTTCTCTGTTCTATACTGTGAGAGATATTCTAGTCTAAACAGCCTTGACTTTGCTACTAATTAACATGTTTTGCTTACAGACTATAAATATTGATTTCATTTACTAAGTGGTCTAGAAGTTAAACCTTACAATGCCTTTCACAACTTACCTTGCCTTTGCAGCCTGTGTAGATCAAGATCAGACTGCACAAAATATACAGTCTGATCTTTGATCTACATTGTCCCCACTTTGCTTGCACCATATTTTGGACAAAGGCAACCTTGAAATTGTTCTGTTTAGGGTCTTATTCCTTAGACTGAAAAGGCCTGTTTTGTTTTTTTGGTGCTCTAAGGGTTAACTCTTTACCACACAATCCCGAGTTGTTACAACACTGACAGAAAAGACTTTTGAAAACATTGAGGGAAAAGGAGAAAATGCTGGTAACCAGCACTTTCTCCCAATCCCACAATTTTTTCTCCAATTTCAAAGACAGAAACCATCTTTTGAATGACATTTAATTTGTTGTCTGCAAACAATTTTAATTTGGACAACTCCAAAATTTTGTTGTTGTGGTAAAAGGTTAGTAGGTACAGAGATAGCTACAGACTTTGAATTCAACAAAGACTGGAATTATAGTATCATGACTTGCTGACTACAGTGGTGTCTGAATGTGACTAGGCGTATTTGACTGTAGTAATGCATAAATAGTGCATCTGAATGACTAGTCGTGTTTGACTATAGTAATGCATAAATTGTGCATCAGGCCTAATTTTTGAGGGGGCTTGTTAGAGCAGAAAAAAATTGAATGGATATAAATTACCTGCAAAGATGCCAAATATTAAGTGCCTGAGAGGTGAGTTTGTTGTGATTTCATATATACTGCATATGTAGAATAAAAAATATGGGAACACTTGTATTTCATCTTGAGGTAATTCTTTATTTTACCTAAAACTTATAACAGATATGGAATCCAAGTCAATATCAGGTGTTACCTCCATGTGCAGTAGCACCTACACAACACCTGGTGGGCATACTGGAGATGATGTGGTGTATTGTTGGTCTTGGAATTCCCTAAAACATTGAGAGTTAAAGACACCGTATTATATCATGTCAGAAGAAACAACCAACAGGGTTCCCTTATTTTTGAGGCTTTGTACACATTGAAGGTGAAGCTGAATGCGCTGGCTTTTTACAAACTACTTTACACTGTTATATTGGAATGAATAAATAGAAATATGCGATTGATAAAAGATGTGGACATGTTTATTCTGCCCCTGCAGGCCTTTTTGCCCACAAATTTAAGTTATCTATCTTCTTATGGAGAAATTTTTTGTTTCTAGAGGGCTCATAGAAAAAATGACAGACAAAACTATAGTGGTGCAGTACTAGTTAAGGATTTACAAAAACATGTGTGCAACCAGATTTTGAGCAAGAAACTCTAGTAAAATTTCCTTCACATTGCAATGTTTGAATCTATTAATCCATTACCAAACGATCCTGACATTTGACAGCCCTGAGGAAGAAAGCTTTTGAAAACATTGTGAGAAAAGGAGACAAGGAGAAAATGCTGATACAGAGAAGTACTGTCATTTCTAATAAAGAGGCCTTTTAGTTTACCATTTAACTCATTACCAAACAACAAAATTTAAGACTAGTCCAACTTGAAAGTATTTGCAGGCGACAAAATAGATGTGACTGCAATTTCAAAGATTGTTTTGGGAAGGGTAGAAAACATTGTGGGAAAAGGAGAAAATGCTGGTTACCAGCATTTTCTCTTTTTCCCACAGTGTTTTCAAAAGGCTTCTTTTTCGGGGTCGTTAAAAGTCGGGATTGTGTCGTAAAGGGTTAACTATGCCACCAGTAAACTCTTTACCAGACAAAAAAATTTTAGACTGGTCCAAATTGAAAGCATTTGAAGATGATGTATCAAACTATTATTGTTGGTCGCCTGACATCAAAGTTGTAGCTATCAAACACATAGTGGTTTTATTTTCTGCTAAATTTTAGCAACATCGCCACTGATGTCAATGTTTAAAAAGAATGTTTTTGGAAATTTTTGATAACACTTAAAACAGCTGTATTTAGATCATATTACATTGCATCAAGTCTGATAATATATATTTCATTGCAAAATTTATTTTGCTTTATTTTCATACAAGTTTCGTGTTAATACCATCAGTTTTTAACCCACAATAAATGTAAAAATAAAGTTGGAAATACATGTAAGTCTATGGGGATTTGGAGTTTAATGAAATATATATGCCCACTAACTGTAGCTCCTCTTTCCCCTTTTTTGTTTTATGTTTGTTGTATTTTCTCAGTTTATAATGTAAACTTCATTCTCATAAGAAAATATTTGTTGCATTTCTAATATCTTTGTTCTTATTTCTTTTCAGAGCTTCACAAGCAACATCAAGACAAGTTAGAGGAGATCACAAACAGATTTGATGGCATTAAATGTACACTGTCTGTAAGTATCTAATTTGTTTGTTTGTTTGTTTGTATGTATGATGTTTCACCCTTTACCAGACAGTGGAATATTAGACCAATTCAATTACAAAGCATTTGCACCCGACAAATGTAGTGCAGGAAACAGGCTACATTTTTGAAAGGTCTGAAAACTTTGTGGGAAAAAAAGAAAATGCTGGTTACCAACATTTTTCCTATTTCCAAAATGTTCTCAAAAGCCTTTTTGTTCAGGGTCGTTAAAACTTGTGATTGTGTGATAAAGGGTTAGAGCTGTTTTCAACATTATTTCAGTTATTTTGCAGTGACTAGTGTATCAAATCATGCTTTCCTGGGGTCTCTTAACCAATAGTTGGCACAATGTCTTTCCTAAAGCTGCTGGCTAATTTTTCTCACATAACAATGGCGAAAACACAAACTGATCAGTGGTGAGAGTGGAATGAATCCTGTCACAATGACGATTGGCCAGTCTTTTGCAAGGAATTTGCCAAGCTTTGAATTTGAACCAGTAGCCCCCTGGTCTCAAGTCCTGTACGCTTCCGACTGCGTTACTGGAATAGGCTAAGTTCTTATTTACTACTTTACTCATCTGAACATCACTGTGGGTACAGAGGCTACTTTTGATGCCCTTGTAAGAGAAAGCTTTAACACGTAACCTGCTAAATAATTTAAATGAAACTTTAAAGCTGATTGTAAAAAATCTGAAAGCAGCTACGTCACACTTACTTTTTGGGAGAAAAATATCACCTTGTCAGCGTAGATCCAAGATCACACTACACAGAGTGTCTGCTAAAGGTCACTGAGTTGTGCTTTGCAGCTTAAGGGTTTAAAAAAAATTGTGGGACAAGAATCATAATGATTAACAAGCAACTGCTCCTTTTCCCAAATTGTTTTTCAACATGATCAATAAATGAAACAGAAAGACTTCTTTCCATCAAATATTTCCTGTTTGGATTTGTTTAAAATTGAGAGTGTTTCCAGATGATAAACTAATTGTGGTTCAAATGATGGAATATTTCTCTCACAGGGTAGAAAACATTGTGGGAAAAGGAGAAAATGCTGGTAACAAGCATAGGAATGTGGGATCAATAAAAAGACCTTCTCTTGTGTATTGGAAATTACCCAGTCATTAAATAATTATAAATAATTATTAGCTGCAGCCCTTTCCCTCTTTTTCACAATTTACTTGTGAGTTGAAGCTTTTTAAAACATTGTGACAAATGGGAAAAATACTCAGAATGAGCAGTTTCTTCATTTGCCATGATGTTTTTTAGTTTGAAAACACCTATTAGCTTCATTTTGTCTATTTTCTATTCTTCTTCATGTGTTAAAATCATGTCAAAGTATATGGGTACTGGTAATAATAAAAGTGACAGGAAAATGATATGAGCTGAATCTATAAGTGAAACAATAGACAACAATAGTAATTATAGAAGGAGCATAAAATCACATACATTTTTAATTTGTTACACTGAAAAAAAAAATTGATGACTGTTTAACCCTTTACCAGATGACACAGATGGACTCTTCTACATTGAAAGTATCTGCAGATGAAAAATGTGAATGTGCAACATATGAACTGAGGTTCGTTGACAGGTAAGAAGACATTATGGGAAAAGGAGAAAATGCTGGTAACCAGCATTTTCTTCTTTTCCCACAATGTTTTCAAAAGCCATCTTCCACGGGGTCATTAAAACTTCGGATTGTCTGGTAAAGGGTAAAAGATTTTGTTTATAAGCATTTTTTTTTGTTGAAAAGATGAATTTTGTTCTAACATACAAATTAATCTAGAAATATTGGTTCAAAAGGAGGAATTTCTTGTAACATGCAGTTTCTCCTTTTGTCATAATGTTTCCCAGAGCAGTCTGCTGCAATGTAAAAAAGAGTAGTCTTCAGGAGATAATCTGATAATTTGATAATCCTCAAGTGTCGCATAACCCCAAAAGACATTTTCAGTCTAGAAGAAGACCCAGATAATAGCAATTTTGTGGTTGCTTATTGTCTGTAGTGTTTCAGCAAAGCAGACAGTGTTGATCAAAGATCACGCTTAGCAACCTAAGGGTTAAGATGGGACTAAGCACAGTGTTAGGACATCAAGTTACGTAGTCTGATCTTTTGAGTTACATGGTCCAATATTTTGGTACAAAAATTTTAAAACTAATTTTCTTTTTTACTTGCAGGAAAAGGTTGACTGTCTGAGGTCAGAATGTGACCGTCTCAGAGACAGGGCTAAGCACTGTGAAGAGGCTCTTCAGAGAGATTCGGATTATAAAGTACAGGTTAGAGTCTTTGTAACACGTATATGAGCCACACTCTGACAAAAGGGGGTTAAATATATCTCTGTGATGCATTTTACTAAGCATGTTATCACATAATTATTTAATAATAAGATTTATTTAGACTAAGAATCGACTGGATCTGGAGATAGAATAGTCCCTTTCCATGCAGAACAATTACAAGTAGCAAAAAATTTAAAAGTAGCAAAATGTATCTACCCATGTCAGCCTGTACAATCTGTGCAGGCTGATATGTGTCAATTCTTTTTCGCAGATGCATTAGGTCCCATTTTCACAGAGCATGGTTCATGTATTTTTATATGTATAAATCTTTATTCTCTGTTACCTCTTTATATAGATCTACCTTGTAAAATCTTTCTAACACTTAGTGTACCGAATAAACCAGAGATATTTTTAAGTCTAGTAGAAAGAGCCAAATTTTTGTAATTTCAAGGTCACTTTTGCCCAAAACGGTCAAACAAAGCATACAGTATAGATCAATAATTAGACTGCACATTTTGTGCGTTCAGATCTTGATCCTCACTGGCCGCATAGGCAACTGTAGTTGTGAAAGGCACTTTAGGGGTTAAAATGCTCTGCTATGGTGCATTTTGGCAATGACAGTGACTGTAGTGTCACTGGTTGAATTTGCAGTCAGTGCCCATTTTATTTTGGGGTCCTGGATGGCTTAGTTTGGAAGGTCTATGATTGGAAACCAAGAGGTGTTTGGGTTTCAATTTTGAGTCTAAGGCCTAGATTTTTCATAACAACTGTGTTCAGAGCCCTTACCTGGGACTTGTTAAACCAAGGACTTAGGTTAGTTAGCTATATCCATGATGTGACTGAAATTATGTTGAAAGTGGCATAAAACACTGTTCAGTCAAATTCAAAGCACATTGCATTTAGATTAGAGATTCTCTCAAATCCGCTGAAATATCAGTTAAAAGAACATGGAATTATTTGAGTATATTGATAAATGCATATTGGCTTGAACATATGTGCTTAATCCTTTACGAAACAATCATGTATTATTATTCTTATTGCCTTGAAGAAAGATTTGAAGACATTCTGGGAAAACAAGAAATGTTGGTTTCCAGCATTTTTCCTTTTCCCAGAATTTTCTACTCTGTCAAAGGCAATTCAAATTAGTTTAGCTACATTTGATTTGTCTTCTTTCAGTGGTGCTTATTACAAAGCTCAGCTGTCTGGTTAAGCTTAAAGCTATGCTGATATAAGCTTAACTCTTTGCCACACAACTAAATTTTAGGATTGTCCAATTCTAAAGCGTTTGGAGACGACAAACTAAATGTTTCTGAAACTTTGGAAATTGACTTTGATAGAGTAGAAAACATTGTGGAAAAAGGAGAAAATGCTGGTTATGCCCCCCTTCAACGAAGTGGGGGTATACTGCTATGCTAATGTTGGTCGGTCCGTCGGTTGGTCGGTCAGTCGGTCGGTCGGTCGGTAGACCTTACCTTGTCTGGATGATAACTAGACACAGAATTGACCTAGGTTCGTCAAATTTGGCACAGACATGCGTCTTGGAGTGTAGATGATCCCTATTGATTTTGAGGTCAATTGGTCAAAGGTCAAGGTCACAGTGACCGTCAACATGTTGATACATAGACCAAACCTTGTCCGGATGATAACTAGACACGGAATTGACCTAGGTTCGTCAAATTAGGCACAGACATGCGTCTCGGAGTGTAGATGATCCGTATTGATTTTGAGGTCAATCGGTCAAAGGTCAAGGTCACAGTGACCGTCAACATGTTGATATATAGACCAAACCTTGTCCGGATGATAACTAGACAGAATTGACCTAGGTTCATCAAATTTGGCACAGACATTTGTCTCTGAGTGCAGATGATCCCTATCGATTTTGAGATTAATCCATCAAAGGTCAAGGTCACAGTGGCCTTCAGCTTAATGATATTTAGACCTAAACTTGTCCAGATGATAACTAGACACAGAATTGACCTAGGTCCTTCAAATTCTGTACAGATATTCATCTTGGAGTGTAAATGATCCCTATTGATTTTAAGGTTAATCTGTGAAAGGTCAAGGTCACAGTGACCACCAGATGATTCAGGGCCCGCGCTGCCGTTCGCCACTTGAGCCATTTGCTCAAAAATAATTAAAGTGTCTCAAAAATCATCATATGTGGCTCAACTTGTGGCTCCAACATTTTATTCGCGTATCATCAGGGACGTAGTAAGCATCAAAGTTGACTGGGAAAAAGCGGAAGTCGAACATGCGTGCCGAAAAGAAAATCGATAACCCAGTCTGTGTATCAGCGACTGTTTACAATCTTGTATGTATACACACGTCGGTGTGTATAATTATGCGAACTGTTGACAGATTATCATGTTTAACAATTGAAGTGGGCTATAAATCGAAAAGATGACATCGATATTTCCCAATCAATTCTTTTGATATCAGTTTATGAACTGTGCCACTTCCTGTATCAATGTGGCAGTAGGGGGGCATGACTGTTTTACAAATAGACATCTTGTTACTATACATTTTCTCCTTTTCCACAATGTTTTCTTAAGGATTCTTTCTCAAGGTCATTAAAAGTATGGCAACATTTTAGACTTGTTCAGTTTGAATACATTTGCAGATAACTAATTAAATGTGGTTCAAAATTTTTAGCTCCACTGGCCGAAGGCCAGAGAGCTATTGTCATGGCGTTGTGTCTGTCGTGCGTCCGTCCGTGCGTCCGTGCGTCCGTTTGTCCGTCCGTCCGTCCGTTCGTGCGTGCGTCCGTAAACTTTTTCTTTAAAAAACCTCTCCTCAGAAACTATTGACTGGATTTTTACCAAATTTCACAGGAATGTTCCTTTGGTGGTCCTCTTTCAAATTCCTTCAAATAATTGTGTTCCATGAAGAATTCTGGTTGCCATGGCAACCAAAGTAAAAAACCTTTAAAAATCTTCTCCTCCCAAACCGCTATTTGGATAGCATTATTATTTTGCAGGAATGTTCCTTAGATACAGGTTTACAGAATTCCTTAAAAAAAAAAAGATCTGTCAAAAAACATGGCTTTTATGGGAGACTCATTTTCCTTTTATGGTATAAAGTAAAATCTTTGAAAAAATTCTTCTCTAAAACTATTCATTGGATTTCATTGTTGTTTTGCAGGTAAGTTCCTATGGTGGTTGTCTACCAAATTGTTTCTTCAGTGAGCTAAAATGCAGGATTGAATGATAATTGTTAAAAACTTCCTTTCGCCATTATAGAAATATCAGGCCTGTGGAGCGATACAGGCGCTCAAGCGCCTCTAGTTTATATTTGTCTTCAAAATGGTGGAACACATGGTGGGAAAAGGTAAATGCTGTTTACTTTATCATGCCCAGCCGGGTAGCTCAGTGCTTGGTGTATCTGACTTGTGACCTTGAGGTTGAGAGTTTGATACCCAGTTGCGGCAAACTTTCTTTCTGCCGATTTTTCGCCTTTCACCTCTGATGCATCTGTAAAAAGTAGTCAGTGGCTTTGGAAAGAAAGTTGTGTCAGTATTGACGTGAGAAAGCCAGGAAACAGATGGGTGTGTCACTGACTGCCATGATATAACCTAAGCTGTTAAAATGGCGTTAAACTCCAATACAAATGTTTTATTATATATAACATTATCAGTATGTCTTTATAGTGTGCCCTTGCTCCTTACAAAAACCTACCTCAAGAGATAGAAAGTTTGAAGTTGGTGTTGGAGATGCGTAATGACGAGATTAACAAGCTACGCAACCAGAATACCGAGCTACAAAAGAAGGTAGGTCAAGTTTATCTGCCTCAAACCTACTCTTGAGACATTTCTCACAATTTACAATAATCATCTTGGCCAGGTTTCATGAAAAAACTTAAAAGTCAAATCATAGCCTCACAGCTAGAGAGAAAAAACCCTATTAAAACTTGAAAGTGTGTATACTGTATAAGTGGAAATTTTTGCGATGTTGAAATTTTTGGGATTTCACGAATTTGAAAAATTCGCGAACTTTTCTGTTTGTGTTTTTTACTACAAGTATACCAGCAAATAATGAGTGTCTTGAATTTGCAAACATTTTAGTATGCAAATTGTCTGTAATTGGTAATTCGCAAATTTTTTGACACACGTATATATCCACGTATACAGTAATAGCTCGGCTGTGTAAACATAGATAAATTACCAATATAATAATATATGGTGTAAAGGATAGAAAAACACAAGGGATTTATCCTCATTTAACACCGGAAACCACAACAGCAATTGCTATTAAGCCTCCAAAACATGAAATGAATTTTTTTATCCGTTACATTCTGTGCATTTTAGTGTGCAATCTTGCAGCCACCAAGGCCAACATTTGGCTTGAAGATACAAGAATGATTATAGTTTCATAAGATAAGGATGAAATGGTTTAAAAATGGGCTGAAAACAGCCTGAAAACAAGTAGAGATGTATCTTTAAGTGTCATATTTTTGACAAATCAACTAAAGGACTCATTTTTCAACTTAAGTCAGGTTTAAATTTGCAGAGACATCAACAAAACAATGGACATCAGCCTGTTAGCAGAGTTAAGTCTATTGATTCTTGTTGAGCAATGTTTTCTCCCATTTTGAAGACAGAAATTATCTTTTGAGCTACATTAAATCTGTCATCTGCAAGTGCTTTCCATTTAGATGAGTCTGAAATTTTGTCATGGGGTAAAGGGTAAACACCAGAAACTGTCGGGGAAGGAAAGGATAAGAAGCTGATAAGTAAGTTAACCCTTTATCACATGATCCCTACTTTTAATGACCCTGTGGATGGAGCCTTTTGAAAACAATTTGGGAAAAGGAGAAAATGATGGAAAGAAGCATTTTCTCCTCCTTTTCCCAAAACTTTTTCTACCCTATCATAAACAATTGTCATCATTTGAAGCATGTTTAGTTTCTCCTTTACAAATGCTTTCATAACACATGAGTTAATCTATTACCAAACATTCCTGAGTTTTAACAACCCTGATCAGGAAGGCTTTTGAAGACATTGTTGGAAATGGAGAAAATTCTGGTAACCAGCATTTTCTCCATTTCCCACAATGTTTTCTAACCTATTAACCCTTTACCACACAATCACGAGTTTTAATGACCCTCAGGAAGAAGCCTTTTGAAAAAATGGTGGGAAAAGGAATAAAAATGCTGGTAACCAGCATTTTCTCCTTTTCCCACAATGTTTTCTATCCTTCCCAAAAGAAATCCAGTTTTCTTAGCCCCATTTAAATTGTCATCTGCATATGCTTGCAATTTGGACAAGTCTAAAATTTTGTTGTGTGGTAAAGAGTTAAAGACAGAAATCATCCTTTGAGCTACATTTAGTTTGTTGTCTGCAGATGTTTTCAGTTTGGTATGGTACAAAATTTTGTCATTTGGTATAGAATTGATAACTTAGTTGTGTGGTAAATTGTAAGCCCATGTAGTACTAAATAAATGAAACAGGAATTCTCAGTCAGAACTACAGATGGAAAAATTGCAATTTTAATATTGTTACGGGAGATCACTCATTCCTTACTGCATAGCTTTCCTGTATAAAATCAGTACCTGACAACTGCACCAGAGAGAATTCCTTTTGGCTCAGTGGTTATGGTATTGATCTTTTAAACCTCGAAAAACGAGGATATTTGTCCGTACGGGTTCGAATCCTGTCAGGTGCGGTTTGTATTCAAGCTATGCATTTGTTGCGAACTTTCATGTTCGTAAGAATATAGTTTTTGGAAGAAGATCTGACAAAGAAGTAGATAGTACATTTATGTATATAGAACTAAGACTATACTGCATATTTGGTATATTCTAATCTTGAATTACACCACATAAGCAATTAAATTGGGGTTCGGGACTACACGGGTTAACCCATTACCACACAATCCCTACTTTTGACGACCCTGAGAAAGACGCCTTTGGAAAACATTGTGAAAAGGAGAAAATGCTGGTAACCAGCATTTTCTCCTTTTCTCACAATGTTTTCTACCCTTCACAAAAAAAAATTCAAATTTTCAGTCACTTTTATTTTGTCGTCTGCAAATGCTTTCGAATTGGACAAACCTAAAATTTTGTCGTTTGGTAATGAGTTAATATGAATCTTATTAACACTTTCACTACCAAATAAATATATTTCACTTTATCAATGGCTACAAATATAGTCCCACTGCAAGATGAAGACATTGTTTGGCCATAATCTAAAATGAAGTGGTATACAGTGTAGATCAGAGATCAGACTGCACGTTCTCTGCAGTCTGATTTTGATTTACATTGTCCACAAAAGTTCCTGGTGTCTTCTACAGTAAGGAAACAGTTAAAGATGGTGATTGTTTTGATGAATGTTTCCAATGTTTCAGTTGGAAGAGCTACCGATTGCCCAAGAGAGGATCATTGCTCTTCAACAGAAGAAGGAAAACTTAGAGGCCATAATTAGTATGAAAACAGATCATGAAAAGTAAGTCACCAAAGAGTTGGATTTTTGTGTTGGCATAACGGCTGTAAATAGCCTTCAAAACATTGCTATTAACAGAAAAATGCTCAAAATTAGTCCGTTTGTCACATTGTTTTATCTTTTTAACTTAATTTTATTTGTGCATGTGGACTTCTTTTCATACAAGACATTGTAAGAAACTTAAATATACCAAATTATTTCATGCTCCTTGGTGGTTTATCGAGAAAAAGTGGTTGATTATGGTTTGATATTTCATGGTTATGACCGGTGAAAAATACCGATTTCATTTTTTCTAACTCTTCAAGTGAAGGCGGAAACAGTACAAACAATGTGTGCCATGCAACCAGAGGGAAATATGAGGTTATTTACACACATTTATCCTACATTTCTCGCGCTTTAATTAATAATTATTTTAATGCATTGTTATGTGAGGGGATGTACTGGATTTTGATGAAAGTCTTAACAAAAAAAAGGGTCAGAAGCATGAACTAAGTAGAATATTTGTTGTTTTTTTTTGTGAAAGATTGAAATTTATTTGATCAAGTGAACATCATTGGTAATATTTTCAGAAGTGGTGCAGCCACTCGTGAAAATATTTCAGATGATGTTCACGTGAAATGAATTTTGATCTTTCACTGAAAAAAAAAAAATCACCTTGTAAACTGATCTTTTTAAGTTTTTCAAGGTATAGTGTGCTGAAACATTAAATGAACTCTTTCATTCAGTATAAAAGAAAATTTATTACAATTTGAAAGATGGTTTGGTCAAATGATGTATAATAGGTTTTGTTATTTTTCCTCTTTCCTCTTTATTTCAGAACACTCCATGAACGTTGCCAGAACTTGATGAGAAAGTACGACAAAGAATCTCGGGCTAACAAACGACTGTCAATGGAATATGAAGAACTGATGTATAAACTGTCCGAGTCATTCAGCGAGACTGAAGAAATGAGCGAACAGGAAGCAGCTTTTTACAAGAAACTTGGAATGTCACCAACCAATGAAATCCCTGGTTCACCTGGTGTCTCGAAAAGATTACGATCAACATCAAGTTCAGAAAGTAGTCCTTCGAAAAGTCCTCATTATCGCCGACCAGCTTCAGCCGTGTTTGACGATAAGGACAGGGAAGATAAGAAATTAAGGAGACGTTCTGGAAATTTTCTGTTGGATGAACGTAGAAATAACCAACGTCCAACGAGCCCACTTGCAAAACAGAATCCATTAACAAGGTCATGGTCACCGAGCACTCAAATACCATCAAGTCCTCCTATTTCCTCCGATAGTTCTAAAAATAGATTGTCTCAGTCCTGGTGTGTAGACGTTTTTGATGATGATATTGTTATTGGTGATGAGTCTGTAACGGTTATAAAAGGTGATACATCACAAAAAGATGAACTGAAAGGTGAGAAAAGTGATTCAAGAGGACTTTCATTAGATATAGCTTCAGATACGTCAAAGCATGTATATAATATCGACAGAGATAAAGATATTCATGCAGATAATGAACATAAACACAAGACCAAATTAAACACAGAATTACAGCTAGATGTGACTTCTCGAAAGACTGTGGATAATAATACAGATTTAACAGGTGAAGTGTCAAGTGTGAACAAAACTGTTGGACCATTAGAAAGGCAGAGAACTTTTGAAAAAGAAGCTGATTCCACTGAGAGTACCACAAAGTCAAGATCTGATATTGGTAGCGCAGTTCTAACCACCGCATCTGTGAAATGTCCACCTTCGAAAATCCCCACAAATGTTACTGCTGAGAAAAGGGAGACAAAAATACCAACTCGTTCACATAGGGAGTCAGCTGTATGAATGTCTGGTCTAAAAATTACTTCTGTACTACTTGACAAAATTCTAGACTTGTACAAGTTGAAAGCATTGGCAGACGGAAAAATAAATGTGACTTAAAAAATAAAATTCATTTATTTTTTTGAAAGGAAGAAAACATTGTGGGAAATGGAGAAAATGCTGGTTACCAGAATATTCTCCTTTTCCCTCAATGTTTTCAAAGCCTCTCCCCTCAGGGTTGTGAAAAGTCGGGATTGTTTGGTTAAGGGTTAAATGGCTTCACCCTTTTACAAACAATCTTATGTGTTGAAGACCCTGAGGAAGACGGCTCTTGAAAACAATGTGGGAAAAGAAAAGAAGAAAATTCTTCTTTTTCCCTACTGTTTTTTACCCTTTCAAATTTATATTCCATCATATTAATATGTATGAGATAAGTTAATTTTTGTCTGCAATTGTTATCAATTTGGACCAGTCTATATAATTTTATCATGTGATGTAGAGTTAATCCTTTACAAAAAGTCCTGAGTTTTAACTACTCTAATAAAAAAAGACTTTTAAAAACATAGTGGAAAAAGGAGAAAATGCTGGTAACTAGCATTTTCCCTTTTTCCCATATTGTTTCCTACCCTGCCAAAAACAAATTTCAAATTTAAAGGCATTTTTATTTTGTCATCTGCAAACGCTTTTAAACATGACAAGTCTAAAACTCTGTCATTTGGTAAAGAGATAAATGTGTGCTTTATGAAACCCATATGTAGCAGAGGAATTTGAAAATACACTTCTATAATGGGTATGACCAGTGTGAATTGACCCTCTACCAGACGACAAAAATCTTAGACTCATCCACAGTGACAGCATTTGCAGATGACATATTTAAAAGAGGTCCGTTTGATGAAAGCCGCGTTTAACCTTTTACCACAGAATCCAATCCTTTAAGAACCCCCGAGGTGGAAGCTTTTTTTGAAAACATGGTGGGAAAAGGAGAAAATGCTGGTTACCAGCATTTTCTCCTTTTCCTACCATGTTTTCAAATACCTTATTCTGCAATGTAGTTTAAGGATGGTGTAATGTGGATGTGTGTTAATTCATGTTAATTTTCCATACTAACAAGGAAGGTCTTCAATCAAAAATGTTTTCAAAGTCCAATAGCTTCAAAATTTGTTTGCAGTTAAATATGAATTGCTTTCAAAAGAAAAGCCTCTTTTTTTTTTTTAATTTTACCTGATATGTGTAAAAAGTCGCAAGGGCATTTGTAAAGAAATTTACTCCTTTACTTCAGTTTGGCTCCTTTTTCTGGTTTTTGCACTGCCAGTTTTAGTTATGAACAAATTCATCAGGGAGTTGGGATTCAAGGAAGATTTTGTTTTGTTCTTGAACATATTTCCCTCATACTGAAAAATTTTCAGGTGCAGATGGGTTTGAAAATTGTTTTAAACACTGTTGGATTTATGCTGTATCTTTTCGCTATCTCTATCTTCATGTTTCACATGCTGGATGCCAAGGATAGTTACAATGATTTTACTGACAGTGCAGATCAAGATCAGATTGCATGAATCCAGCAGTCTTGGAGTTACAATTTTATTGGTTGGCAGTCTTCAAATGCTTTGATATTGGTCCTGTCCAAAAGTTTGTCATTTGGTAAAGAGTTTACTCTTTGTTAAAATTATGATTTCTGTCTTTGATAGGGTAGAAAGCATTGTGGGAAGAGTAGAAATTGCTGGTTACCAGCATTTTCTTCTTTTTCCACAATGTTTTCAAAAGTCTTCTTTTTCAGGGTCATTAAAACTAATGATTGTGTGGTAAAGGCTGAATGCTTTACCAGACAACAAAATTTTAGCCTTGTCCAAATTGAAAGCATTTGCAGGCAACAATTTCAATGTGACTCAAATGGAGTGATTTTTCTTTGATTGAGTAGAAATCATTGTGGGAAAAAGGAGAAAATGCTGGTTTCTCCTTTTCCCTCAATGTTTTCAAAAGTCATTTTCAGGGTCTTTAAAACTTGGGATTGTGTGGTAAAGGCTCTTTACCAAACAACAAAAATTTAGACTAGTCAAAATTGAAAGCATTTGCAAACAACATAATAATTGTGACTCAAAAACAGAAATTCACCTGTTGGAAGGGTAAAAAACATTGTGGGGAAAAGGATAAAATGCTGTGTACCAGCATTTTCTCCTTTTCCTACAATATTTTCAAAAGGCCTTTTCCTCGGGGGTTATTGAAATTCAGGATTGTGTGGTAAAGGCTTAACCCTTTACCAAACAATCCCGGGTTTTCACGACTGTGTAGAAGAGGTCTTTTGAAAACATTGTGGGAAAAGGAGAAAATGCTGGTAACCAGCAATTTCTTCTTTTCCACAATGTTTTCTACCCTTTCCAAAACAAATTTCAATTTTTGAGCTAAACTTATTTTGTCGTCTGCAAATGCTTTCAATCTGGACTAAGTCTGCCATTTTGTCGTTTGGTAAGAGTTAAAGGATAAGTGTGAGGAGATGTTGACCATTATTATAATATCACAATAAAAGGCCTAAATCTAGGATATCAGGGTTTTTTCCACCTTTCACATGTGTACCATGATAGAAAGAATTGGATAAAAAAAAAAAAACCCACAACATTATTGTACAGAGGATGAAGTCTGTTTATTGGATTTAAGGTGTTGTGCCAATTTTTCTTCAGTATGTTTTCAAAAGTTTATTTCATCTTATATGCGTACTAAAAAGATGATCAGAAGTGTGTTTATGTGAGAGAGACAGAGACAAAGAGACCCAGAGAGGGAGAGAGAAAGAAAGGGAAGGATGGGGGGGGGAGGGAGGGAGAGAGAGAGAGAGATTGTCTCATCATCATATTCCAAACTTAATTTGTTCTATAAAATATGTTGTCATATGTGTTAGTGTATCGTAATTGTCTTATATCATTAGTCGTATTTGTAAATATTAACCTTTTTTGGGAACATGTGTTTTGCCAAGTAATCTAGTTAGTTTAAAATTCCAATACTAGCACTCTGATTGGGATGAGGATATTTGATGTCAGCCAGTAAGATGGCAACCCTTGGAATTGTATGTAGAATGGTTCATGATATAGCCCTTTACCACACAATCCCACATTTTAACAATCCTGTGGAAGAATCCCCTTGACAACATTGTGGGAATAGAAGAAAATGCTGGTTACCAGCATTTTCTTCTTTTCCCACAATATTTTCTACCCTTCCAATGGCAAATTTTAATTTTTAGTCACATTTATTTTTTCGTCTGCAAATGCTTTCAATTTTTTGCAGTTCTAAAAGTTTGTCATTTGGAAAAGGGTGAAGTTCTAGATTGACCTTGTTGACCAAGGTTAATGCAAATAATATGAGTCATGCTCTGACAAAAGGGGACTTAATGCATCTCTGTGATCCATTGTACCAAGCAAGTCATCACATACTTATAAATCCATAATATCCACTTTTTATAATAACTAACTTTATCATGAGATAGACTTGTCCTTAGACATACAGAGAATTGACCGATGGCAAAAAATTCCGGCCCTGGTTAGCCTGCGCAGATTGCGCAGGCTGACATAGGGGCGATACTTTTTGCAGATGCATTAAACCCCCTTTTCACAGGGCATGGCTCTTATGTTTATGACTATGATCTCTGTTGTTATTTATCTCTGTATCTAATGATAAAATTCTAGACTTGTCCAATTTATATGTGTATGCAGATGACTGTTCTGTTACCATTAATTCATTACCAAATGATAAAATTTTGGACTTGTCCAAATTGAAAGCATTTGCAGATGACATAATGAATATGACTGAAAATGTGAATTTTGATTTAATAAGGATAGAAAACATTGTGGAAAAAGGAGAAAATACTGGTTACCAGTATTTTCTCCTTTTTTTCCCCCACAATGTTTTCAAAAGGCCTGTGGCTCAGGGTGGTTAAAACTCGGAATTGTGTGGTAAAGGGTTAAGGGTGACCCATATTCCAATGAAAAGTAAAAACCACACAGTCACCAAATAAAACCCTACAGAAAATAAGTCATTTCTGTGAGAAATTGTAAAATTTAATGATAAATTTGACAATGTTGACATGAACCAAAAAATCTCTACCACTCCAAATTGAATGATGTCTACTTACAAAGCCATAGACTGTAGAAGATGTCAACGATAAGGTATAAGATTATGTGCTTATATGTAAATTAAGTCAGTGACATGTGCAAATCAGGCTCATCTTTACGTGTTCCAATGTAACCTTTTTCATCCTCATGCTTTTGGCATGTTGTAGGTCTGTTCTGGCTATGTGTTTGTCAAACCATTAAGAAAGTGCAAAAATATGTAAAGGTCATCTAAAAGTGACCTCTAGATGGTTTCAAATGTCAGATCATCATGTTGATATGTTCTTCATTTGGTTTTTTTTTTTTCAGAAAATCCTATACCAAACAGTCCCAAGTTTTCACGACCTTAGGGAAAAAAGCTTTTGAAAACATCATGGGAAAAGGAGAAAATGCTGGTAACTAGCATTTTCTCCTTTCCCCACAATGTTTTCCACCATATCAAAGACATACATCATCATTTGAACCACATTTAAATTGTCAGCTGAAAATGCTTTCAATTCAGACAAGTCTAATTTTTGTTGTGTGGTAAGGAGTTAAAGATTAAAAAACATAGTTTTTTTCATGGTGACGAGTAACTAGCTCTGAGCAGTGGGTAAAGTCACTGGAGTGAACCAGATAGAACTTAATGACCAGTTTAGTCCAGGTCAAACTGGATCAGACGAAATAACCAGGGTCTGTATTCACCGACCATTCTTAAGTGCATTCTTTGTCTTATTCTAGATTTAGAAAGTAATATAACTTCTGATTGGATAAATCATTTGATTTAGCCAATCAAAGTTGTGTTACTAACAAATATTGAAAATTTTGAAGAAATAACTGGAAATGTTCTTAACCCTTTACCAAACAATCCCTGGTTTTTATGACCCTGAGATAGAAGACTTTTGAAAACATTGTTGGAAAAGGAGAAAATGCTGGTAACCAGCATTTTCTCCTTTTCCCACAATGTTTTCTACCCTGCTGGAAAGAAATTTCAATTTTTGAGTTACGTTTATTTTGTGGTCTGCAAGTGCTTTCAATTTGGACCAGTCTAAAATTTTGTCGTTTGGTAAAGAGTTAAGAATGGTTGGTAAATACGGACCATGATTGAACTGGATTGGACCATTTTTCTTTCAATCTTGTTGTTTATCCTAATCGAGGTCACTTATTCCACATTCGCTAGTCTGTCAATACTTTCTGTTTCAGTACTTTGATTGATATATGTACATGTATAAAGTGTTTTCCTTTGACTGTTATTTAGTGTAAGTTTTCAGATATTTATCTAATATTGTTGTATTTATCATATAGTTAGGAAATATTAGAGTACAAAGATATATTGACAGAGATCTGATCATTGTAAATATTTGGTGTATCTTGACCCTCTCAGACCCTCTCAGTGCTATAAACAAATATATGTTTTTCTGAATGGCATAGATCAAGATCAGACTGCACAGAATGATGAAAATCACAATGACAAGTTACTGTTGTTTTTTATGGTCATGTTTTTGTCAAAATGTCCAGGTACTACTGTAACATAACCATATTATATATGTTGTTAGTTGCAATAAATTTTGCATTCCAGCTCTTTCAGTGTACTTTACTTGTTTTTAACGCTCCAACCCCTCTAGCCATAGTTCTTGCTTGATCATTTTCCCCATTATATACAATGTATTCTGAGGTTACTTTGTAAAACTTGGCAATAATTACAGAAACAATGAACAGATTTGCCAAAGATCTGTATAGCATATGAAAGGAGACTGCAGTAGAGAGTGATTAAAAATATTGTTACTTCCTGGACCAAGACTACATCCCTCAAAGCTGTTCCCCCTTCCACCACCCCATTGACAGGTGGAAGGCTACTCATAAACAAAAGGTTCTTTCATACAGTTTGTAGACATTCACTGATGGAGCAGTTGAGTAAAATTTGCTAAACCTTGTACCACACAATCCCAAATTTTAATGAACTTAAGGGAGAAGGACTTTTAAAAACATTGTTGAAAAAAGAGAAAATACTCTCCTTTACCCACAATGTTTTTCTACTGTTTTCATAGTCCCTTTCCACTATTTGAGCTACATTTGTTCTGTTGTTGGTAAATAGTTAACTCTTTACCACACAATCCCGACTTTTAACGACCCTGAGAAAGAAGCCTTTTGAAAACTTAATTTGTTCTATAAAATATGTTGTCATATGTGTTAGTGTATCGTAATTGTCTTATATCATTAGTCGTATTTGTAAATATTAACCTTTTTTGGGAACATGTGTTTTGCCAAGTAATCTAGTTAGTTTAAAATTCCAATACTAGCACTCTGATTGGCTGAGGATATTTGATGTCAGCCAATAAGATGGCAACCCTTGGAATTGTATGTAGAATGGTTCATGATATAGCCCTTTACCACACAATCCCACATTTTAACAATCCTGTGGAAGAATCCTCTTGACAACATTGTGGAAAAAGGAGAAAATGCTGGTAACCAGCATTTTCTCCTTTTCCCACAATGTTTTCTACCCTTCCCAAAAGGACTATCAATTTTTTAATTGCACTCATTTTGTCGTCTGCAAATGCTTTCAATTTGGACCTGTCTATAATTTTGTTGTTTGGTAAATAGTTAAGATATGGACAATTCCGAAATTGTGTCGCATGGTAAAGAGGTTATTTGTGAAACTCTGAAACCAAGAGTGTCTCTGCTGCTTTATCCTTCCTCAACAAGTGCAATCTGATTTATCTTGTAATCACTCTGGACGCTGCATTTTGGTCAAAAAACATTGCTGGAAAACTAGTAGCCAGTGTTTTCTTCCCCCTCAATGATTTTTTAAGCCTTCTTTCACAGAGTGGTTAAAGCATGGATTTGAAAGGGCAATCAGTATTACACACCCACATACCAAAGGTTGTTGTGGTATAATGGAGTCAGCTTCTCCGTCCATCCGTCTGTCAGTCCCATCTGCTAAAATCTTGTCAGGAGCATAACTTCCAAAGTATAAAAGCTATCAACTTCAACCTTTATGTGTAGATAGATCACATTGAGGACAAGCTCAGTGCACAAGAACCATAGCCATGTCTTCACCATTTTTGGAGTTATTTCCCTTAGATATTTTGCAAATTAGATTTTTGTGTTGAGCATAACTGCCAAACTATAACAGCTATTGACTTCAAACTTCATATACAATTAGATTATGTTAAGGACAAAGGCAGGGAACTAGATCTATGACTCTGTCCTCATTATTTTTGAAGTTATTGCCATTTTGTTATGTTACATATTGGGTTTCTGTATGGAACATAACTTTCAAGGTATAAAAGATACCGGCTTCAAACTTCAGATAAATATGCAGATAAATCACATTTAGGACATGTGCAGTTCATATCATCTGTAACTCTGTCTCTAGTATTTTTGGAGTTATTGCCCATTGTTACTTTACAGTTTGGGTTTTTGACTCCACACTTCAGAAAAAGATCACAATGAGTGTAAGTGCATTAAACAAGAACAAAACCTCTGTCAACATTTTGGACTTATTGTCCTTAGTTATTGTTGTTGTTGTTTTTTTTTCCAGAGAGTAACTTTCAAAGTATAAAAACTATTGATGTCCTACTTCCAATACAGACAGATCACACTGCACTTCACTCAACAAGGCTTGTAACTCTGTCTTCATTAATTTTTGGGGTTATTTCCCTTTCTTATTTTACGTTTTGGATTCTTGTCAGGAGTAAAGTAACTGGTGTTTACTTCGGAGACATTACACAATTCAATCGCTTACCTGTATTTAGTCCAGTGGTCCTGATGTTAAGGATAACAGCCACTCTCTGCAAGCGGTGACTATCCCCCATCTCTGGCTTACCAGAAGAGACTTCAGTTCCACCCGTGACGTCACAGGAAACTCGGCAACCCCCAGTAGACTGACCTAGATCCACTACACTCTCCCCCACTTTATCTTTTGGAGGGAGTCCCGTCTGTGACTTCTTCAAACATCAGGCGTTCACCCAGTATAAGTGACACCTGAACTTTTGGTCTCTTCTTTAGGAAAGCCCCACCTGCTCCCATATGAGGGAACAGGGGCCTTCTTCTTTGTGGGCGCGCGTCTTCGAGCTTCTTTCCTGGGCATCTTTTCCTGTTCTTCATACTAGACAAGCTGTTTGCCTAGTATAGCAGATTCTCAGACAGATCCAGCCTCAATCCCCAGTGTTGGGCATCTGTCTCAAATCCAAAGTTGTAGGGCACCACTGAATTTCATGTAATCAATGGACATCCCTGGTCCCTGGCAGCACAGCTCCACTCTTCCTGTTTTGGATCGCAATACAGCAACCACCTTGGTCGCCCTAACTACATCAGCCCCGATTCACCCTTTGTGTACAGATCAGAGCAAGTCTCTGTACTCCATGTACAGCTTGACAAACCGGCACCCATCACCATGAAGTGGAACTTTCTTCTCACCTCATATTGCGGAATTGCCATATTAGCCATTCTGACTGATAATACAGTCTCCCCAATGTCTGTTGCAGCCTTCCAATCTGGATTTGCTACTTCTTCTGGACAGATTCACTATCCACCGTCTTGCCATTGTCGCTACTGACATCAGTTCAATCTCTGTTAGAGCCAGACACGTGGCCTGCATCACTCCATGACTGTGTTAAAACACCAGCCCTGATCTCTAAGACATCCGCTTCCTGTTTCCGTACGTCACCCTGTGCCTTGCTACCACTCTGCCGTGGGACAACCAGTTTCCGCTCATGACACCCGACCCCAGTGGCGAAGTCCATGGAGTGGCCAGCTCTAACCTCAGCCATCGCCTGCGATGTCAACGGAACTGCATCATAAAAGCTCCCCATCGACTGTCTGCTCCCTGGCATCCCCTACAAGGTAAACCGGCCATCTAGCCAGCCGATCCTGTCGTTCTTTGAAACCAAACAACCATGTCAAACTTGAATGGTCGGTACGGACAGTAAACTGTTTTCCTAGCAAATAGCAACTATACTGCTGCGTAAAATAAACTACTGCTGGCAATTCCTCTCAATCCACTCTCCGGATCAATAACCGCTTACACCCTCACCTAAATTAGTTGGTGCGAGTCGTCTTTCTGCAGGACAAGTGTTTCATCCAGAAATACCAATGCCTTATTCCTGCTCAAAGCCCCTCATCATTTGCAATGAGGCGTAGTGAAAGACATCCTTGTGAGTGCATGGCAGTGCTTTCCCACTATTCACCCCGTATCTTTTCTGAATAAGGACTAGCTGACATACCCATATGCAGGTATACTTCTGGATAACCCAATGGCATACTTCATTCATCAGATGACAGTGTTCATCTATGAATCTTGTGCTGAATTCCAAACCAACCATGGCTTAGAATTCCAGGGACCCCCTACCCCACAACCTGGTGTCAAATTTGGACCTAAAACATAATTTGTCATCCCAAATTTACAAATTTTGTGTCCAAACCCAAATAAAAAAAATTATCACAAAATTTAGTAAGGCAATAACAGACGAATTGTCAACAAACGAGAGGGCAGTGCAAGAGCTCTTGATGGCATCTACCTGCTGCTACACAGGGCCTCTTAGGGCATCACTTGATCCCTCACAGGATCCCACAAAGATCCAGCACAACACAAGGATACCATCAACACACGCTAAACATGTTAGTGTAACATGCATTAGATGGAGCCGTCGACTACAAACGACCAGCTCGGCACCCGATCTCCTCAATTGCACTCCCAAACATACAGCTACTCCACACTTGTGGAGAAAACACTCTCTAGCCTTAACCTAATTCAGCTCCAACCAGCTGACTTCCAAGAAATATTTCAATTTCAGTTCCCATTTTCAGCCTCCATGCGAAATTAAATGCAATTTCATGGTTAATTTATCACTTGAACTTACCTAAAATTCATTGGCCAAAATTTTCCAAAATCTAAATTTTGTAATTTCACTCTTAAAATTTGAAAGGCCCCAGGCTGTGAAGGCAATACATCCCTGCTTCTTCCCCGAGGTTCGAGCAAAAAGTGGTCAGACCTGTGCAGATTGCGCAGGCTGACCAGGGCCAACACTTCCCTTTTTGAAGATTTTCTGAATGTAGAATAATCATTCTGCCTTACTTTAATATCATTATTTGAATATCAACCCTAAATGCCCTGAACTGGATCCACTATCTTTTTCAAAATCTTGTTTAACGGAGTTCCCAGATGAACACTTTTTGCGTGACGATTGTTATTTGATTGATTTGAAGGTAAACAGAATAATTAGACAAGGTGTTAATGGCCAGGTATATATTGTCAGTCAATAAGTGTGGTACAGATTAAAAGGGTGTCCTCTGTAAAATAAATGAAAATTAGGAACTTTGCCCAGTGTTGTCGGTTTCTGAATTTCACAAAGAAGGAAATCTTTGAAAGTATATATCTCCCAAACTACAAGGCCTAGAGCCATAAAATTTGGTATGTAGCATGGTCTTGTGAACTTCTACCCTATTATGTAAAACTAGTATCCTGGAAGCAGAATTTGCCCTATGTTGTAGTTTACAGATTTTCTCAGAACATGCCCATGGTTTTTCAAGCTGATGTAACGTCTATGATTTATTACATTATCTTTTGACAGATATATTCGATTACTACCCAGTAAACACAATGTTCTCAAGCCTATAAGATACTTTCAAAATTTTCTGTTTACAATGACCTTGAATTGTCATCCGCATTTTCTTATAAATTGGATTTTCTACAATTTGTTATCTAGAAATGGGTTAAAGTTTTTCTGACAATCTGTTTGATTTATTTTGTTCAATTAGGTTTATCTAAATATAATTGTTGAAAGAAATAAAATTAAAATGGCTATTGTTGTATTGTTGTATTAGCAATTGCATCATAATTATGCCACTTATTATCTTTAACCTTGCTTAATTTACCTTGTTTACCTTGTTGAGGGATCTGCAATTAGACGTAAGCCTCTCTGATCCATCTGTACATGTAGAGAATGATTCCTCTTCCGGTGCAAAATACAACGGTGAAAATTTAAAAGGCGCATTCTTCCAGTATTTATTTAAAAGTGACTTAAAACTATTTACATTTCTGACTGAGACAATTTCAACTGGCAAACTGTACCATGTTTCCACAACTCTCTGTGAGAATGATTTCATTCTAAAGTTAGTTCTACATTGCTTTTTTTTTTAAGTTCTTAAGTTCTTTCAAAGAGTATCCTTCAAGATCATTTTGCATATCTGTGTATTCTGATACGTCTTTATTCTATACATTTTTTCATTAATGCAGAATTTTATACCAAAACTCGAAAAATAACATTGACAAAAATAGATAAGCCTGCATTCAAAATATAAGCCAACCCCCTTCCACCCTTATAAAAACCTTTTATAACCCTGAGAAAGACAGCTTAACCCTTTCCAAAAAATCACTGGTTTTCAAGATCCTGAGATATTATATTGAGAGTAGGGTATGTTTTACACGAATTGGGCCAAAATTCTAAAAATACATTCTTTTTGAGCATTTTTGAGGTTAAAACGAAAAATTAACGTTCTTTTTTGACCATTCTGACCTCCAAACACCATTTTTGAGGTTAGAACAAGACTGAGTACATAAAGGATATATATTATACCACATAATATATATACCTTTTTTAAACCTCAAAACTACAACTACAATTAAACTTTATAAATGGTTTACTACCCCCTATTATTCTTTTCAACCAACCTCCGAAAGGACTCACGAGCTTCTTGCCTCCCCATTTCTATTAATGACTCTTTCGTTTCACTAGACATTTTCTTTTTCATAACTTTGTATTTCATAGTGAAACCAGGCTAAAATGTCTATTAAATTTTTTAGTATATATCTTTTATCATCATAAGAGCTTAAAGCTTTTTTGTTTATTTCTTCAGTATGTATTTCATGCTTATGGCTTCGGAGTATGTACATACACCTATACTGATCCTTTTCTGTAAACAAACATTCGTAAAAGTTATTGAAACTTATTTCTTTTATAATTATTGCCTTTTTAATCCCCTTACATCTTTTACCTTCTTTACCATCTTGAATTAAGTAAGAATACATTTTTGCTCCTAAGCCTACAAACTTAGTCATAATTTCACCTTCTAACTCATCTTTAAACATACCTATTACACCTTTGTTGTGTTTTGAATATAGAGAATGATCCTCTAGGTAGTTACTTGTATCAAACATTTTAGTAGTATCTTGTTTAATATCTTTATAAATGTCTTCCGTTTCTATCTCAAGTATGAAACTATCTGTATCTGTATAACATAATCTAACCTTTTCACCATACTTTGCTTTTAAGTAATTATAAAAAGTGTTATACATATGTGTTTTACTAATATCTAATATACTCATTCCTGAGTAAATGGGTTTGTTGTATTCTATATTAGTCTTTTTCATATGTACAGCTATCAGATCTTTATCAAATATTGTTGTATGATTATAGTTTGGTTTTTTGAAACGGTTTTTATCATTAACTAATTCTATGTCTACTCTGTTTCTAATATTCTCCATAATTTTCCCAAAAAACAGAGTTATTCATTAACTTGAAGAACTCTTTTTCAAAGTTGTTTTTAGCTTCTTTTCTTAGGTTAATGTTTAGCTCAATATAAGGTTTAAGCCAACTTTCTTCTTCAAACTTAATTCCATGATGTATTTTTACAAGCTTCAAACCTAAATTGAGATACGTTTTTAAAGCTTGATGATGTAAAACATAATTTTTCTTATTTCCTAAATTAGGAATTAATTTTTCTACCTTTTCTATTTTTAAACGTTCTGGTGCTAAAGGAAAGTCATTATGTAAATCGTGTAACTCATGTGGGTATTCAAGATCTACTTCTAATACACACGGAGTATTCTCCCAATATTTTAGTTCTTCTTCATTCATCCAACTAAAACCGCGTGTAGGAAGAGGTTGGCTCATTGCCCAAGGATAAAGACTAGTTGCGTCTATATATAGTAAATACTTTGAAGGTTTATTAGGATCATATTTTTCTTTCATGTATTTATTGTTAGCTTCTGAATAACGCTTTTTATCCTGTTACATGGTGAAATATCGACCGTGAAAAGGGGTGCCGTGAAAACTTGCTTTGTGACCTTGCTCATTTGCATAACAGCCGGAACTACTTTTGACCTAGTATTTCCTTTCCTTTTCTCGATGGTTTTATATCAGAAAATTGAAAATGCAGAAAATTAAAAAAAATCAATATGAAATTGACTCCCTAGCGCACAAAACACACATAGTTTGGTACATGATTACCAACACTCTACATCCCTTCTTCCTTCCTTGGTGTACATGAACCTGACTAAAAGAAATTGAGAATTTTTTTAAAATCCAAGAATGAACAACGTGAAATGTCAAAACTAGAGCTGGAAAAGCTAAGATCAATATCTAGCAAACTTCGTTACGTCCACGAGGAAAACTGTCGGGCATGAGTGAACCATCGACACTGAAATTATTGTGTCAAACTTATGGAGAAAGCTTAAGCTCATCCTTTGGCCTGTAAGACACGACACAATTTTTGACTTGTCGATAATAAGAGCATTTATAGAGGAAAAACTAAACATGGCTCAAGTGATAAGATTTGTTTTTGATAAGGTAGAAGACATTGTGGAAAAAAGAGAAATACTGTTATTCGCCATTTTCTTCTTTTCCCACAGTATTTTCAGAAGGCTTTGTTCTTGAGGTCGTTAAAACTCGGGATTGTGTGGTAAAGGATCAAAAAGCAAAAAATACCCTCATCCAATCATGAATATTTAGCTCAACACAAGAATTCCAAATAAGCAAGGATATCTTGGTAGCCAAACTAAAATCTCTGAAGAAACAAAGGAAAGAAAATAAACCCAACAGAGCATGTCCTCTTACAAACGATGAGATCAACCAACTGTATGAAAAGGGTGTCCTAGGCAGCCATAGTAAGAAGCTTGTTTATAAATTTTTTATGGCTCAACAATTGCCCTATGTTTGGTATGACTTTAGGTAGATTTTTCAAATGTTACACCTAAAACAGTCCTTCAAAACATTACATGAATAGTCAAAATGAATATAAGAAATTATGTGCAACTATGGTAGGCTTAGACAAGTACTCTAAGCCATAAATGTTGTAAATCCTGTGAAAAAGTTGTATTTGTTAGGTCTGCACAACTGCCTATTAATTTCAATTGAAAGGTAACTGGTTTTACTCTTACATTATTATCTGAATCAATATGCATCAGAAAACTGATACTCCAGCAGTAAAAATAGCTCAGACCCCCGCTGAGACTTGAACTCAGATCTCCTGGTTTCCCAGGTATTTTACTTTTAAAATACAAGGGTTTTGAGCATACAACTTAAATATCAATTTTCATATTTTAGACCGATTCAGAATTCTGGAACAGTTTTATTGTTTTCAAATATTCAAATTCATACAAATTTGGCATTTCACAAATGAGTTAATTTGTCATTTAGTGAATAACTGTAATGACCAGTTCCAGCTTGGAGAGGGTCAAAATGGCCCACTTTCAAAACAGCCTGGTCCATAACAGCCCACTGTCATGGGCACCGAAAAGGTCTACTTTAGACCTACTGTTATTTAAATCAATTTTATCATCAGCATAATTTATATTTAATAACTTTCAAATTCTTACTTATATTTGAAAAGTGAATTTAATTTCAAGAGCTTTCGATTTCCCCAATACTTGTGTTCAGCATTCTTCACCGCTGTTAAATGTGATAAGAGCTCCTCACCCCTTACTTTCTTTTCTCATGAAGGTTGGTGCATTTCGAATATGTTACTATAAAGTATAGAAAAACTAATGTGGCCATTTTGTTATCTAAAAGGCTGTGGGCAGGTAATATTTTTTCAACAATTAGAGAGAAAAGGGGGCCATTTTGGTACAAGGCCATTTTCGAAGTGGGCCGTTATGACCTCCATGACCTGTTCCAGTTGAATTTAGTATACCAATATTTTCAAGTTGTGTTTGAATAACTTATTGACAATTGAAGTTAATACAAAAAAAAAAAAATCCAAATTTTAACCGCCCCAGAGAAAGAAATCCTTTACAAACCTTATCTAAACACATTATCTAATTCAAGTGAAGTTTAGTGAATTAACCCATTACCAAACAATCAAAAGTTTTAACGACCCCTGACACAGAAAGCTTTTGAAAACATTGTGGGAAAAGAAGAATCTTCTTTTAACAAATTTCATGTTTAAGGTAACATTTGTCATCAGTTAATGCTTTCAATTTGGTTCTATGAAATTGTGATCTTAAGAAATACAGTTTGCAAAATTGCTCTTTTTTCCAAACAATGAAACTATTAACGAGCTACACCAATAGAAAAACTAAACCATGATTCCTAATGTAAAATTTTGAACTTGGGCTTGGTATTCATGCAGGAGACATGTATGTAGACAACTGTATTCATGACAGACTATTTATGTAATTACACACATGGTTTGTAGGCCAACTGTTGCTTGAGAAATTCACTATTGATAGAATTGTCAAGATTTGATTAAGCTTTGAAATAAACTTACGGTTTACGTCATCCTAGGCCTGATCCGTTGAATTATACAGTAGAAAATGTGTTGACTCTATGTTGATTCAGTTGCCTTCCTCCTTCCGTCGACAAGTATTTCACACGAATTCTGATAGTTTAGCACACAGGCGAAAACACTGTTTACATACGGCAAGGTCAACACGTAGATTTAGTAGGCCTAGTTTACACAAATGTGTAAATCGAAGCGAGGGCGAAACTGAACAGTTGTTGTTCTAGAAAATAAGGTAGCGTGTATAAGTTTAGTCTAAGAAAATAATTTGTAAAATTGAAATTTCCTGATGAAAATCAGATCTAAAGAAATCGTAAGAAAATATCAAAGACTATTTTTGTAACCTTTATCAGCGGAAGAGTTTTCGTGCATATTGAAACTCCCTCCAACTTTGATCAACCGCGAAATTCAAAATGCTTTTTTTTTTTCCGTTGGTTTTTTTCCTCTCTTCTTCTCTTTCTCGCTTTGTAACAGGATAAATAGAATAATAGGTTCGTGTCTGAAATGGGTCAAGTTTTTCGGGCTCGGCTTCGGAATTTATTAGGTTCGCCTGCGGCTCACCTAATAAATTCCTACGCCTTGCCCGAAAAACTTGACCCATTTCAGACACTAACCTATTATTCTCTATGTACACATGCTGACACCACCTCTAATCCCTTTTTCAAGCATTAACAACATATCAGGATCTGATAAAAGTTCTAGGTTTACTTTTGTTTTTTTTAATGTAGCATTCCAAGCTAAACCTGGTGCAGTGTAATACCAACTAGGATCTAAGTTATAGTTTTAACAACACACACCCCTGAAGTTCTCAAAAACGTCAGCTAGAAGCAATACACCTATTTTGTTGTAAAGTCTCAAATAATCCTCTAATGTTTTCATACCAAAAGTTTCCCAAACCTTTTGCGCATGAACATAATCCTCTTCACTAATATGTTCTTTGTTTAAACTGGAGTAAAATGATTCCTTAGGCGGTAACTGAGTTTCTTTAGATTTTTTTAGGGAATCTAGGTACTCATAAGGAAAAACTCCTTTTTGTGTACCTAACGGTAAAAGTTCTTGTGTAAAAAATTTAGATGTAATTCTAAACTTTTCCTCTCTCTCATATTTTTCTACTTCATATTTTGGTAATTTATTTAATTCTTCTCTCGTTTTCTTTTTTATTAAATTTTGTGCGAGAGCGTCTAAGGTTTTACTCATAAACTTAAAACTGTCAATAAACCTAATTTTATGGTATTTATTTTCTCCAACCCAAATGTCTTTACTAAAACTAATATATTTCTCCTCATTATTTGGAATACAATTAATTCTCCCAGAAGATGTACCGAGATATTTAATAAAAAGATGAGCATCATACCCACTAAGATTATGAAAGTACACAGGTGTGAAGTCAGGAACCTTAGCTTTTAAGTTACATTCATTATGCGCGGCACCCCTATACTTACCCGTAAAATGACAATGATCTCTTACTTTGTAATTATTGTGAGTAAATTCTTTATTACATATCCAACAATGTGTTTCCTGCGAGTGTTTTATTGTTTCCTGTTCCGTTATTTCAATAGGTTTTGGGTTTTGGTAGTACGTTTGATGAATTCTCTTTATATCAGCTTTTAACCAGTTTATAAAAACTTCTTCCGCATTTTTCCCTGCGTATTGTTTTTCTATAGGAGCGCAAACATCACCATTAAAACATTTTATAATGTAGTAGAAGCTGCAAGGTATATGTTTTTGGTGTTGTATGGTGTAACTCTTTTTAGGATTTGGTTGGCATGTGTGTATAGGTTGTAGAATACTTTCGAAATCAGCGTATACAACAAAGGGAACATGAATTTTTCTGGGATGGTTTTTGAAATTTAGGGTGGTACCTGGTTTAGGCATTCTTAAATTAATAGGTTCATGCTCACCGCAGTATTGTTGATGCTTTTCTAAAAGTTCTCTACTACCAAAGTGGTTCATACAACGTTCACAATATTCTATATCATAATTATTGTTTACTTGTGTTCGCATTAGACCGTTAAAGTTCTTTATTAAGGCGTAGTGCATATTTTCTTCATTTTTAATAAAAAGTAGGTTAATATGACTACTTTTTTTTTTATTTTTTGTAAGTCTAAGAGGATAAATAATTTTTTTATATTCCTCATAACCAAAAACATTTACACTAATTTCTAGATGTTGTTTTTCAAACTTATCTATATCTTTAAATGAAACAGGATACTCTATTCCCTTCATGCTTACACTATTTTCCTTTGCTTGTAAATCCCTATCAGCTCTTTCTGGGTGGTTATCTTTAGGGTTCAAAGCTCTTAAAACACACCATAAAAAGCATTTATTATCTTCGTTTCTCATGTTAATAACTACTCTTTTGTTTGCAATCCACCTTGGTAGAGGTAAGTAACCTCTAGCTCGTAAAGCATCATAAACAGCTGTGTGTAATTCTAATCTTACTATACTTGAAAAAATAAAACCACTACCTTCTCTTTGAAACAAAGCTAACTTTTCTAAAATTTCATTTATCATATATTGTAACAATGTGTCTATACCTTCCTCATTTAAGTTTACTAATTGCCTAGAGTGAAACGCATATTCTCTCACTGAGTTAGGATCTGCGGGTAAATATAATCTAGCCCTTAGGATAAGTTTTACCTTTGTTTGCAGGTTTCTTCGAAGAGTGCCTTGCAGGACATTACGCGTTTCTGCAAAAAACCTAGGAGGTCTATAACCTTCTCTACCCTCTATAACATATTCTATGGTATACTCTTCTAAAACAGATGGGCCTTCTTCAATCTCAAAAGGTCGCCTTGGGGGGTAATTTTCTATGACATGTTCAACAATTTCATCTATCACTTGTGGTATTTGTGTTGTTTCCACGTTACCAGTTAAGCAGTTACTAAAATCAGTTATTCTTCTTTGTATGTGCTCCGGAACAATAGCTGAAACTAACCGTCTTGCTCCAGAGTAAACATTAGACGCAGCTCGTCTAGCTGCTTCTTTAAATTTGCTGAGAATAGCCATTTTTTATAATAAATATAATTTCTTAAGCTATTTTTTTCAAAAATTTTATTATGATATGGTGATAATAAAATTACTGGATGCTAATCCTATATTTATTTTTCCAAACCCTTCCATTCCAGTTCATAATCGTTTGGGGACAACGACCTATAAATTTACCCGCCTTGTAAATTGATGGAAAAGTTTTTATTTCCCCAGTTTCAACATCCTCTAAACTAACCGTTCTAGGATTTTTTAAAATAGTTTTTAATCTATCAAACCTAGGATCCTTATTTTTTTCTGGTTTAGATGGCTCCTTTGGTAACAAACCATTTTCTTTTACCAACTCAACTAAGTGCTTTTTACCCCAGAAAGAGTAAAATTTTATATTATTTTCTTTAAGAATTTCTTTTAAGTCTGAAATCTTTATCATTTTTTATATAAAGAAAAAAATATCTTAATACACAACACTCATTTTATTTCCATCAGACTGGAAGTTTATTAACATATCACTAATAATAACAGCATATGCCTCTGTGTCCGCGGGCACATTTGCGTTAAAATTTGCCTTAATTTGAATATCAGTAACAGAATATTTTAACCTTTCACTCTGCTTGGAAACATCAAACAAAAACAAAGGATAAAGGGTTTTGTACTCTGAAGGGGTAAAGTTAGGATTTGATACCAACTCATCCATGTTATAAAACTTAGATCTAAATAAAGCAGCGTCACCATAAGCTCTACTAAATTGTTGTCTAGTAAATGAAAGATTGTAGTCAACCGCGGGATACCTAGTGGAATTTAACATAGCAGAAATATTTTTAACGTCTACGTTGTCGAATATGGATGGATTTGCCTCTTGGTTACCACTTTTATCAGTCTGAAAGCTGACAATGATAAAACATGGCACCTCGGGAGATGATTTAACGGAAAGTCTCCAGGTAAATGTTGTTGACTGAGGAACTGAAATAGAGTCGCATTGTAGCATTCTATATCCAACTGGAAATTTTTCTTTTTTCTCGATAAATTTATAAAGTTCCATCTTCTCCTTATCCGCTGGTAGAACGTGTGGCATAAACCATGATATTTTATCCAACGTAATTTTACCAGCATCAACACCAGCAGCTCTAAAGATTGCATCATCATCATCATTTCTTGTCAAGGTGAGAGTTTGTTTCATTCCATACAAGACTTTATCATAGTCTTCGCAAAAACCAAATATATGCTTCAATGGAACTCTAAAGCTAAATGTTCCTTTTGGATCAGAATTATTAACAATGTATAATTTTCTTACATTCCAACCAATGTTTTGGGCTTGTGCTGCGGGTGTTGTATCCTTATACCACAATTGGTTTAACCCCTGTGATTGGGAAAAATCATCCGGATATTTTAACAACCCAAGCATTGTAGTAGCCTGACCAGGATGTGTTATGGATTCAATCTCCTTGCCGGAAAGTTGATATCTGATATTTTTAAAAAGATGCATGAGGGCGTTGTTTGTTAGAGAAACGTTGTCAGCATTTGCGTAATCTGTTCCATTAGCCTTTCTTAAGCGGCCTTCTATAAGCAAATAGCTTTCACTAGGATGTGTAAAAAGATCTTGGGTTTCAATGCTAATCCTAATATCTTCTCCGGAGTTGTTGAGATTGGTACCTGTAATTGGTTGATACTCAAAGTGCTCATACTCATCAGTACTATCATCTTTTAAAATTGGTTGTGTAATATTTAAAATGTCCATTTTTTTATTATTATTATAATTTAAGTTAGAAATGATTTAAATTATACTACTTTAATATCATCTCCCTATCTTTATTCTAAATCTCTAACCAGAGCTGGGGAAAAGACTTTTTCTCAATGTTTACAAACACACTTTCAAGTTTAATTCTTTTCAGATTATCTTTTTGAATTAATATTTTAATTTTGGGGTAAATCCTGTTTCCATACACAATTTTTATTTTGGGAATACTCATATCGCTTAAATACTTATTTACCTTTTCCTCAATCTCATTCATTAAACATACTTTTTCAGGAGACAACTTTACAATAGCTTTTTGGTAACCATATTGTGTGTTATTAATTTCAAGGATCTCACAATTCTCTAGTTTAAAAGATGCACCTAATATGTTTATGGAAAATGTGCCATATTTTTCATAAAATGTACGATTAAATGTTAATTTTACCGTTTCTTTTTTTTATTATGAATATAATTTCTTAAGCCATTTTTTAAATTTTTCATACTACTTTAATACCAGACCCACTTGTTTAATTTTTTAACTAAGTCTTGAATAGCAATAGCACTTCCATCTATTAAGGTGTTAATATTTTGTGCTGTAGGTGTACTTTGCGCTGTAGGTGTAGCAGTATATTTTTGTAAAAATTTTCGTGATTTTGGTGTCAAAGCCTTTTCAACTAACCTCTTTCCTCCATCTACAGCAGCACTCTTTCCAGCCTCTAAAGCTTTTTTTGCTCCTTCCTTAGCAACACTCTTTCCCACATCGAAGGCAGAAGACGCAATTTGTTTAGCTGCGCTACTAGTAAAAAGTTTTGTAAAAAAGTTAGCGATGCTGTCAAAAATTCCAGAACCACCATATGAATACTTTCTTTTAAATCCTCGCTTTTTAGGCGTAATCATTTTTTACATTATAGACATTAAATTTTTATAACCGTTTGAATCTAAGACACCTTGTCTTTTTAATTCATCACATATGCTAACAAGCTCGTTTCTTACACCTGTGTTGCCTGCTGCTTTACTTGTCAACAACAGGTCTAGTCTTTCTATTAATGCGTTAGGGTCACATGGGATAACAACCCCACTTCCTTCATAATATTTTTTTCTATTATCCCAAATAGGTTTAAGTATTTTAGACCACTTTTTCCCAGTAGTAGCACCTTCAGGGTATCTACTGTCTGGATCGTTTTCACGATAAAGAGCGTTGGTTTTTAACATTAATCTACTATAATTTGCAAGATCCTCATCTGTATAAATGCTTTCATCTGGTTCTTTAGCAACAATTAACTCCCATAGACCAGGTGTTCCTTCATATTCAACACCACCAACCACAATATCATCATCATCAAGCATGGTTAATTTGCTACCAATATAAAATTTACCATCTTTATCACGTAATCCAAATGTTCTATCAACATTAGTTTTACCAATTTGCGATTGGTCCAATAAAATGCTTTTCTTCATCTTTCCACCATTCCTTTTTCCCCGCAGTTGGAGCTTGCCCTTCAGAGGAATAAGCTGCGACAGAAGGAAAAGTTGGTAAATTAATAGCTTGCGGTAAGTTTCCTACACCTTCTTTAATAGGTTCAAGTCCTTCTGTAATCTCCTTTGTTGTAGCTTTTTGTGTTTCCGTAATAGGCTTAAAAAACTTTGAAAGATCAGTTTGTAATTCTTTCTCACCTGTTTTCTCCGCTAGAAGACTATCCCAAATATTCTTTTTTGTCTCAAGATACTCTTTTACAGTTAGGTCCCTTTTTGCTGGATCAGTGATTTTTAAAAAAGACATTTTTTTATTATTATTATAATTTTTATCGCAGTTTTTATCACAGTTTTTATCGCAGTTTTTATCACAGTTTTTAACACGTTTCATAACTAAAGCTACATGAAAACTTTATTTTTGGTCTTCTAATACTCCTAGGAACCCCCGTGATTCTTTTCAACCAACTTCCGAAAGGACTCACGAACTTCTTGCCTCCCTCTTTCTATCAATGTCTCTTCCGTTTCACTCGACATTTATTTCTTCATTTTTGTGCGAATTTCTTCTTTCATAACTTTATATTTCCCTGATTCTTCCAAAATCAGTTGAAACTCTTCATCAGTAACTTTATCATCACTCAAGGCTTTAGATACATGAGACGCTATAGTATTTAGCTTTGTACTTGCTATTGTCATTATCTTTTCATGTTTCTCTGCTTTAGCGGTAGAACTTCTATCACTATATTTTCCAACCAAACTTAAAAAACCAGTAAAAGCCGCAACTCCTTCTAATGCTACCACTGCGGGTATAGCTACTACTGTTGACAACAATCCTATTCCTCCAACTTCTAAAGTCGTTGTAACAACAACTAAAACTGTATCTATATTTTCTACTATTCTTGCTGCTCTAAAATATTTCTTACTTAAAGCTTCTCTTTTTGATCTTTCTCCTTCTAAAAAATTTTGGATTTCATTTATTTTTTGTAACCTATACCCCTGTCCCTCATCAATTGGAGGAGCAGTGGGTAATTTTGGATAAATATTCTCTTTCATCTCCATTTTTTTATTAGAATGATATTTTTTTATCACAGTTTTTAAACAAAGCTATTAAATTAAATAGTAAACGAGGCATAAAAGCTGGTTTTCCTCAATTTTTACAGTATTCTCACTCGAATTGTTTGTAATGGCAATTATAATATCCTCGGCGTTTTCAAGGTTAACCTCATTCTGTAAACTACACATCTTTAATTTTAAAGAGTATGCTAATGATGTTAAAACAACTCCTTTAGTCATCATAAAACTAAAACCTAATAGTATTTGTTTTACTTGCTTTGGGTTTAATGTAATTTCTTCTTGGCTAAAAATTTCCCAAGTTACTGGATTTACTTTTCTCGGTGGATGTTTTACGCCGTGAAATGGTTTCCAATGAATTGTTTTTGGTTGACTAATTTTTGGTTTTACGCCAAATTTATAAACACTCACTTTTTAGGTATAAAAAATTTTATTATTGTGAGACGTAATTTAATTTAATCATAATCACTATTATCATCATTATCATCATTATATTCATTATAATTATCATAAATATCATCATATTCAACAAAAAATAGTAGTTTATTTCTTGTAATAGTAATCTCTTTCTCAGAATTATTTTTTATAATTACTAGTATATCATCCATTGTGCTTATTTCTTGTAAGTTTAAGATACAGCGGCTTTTTACACCTTGTAAGACTAAATTACTATTAGGTGAAACTCTAATAGTACCACTTCTTTTTATAAACCCAAGACCAAGTTGCATTTTTACAATTTTCTTAGGCGGTATTACTGTTTTACCTTGTGAATATACTTCCCATACATCATCTACAATATTTTTAGGTGGGTATTTCAAATTTGGAAAAGGAAACCACGCTATTTCTTTCATATTTTCATTTTCTTGAAAAAATAAATTTCTACGTATAATTTTTTTATTAGTATTATTTTTTTTATAAGATAGCACCTGATATCGGAATATTAGCAAAAGGAGAATTTGGGCCTAAAAACAAACCGCTTCCTTCGTAAAACTTTCCGCCTTGTTTTAAATACAAACCATCATCAACAGACTCTAATCCTTTACCTTTAGCTGGGCCTAAATAAAGTCCTTTTCCATCAGTTTCTATCTGGCAAACACATCCTCCTTTTTTAAGGTAAAGACCTGATCCCATTGCTTTTTGTACTCCTGATGAGGCTTATCCAGAAAGAGCACCAAAACCTAACGCTGGTAAAACGGTTTTTGCGATCATTGGTAAAGCTCTCGCAGCCAATCCTGCTAACATTCCGAGAAAACCACACTCTATTTTCATATTATGTTTAAGTTGTTTAGCACTCATTCTAATTGTTATACCTTTACCATTTCATAGGCTTTAGCCATTTTCTTTGCTTGTGAATTGGTAATTGCTATAATATCATTACCTTTTAAATCCTCATGACCTAAACGAATACTTACTGGACATCCAGCTTTAACAGCAGATTGAAGTTTTTGCTTTTGTCCTTCTGATATATTAACTTTAACATTTGTGTAACTTGTCTTTTATATATATTAAATATTCTTTTTATTACGCTTCTCTAATATGAAATCTAATTGTTAGATTTTCACCTCTAAGATTTAGTAAAGTCCCATTTTGGTCTGTGATTTTTACCTTTATGTTGTGTATTTCATTTATTGTTATTGGCAAATATACTAAATTAACTGGCGATTCAATTATCTTATATCCAGGAGAAACATTTGGGAAAAAAGAGTAAATCGTGTTTTGCGTTGAGCCATTAACATAGCTTCCTGAGATAATATCAGTGTTAACGAACAGGCTGTTTATACTGAGAATGTTTACAACATTCTCCGACTCATGAAATCCTTGTGTATATTTTGCGTGAGTAAATCCTAATACTTTACAAATGGAGTTTGGATGGTTAAAGTCTACTTCATAACCGTTTTCAAGGGTAAGAATGGACTTTAGAGTATTCGTGTTTGCTGAAATGTTAATGTAATATTCATCATTGGATACATCATAGTGTCCTTTTTTTCTCATTTCCTGGTTAATGGTATCATTAATGTCTATAAGGTCATAACTTCCTTCTGGTATTTCAATTTTAATCCATGAAGCACCATTGTCTGGAGAATAAATAAACATGTTGTTTGTTGTATCAATGTTTGGAAAAGAGTAGTAAGTTTCAAGGTTTACTAAAGCTATTTCATACTTTTTATCCTTTTCCAGTTGAATTGGCGGATTAAACCTTGTTTTAAAGCGTGTTTTGTTGTCGCTTAATATAATTTGGAATGATGTTTTGTGGTCAGTATTTTTTACAATTTGTTCTAAAAGATCTTCCATTTTTTATTTACTAGAAATATTATTTAGGTTTTTGAAAAATATATTTTCAGTTTTTTTTATACTGACTTAGGTATGTAAAAGTTGTCAAAACCGTTTCTGTACTTTCCATCATGTTTTTTACTGGTTAGATCAATGATAGCAAAACCGTGCGATTTTTCCCACGACTTTTGACAAAAATTTCTAAACTCATCCTTAGGCATATCTTCACCTACATGATCGTTATAAATATGGTTAATGTGGGAAAAGACAAATAAAATTTGCGTTTTCTCTAATAGTTTGCCTCGGTAACCTAAAATAGTTTTGTGAGAGGTAAAAGCAGTCAACATTACTATGTCTTCCACGAATGTAGTAACACTCACACTTATTTTGCTTTTCTAAAAGTAAATCATCAAAAATCATTGAATTTTTGTTTTCTGAGCTCAACTCTCGCGGATCAGGCACATCCCCCACAGTTTAAAAAAAACTACACTTTATATCCGATTTATTTTTAATCGTTTTTACCCATTCTTCAACCAAAGCTTTTAGAGAAACATTTAAATCCTGTATTTCATCTCGCATGTTAAACAACCTTAAAATACCCTCTTTCGGTAGTCTTTCTTCAAAAGCTTTTTTAAGTATACAATATTCCGGTTGAAAAAGACTTTTTCCGAAAACACACAACTCGTTGTAGTCAAGCTAACCTGGTCTTAGCAGAAGGTTAAGTAAAAGAGTGGTCTTACCACATCCTGATTTACCTACGATTAACCCTCTAATACTTTTTGGTAAAAGGGGGTGATTAAATCTCTTTGATACTACTTCGTTCCATGATAAATTTATAATATCGATTTTATATAAGTTTTTTTTAATTTTTATTGAAAAAATGTATTGCGTTAAATGTAAAATGTTAGATGTCATAGACAAATGGACACAGGTTTCCAAAGTTTTTCACTTAAAGTGCTTTATCTCTGGTTTTTGTGGTATTTGTCGAAGACAATGCCACTATGAGTTCAATAATGAATGTTCAATATTGAATTTTGAAGACCATGTATCGTATTTTGTGCAAAACCGAAGGAAATAAACCCAATTAAACTCAATTTTTCTCAGACAAATGAGTTTTTCGATAGCACTAAGATATATAATTGATAATGGCGTATTGAAATAAACTGCATTAGGCCATCGATCGTGGAAATACTTCTTTTTGATTGAAAACAGATTCACTCCCTCGTAGCCTTTCTATTGGCGCAATGATATACACAAAATTTGTCTACTGACCGCTTTGGTTCCGGGCTTGTTCGTTCCAAAACCAGTTCGTCCCTGGACTTGTTCGGACCTATGATTGCACGCTACTCCATTTGATTTTGCATGAATATTTACAGGTCGAAAAAATTATTGTAATGTTGGGAATTAGATCCTGACGACCAAAGATATCTCAAAATCATAGTTTATAATTTTATAAACTTAATTTAATTCGATATATTTATATGGTTTCTCTCTCTACCCATCATGCATCCTACCATCAAGGGACGTTACTCCTGACTCCTCCTGAATGATCAAAGGGAGACCACCAATACACAAATAATGCACAATTTGGCATCAGTACTCTCCCTTTAATCAAAAAGATGTATTAACGACGTATATGACAAATGTTCGCGCGCATCCTACTGTGCTGTATTTTTGTGGTGGATATTGTATCAAAAGTGCACCCATGTATTTTTTGCTCATAATGGAATTATTATTGGTGATCTGAAACAAGTAGCACTTTCTTCGGGTAGTATTGGTGAAGAGAAAAAAACGGATCTTTGACCTGTCACCGTGAAATATCTAAAATGCTGCTGATACGGCGTTACACACCTAACAAGGAAACAAAGGCAGGAAATTTAAAGCTGTTGAAGTATAGCTGTTTCCACTTTGAAAATTATTGTTGGAAAAGGATAAATCAATCCAATTGAGCAATTTCTCCTTTTCCCACTATGTCTGCTGAGCTTTCTATTTTTTGTCATTGAAAAAATAACTTCCACAGTGATCTTCAACCTTGTTTTCTGACGACATAAGCACAGATAGGTGCCATTTTTATTTTTTCTTATTGTTTAGAATTATAAATACTATTAGTGTGTAAATTTTAAGAAAAATCTGTCCGTTAGAAAGTACATGTATATATTTATTTAATATTAACCCTTAATTCGGTTAAATTATCTCCCCTCTTAACTCATTGATCAATATATAACATGTATATTTGTACATCTACCATGCTCAAAACTAGGCTTTTATATATTTTTTGTGCAAAAGTATATGAATTTTCATTGAAATGATGTATATTTGTGTATTTTTCCTGTAATTTTCCTGTTTAACTGTTAAAGAAAGGCGCTTTAAATCTAATATAAGCTGAATTTTGAAACAGTAGATACCTTTTTCAAAAGCAAATTTCTCAGAGACGAGCACGGTGACCCACATCTTTTTTTACTGTAATCTCCTAGAGACATGATGAGCTTTGTATGTGCAAAGTTTTAAAAAAATTTGTCGTTAGAAAAATTTGTAACATACGTCGTTAATTTGCTTAGGAGTTTGATTTTCAAGTTAATATTTGAATAATATTTCTCTTTTTTTTTTTTTCAAATTATTAATTCCACACAATGGCTTCCTTGACAAATGCCACATCAGCGTTTTGAACGCTTTGATTCCTGGGCGAGATGGGTTGCAACATTTGTTTTAAGAGACTGGTACGGCGTAAGAGTTATATATCTAACATTTTTTTCTGTATTTTTGTATGGTAGTTTAGAAGCACTGGAAAACAAATGGCTGTTTCTTTCTGCTGTCACTTCTGCCAGGGATCTTTTATTATACACACACCTCCCCCCCCCCCCCCCCCCCCACACACACACACACGATCCCCGCTTCTGCCGAACAAACGCCTCGTCAAAGTATTGATAACGCTTCGTCAAGGTATTGCCGAGCCCCGGTAGCTCAGTCGGTAGCGTGCAGGACTTGAGAACAAGGGGTCGTGGGTTCGATCCCCGGCTCGGTCAATTTCCTTCCTAGGATTGATGATAGTCATTGCGACAGGATTCATTCCTGTCCCACCGCTGATTATTGTTTCGACAATTGGTTATGTGGGAAAGCAGCCAGTGGCTTGGAAGGAAAAATTGTGTGAAGTACTGTTAAAAGAGACTCCAGGAAAGCATGTATAAGTGCATTGGCCGCAGCGATATAACTGAAATAATGTTGAAAACGGCGTTAAACACCAAACAATCAATCAATCAATCGTCAAGGCATTGCAAAAAGGGTATTTGTTGTTTTTTGTCGAAGTTTAGGGAATACCATATTATGCCGTGACCGAATATGAAATGTTCACAAAAAGGATACATATATGTACTAAGTCCGTTGCTCAATACAAAATATGTTGCAAATCCACGGGTTGTAATCAGGGGAACTAGCTCAAAAAATAGTAAATGAAATTTTGTGCCCTCAACACATCCAGGAACTTGCGAGCTGGAGCCTTCAGCAGAAAACAGTAAAGAAAGGTATGTTTCGAAGAATTCTTTCAATTTTTATTTCTTTATTGGCGTTCTACGGAAAAATCTGGCAATGCTATGGTGTGAAGACATCATGTAACTTTATTACCCGTTAGGATTGGCCGTAGAAATATGCAGGGTTTGAATATAATTTTGCCACAACTTTAAAGCACCGAACTGAAAATCCACCTATTTCTTTCAAAAGGGAGATTTGGGGCCACGAGTTTTTAGCTCACCTGAGCACGAAGTGCTAAGGTGAGGTATTGTGATCGGTCGTTGTCCGGCGTCCGTCTGTCCGTCTGCCCGTCTGTCCACAATGCCTTTAAACATCTTCTCCTCCTAAACCGCTGGGCCAATCTTGATGAAACTTGGCAGGGATGTTCCTTGGGTGAAGCTCTACCAAAGTTGTTCAAGAGATTGAATTCCACATATAACTCTGGTTGCCATGGCAACAGAAAGGAAAAAAATAGCAAAATCTTTGAAAATCTTCTTCTCTGAAACTAGAAGGCGCAGAGCTTTGATATTTGGTATGTAGCATCTCCTAGTGGACCTCTACCAAGTTTGTTCATATGATGCCCCTGGGGTCAAAACTGGCCCCGCCCCGGGGGTCACAAGTTCGAACAAAGGAACAAAGAAGGAAAACTTTAAAATTCTTCTTTTCTAAAACTGGATGGCATAGAGCTTTGTTATTTGGTATGTAGTGAACCTATTCTTTGTTAGCCCACCTGAGCATTACGTGTTCAGTCAGTTCGAAATTGGGCCACCTGGGGTCATAATCTAGGTCACTAGGTCAAATTAAAGTAATACCCTGTGGGCACTCTAGAGGCCACATTTTTTGCTCAATTGACTTGAAAATTGGTCAGAATGTTTGTCTTGATAAAATCTCACATGGGTCTGAATTTGGGTCATGTGGGGTCTTAAATTAGGTCACTAGATCAAATTAAAGAAATATCTTGTGGGCACTCTAGAGGCCACATTTATTGTTCAGTTGTTTTGAAAATTTGTTAAAATGTTTGTCTTGATGAAATCTAGGAAGAATTCAAAATTAGGTCACTTGGGATCATAATCTAGGTCACTAGGTCAAATTAAAGAGATGCCTTTAGGGCACTCTAGAGGCCACATTTCTTGCTCAATTGACTTGAAAATTGGTCAGAATGTTTGTTTTCATGCAATATCGGATTAGTTTGAAATTGGATCACCTGGGGTCATAAACTAGGTCACTAGGTCAAATTAAAGAAATACCTTGTGGGCACTCTAGAGGCCACATTTATTGCTCAAATGACTTAAGAATTATTCAGAATGTTTGTCTTGATAAACTTTTAGATAAGTTCTAAATTGGGTCAGCTGGGGTCATAAACTAGGTCACTTAGTCAAATTAAAGAAATACCTTTGGGGCACTCTAGAGGCCACAAGTTTTGCTCATTTGACTTGAAAATTGGTCAGAATGTTTGTCTTGATAAATTTCACATGAGTCTGAATTTGGGTCAACTGGTATCATAAACTAGGTCACTAGGTCAAATTAAAGAAATCTCTTTTGGGCACTCTAGAGGCCACATTTATTGCTCAAATGACTTGAAAATTATTCAGAATGTTTGTCTTGATAAACTTTCAGACAAGTTCAAAATTGGGTCACCTGGGGTCATAATCTAGGTCACAAGGTCAAATTAAAGAAATACCTTTAGGGCACTCTAGAGGCTACATTTCTTGCTCAATTGACTTGAAAATTGGTCAGAGTGTTTGTCTTGATGAAATATTGGGTGAGTTTGAAATGGGTCATCTGAGGTTATAAACTGGGTCACTTGGTCAAATTTAAGAAATACCTTGTGGGCACTCTAGAGGCCACATTTATTGCTCAATTAACTTGAAAACTGTTCAGAATGTTTATCTTGATAAATTATTTGATGAATTCTAAAATGGGTCACGTGGAGTGATAAATTAGGTCACTAGGTCAACTTATGGAAATTCCTTGTGGACGCTCTAGAGACCACATTTTAAGCTCAATTGACCTGACAATTGGTCAGAAATTGAATTATGCACATAGAGTGAATTTCGCCTACATTGATAAAATGGAAAACATTGTGGAACAAGAAATATCTTTATAAAAGATGGGCGGTGTTATTTTGCCAGCAAAGAGGCAGGGGTCCTTAGAACAAACGTGTGTACATTTGACCACAGGGACCCTGAGAATAAACATATCTACATTTTTTACTAATCACAAATTTCTTTTCATTCATTTGTTATCATTACCTAAACGTAGGTCAAAAGCCAGCGCGGACAGCTACGCCGAAAAAGGAGAAAACGCTAGTACTTAGCATTTTATCATTTCCCACAAGGTTTTTGAAAAGCTATCTTTTTCAGAGCACAGGTGAAGGGCGAGCGACAGTGTCTCAAGTCTTATATTACTAACACACTGAGAGGTAAACAACTCGTGGTGTATTTTCAATACACTGGTCATGGGTTTTCCACTGTCTACAAGTCATTTTCCTCCCATTGTTAACATCCATTGTAACAACGGATAGCGGAAACATTAATATACAAGAAAATCTTGTCATAATTTCAGACATTTCAAGTTGCTAAGAAATATCTAGCTTGAAACTGTCAAACAACCCAACTGGGAAAAGATCTGATTGCGTTGATTCGCAAAACTTTAAGACTAAAAAGCATTTAAAACGCGAAGCTGTCCGGTTTTGTGCAACGTACACTTCAAGTCCACAAACTTGAAACTACATGTATATATGCACTAAATTTAAAACATCAATGTGTTTTTCGATTATACGAACCTTTTTTTTTTGCATCTAAAAATGTCAAGCTCTCTGAATTTTTAATCCATTACGGTGTACTACGCGGATTTTGTAAAGTGTTTTTCTTGGTCGAGGTAAGGCACACACCTACATGGATAACCAATGAAAATACGCGTTTCAAAGTAACCGAGGTACGTCAAAATGGTGGAAGCTGGTGGCCTAGTGGTTAACACGTTGGACTACAAATCCGAAGATCTGGGGTTCTATCCCGGCCTAGTAGGATGCTTATCAGAAACACGTTGTGTCTCCCACCCAACAAGAGGTGAAATGGTTAGAAACCCAGAGGTAGCCTTGCATGTATCGGTGCTATACACTGAGCATGTAAAAGAACCAAGAAAATCTAAGACAATTCGAAAAAGAGCTAGGGTTTGGTACCCGGATTTCCTTGTATCCGACTCTTTCTCTGTTCCCCAATCTGCGCCTGTCAGATATGCGTATATAATAACAAGCACATGTACATAAATGTCACACAAAAGTTCGAAAGTTTGAAATTAAATTACTGACTCACTAACCCTGTACAGAAACATCAAAAAAAAAAAATTGAGATAATCACTATTGTACAGACATATCTAAATATAGAGCGTGCTCTACAGATTGGAGGAATCTACCAGAACACAGGACACTTTTTGCGATAGAAAAAAAAAAGTTTGTACAGCCTCTTTACAGCAAATTGTTTAAGGTTTGAGGCTGATATAGTTTAAGACTGACGGACCTGAAGTGTTGCTTGTCGGATATTGAACAGCTTTCGCGATTAAATGGGGTTTGTCTGTGGTAAATTTAAGTGAATCGATGCAGTCAGATCTCTTCATCGTTGGGTTGTTTGACAGTTTCAAGCTAGTTTTTTCTTAGCATCATGAAATGTCTGAAATTGTGACATTATTTTCTTGTAGAATAATATTTCCACTACCCGTTGGTACTATGGAGGTTAATAATGGTAATTATATGACTTGTACACAGCGTGAAATCCATGAAGGGTGTATTGAAAAGACATTGCGAGTTAAACTTTATGGTGGAATATTTCTGCCGCGAGATACGAGATAGCTATTGCGATAATTTCAGAGAACAATCGTGATAAAAACAAAGTTTCCTGGAAATATTATCTAGATAATAAAAATTTTCACGATAAAAATATCGCGATAATTCTAACTGTTATCATGATTTATTTTGCTTTCGTGCCCACAACTGACATTCACGGTATCTATAATAAGATACGGTTTCGGAACATCTTCGTCTACAACGTTATGAATTTGCCTTTTCCCAGAATGATATTAAAGTTGTTCGTAGGAGGCGTTTCGAGTCGTCTCTGTGATTTTACAGACTTCTGTTTATTTCGGGTCTTGTCAAAATTTACCAAATAATCTACAACTGATAATAATTCGAATTTCTACTTACTGCAATCTTGTGAAGTCAAAAACTACCGAGCTCATCCAAATAGTGAATTTTCTATTTATAGATATCGAGAAACGGATAGAACTATCACGATAATTTTATCTCGAATGTCAGCTTCATGCACCACTGAGAAATTTTGAGTTAAAATATTAAAGATGCCCGTCTACAGCCGGTGAGCAAAAACGCTGTTAAATTTCAAACAATTTAAAATGGTACAGAAATCAGTCCATTGTGTAAACATGGATAAATTACTGACACATATGGTGTACTTGAAAAAAAGAAACACAGAGATTTGTATTAGAAACCGAACATTGGTCAGAAGAAAACTGGCTGACGATCGGAGCTGTAAACAATGGCGGTGCGTCACGGAAATTTATCGTTGGTTTCCGCCTAGAGTCGGATACGGTGTAATTTGCATATATAGGCCGCGACCTCCGTCTGAAAATCGAGGCTGCAACAGAGAAGCCTCCATTTTCCTTCGTTTACCTCAATAGACACAGGGCGAAGGTCAAATATAGTCACGTGACAGAATGCATGATCATCATATGAATCTACCCGAGTGTATAACGGACATATCGAAATCTTCGATTCAAAAACCGGAAACGACGAGTCTGTTTACATGGAAGGCCGCAACTCAGCGAAATGCATTTTCTATCGACCGTAATCTAAGCAACCTTGCTACCGTGAGGCGCAATATTTGGCATGAAGATATGAGAATGACTATAATGTGATAAAATAAAGACAAAATGAGTTAAAACTGGTTGAAGATGAGTATCAGGGCCTCTTTAAGTTTATCGTGATATTTTTTTCCAGGAAACTTTTCACTATCTCGATAAAATTTTCAGGAAACTTTAAGTTATCGCGATAGTTTTCTTAAATTATCATGATAGCTATCTCGTATCTCGTGACAGAAATATGCCACCATAAAACTTAACTCCGTGTATTAGTGTGTAATATATGATCATTCGGCATACCTCGGGTGATGGTAGCCATCAACTCCCTCGGCTGTATATATCTTGTAGCTTGATATGCACCTACACTATACATTTCATCGTTGTTTATGTCGTTGCTAAAGGACTGACAGTGGCGCCGCCATGTATAAGATCACGTGATTGACAGTTCAAATGTGGAACGACCGTTATACAGACGAGGTTAGATGTAGGTACGGAATCGGCCGAGTTGTGACGAGTGATACATGATATGAGACACGGCGTCGCTCGCGCTCGCCGTTCACCTGAGGTTCAGAGTCGTTGAAACTCGGTAATGTGTGGTAAAATGTTGAGTGTTGTCGGAAGAGAAGGACCACTTTGTCGAGTAGAATCCTTCAATAAAGTAGAGAAATTTAACAAGCATTTTGTTGTTGATTTTTAATTACTTTCATGTCCAAAAAAAGGGGGTCCTGCGTGGCACAGTGATAAACACTCTCTTGCACTACGGATCATTCCCATTCACCTCTGTAGTTGGCTCAGAAAGTAGTCCGTCATCACGTGATATTTTCGTCACATGACCATAACTCAAAATGGCAACACAAACGCCGGTGAAAGAAAGACCAATCGACTGTTTTGTGTGCTGTTCAAACAGCATACGGCCAATCAGACTTAGTGGTAGGAAATGTGAAAAAGAGGGATTTTCTGAAAAGCTTAAATGTCTTTTAAAGGACGATAACTTGTTTTTAATCTTACAAACTTAGATCCATCGGTGTGTCGAAACTGTTGTCATCATTCATGGGCGCAGCCATCTTTTTTACAATTGGCGTAAAATTCTGATCAGTAAAAAAGCTTGAAAAAATAGTTCCATTGTATACAGGTAAATTCATCAGTTTGAATGCACCTATAATATATCCGGAATCATATTTCTTTTGTCTACTTTATTATGTTACACATGAAAGAGTTAAACAGTAACAAAACATGTTTTCCTCGGTTTGACAAGATTCTTGTCATTTAGCCCATTGCAGAGATGTATGGTGAGAGTAACGAACGACAACTCTGCTCGGAGATTGAGTGATAAAGTGTAGGAATCGTCACCGGGAGATCCCGGGTCCAATCCCCACTCGAAAAACTGTGTATTCCCTTGGAGTTTCCCTAGGCAAGACACTCATCCCCAACTTTATCGTGCAGGTCGAACAAGAATTACTCCCCTTGGAAGTTACCGATATTCCGGTCCCAAAGGATTTGCGATAACGGCCTGTCATATAGGATTTGAGAAGGGAAAATTTTTTGATCGACTAAAACACGTTTTTTGTCTAAAATGATAAAAATCTATAACGTCTTTAAGTATTCTTTAATATCTCTACTTCACTTCAATATAATTTTGATTACTGTAGCAATATGGGAAGTTGCGTCCGTTTTGATTTAAAGTCACTGCCCCATTCTCCTTATTTCTATAGAAAGGTTTGAAAATTTGCTTCTGCATCCTTTTGGACGCTCAATAACTTAAAAATAAATTTCTAGAAAAAAATCTGTAACGTCTTGAAGTATTCTCTGTTCTGTTGTGATTACGATCAAAGTTTTCGTGTGCATTTGTTACAACGGGAACTTGCGTCCATTTTAGTTTAAAAACTGCACTATCATTAATTGTTTGTATAAAAATGCTGTATCGAGTTAAGTGAGATTTTAAGACTGGACTAAAGGATTGTGCAGCGGATAAAGGGAAGATAAAAACAGATGACATTACAACCTTGTCTATTGTTCTGTTGAATTTGGGTCCTGTTTTAACACATTGTCCAATGTTATAATATATTTATCAGTTTTATACATGTACATGTATATTATTTGCATCTGTTAAAACTTTTTAAGAGATTTGTAAAAACTATTATTTTCCCAGAGTTTTTTTTTTTTAATAGTTGCATTTTTTTAAGATTGAGATTGTTACTATAGATTAGATTTTGTTTAAATTGCATTTTTCCCCTTTATTTTTTAAGGAAAATTGAGATTAGTACTATTGATCTAAAAAATCGTGGTACAAAATGAAAGCATTTACAGACGATAAAATAAATGTGACTCAGAAATTGCATTTTAGGGGGTGGAGTAGAAATCATTGCGTAAAAAAGGATAAACAACATTTTCTCCTTTTCCCACAATGTTTTCAAAAGCTTGCTTTAAAACTCGGGATTATTTGGTAAAGGGTTAGCTCTTAACCAGACGACAAAATTTTGGAATGATCCAAATTCAAAGTATTTGCAGACGACAGATAAAATGTTACTCTGATGATGAGATAGATCTGTTGTTGATACGATTAAAAACATCGTAGGGGGGAAAGGGAAAGTGCTGGTAACTAGCGTTTTCTCCTTTTCCCATAATGTTTAAAAAGGATCCTTTCTTAGGATCGATAAAAGCCGAATAGTGTGGTAAAGGGTTAGCCCTTTACCACACAATCCCGACTTTTAACGACCCCGTGAAAGAAGCCCTTTGAAAACATTGTGGGAAAAGGAGAAAATGCTGGTGACCAGCATTTTCTCCTTTTCCCACAATGTTTTCTACCATATCAAAGAGAGAAATCATCATTTTAGCAACATCTAAATTATTGTTGTCTGCAAATGCTTTCAATTTGGTCCAGTACATAATTTTTTCGTTTGGTAAAGAGTTAAACACGAGATTGTTTGCTAAAGGTTTAAAAGTTGTTTTCTGTAGTGAAAAGGAAAAAAAAAAATCTTACGTAAGGTATACATGACCCTAAATTTGTCTTCCTTGCCTGTGAAATGCTTTCAGTTTTTGATAAGGCTGACATTTCCTGCACGGTCAAAGTTTACATCACTTTCATTTTCATGAACTCTTAAATATACATCCTTACAGCTAGACAGAAAAATGCTGTTGAAACTTAAAAGTGTATAGAATAGCTTAGCTGTGTAAATATAGATAAATTACTAACATAAACATCGTATATGCTGTAAGGTTTGGAAAAACACAAGGGATTTATTTCCATTTAAAACAGAAACGACAACAGCGATTGCTTTCCAGGCCTCAAAAACATGAAATGCATTTCCTATTTGTCCTAATCTGTGCAGTCTTGCAGTCATCAAGGGTAACATTTGGCATGAAGATACAATAATGATTATAGTTTTATAATATAAGAATGAAATGGGTTAAAGAATGGCTGAAAACCGCCTGGAAACGAGTATCATTAAAGTGGCATCAAACCAGATTTCGCAAACTTCTTAAAGAAAATCTCAACAAAAACTTCTAATTTTTAATGCGTGCTAGATTGCCACTAAAGGACCTTTTGCAAACAAGGAAGATTAAAATCGGACTGCATAGGATTGTTTGTCTTGATGCTATTTTTTGAAATAGCAGCAGTCGGATTTTTACTATCGGCTTGAAGCATTGAAAGTTTAATAGAACTTATTTAGCAAGTTAAGGTTTAAGATTAAAACAGTGTTGAAATATATGAAGAAAACACGATCAATTACCGAGCAGTCTGTATTCTAACACTTTTACTATAAAATTCCCTACCCCGTTAGTTACGCTATAGCCGTTATTTCGTTGGAAGAAGTGATGAAGCCAGTTTTAACACGACGAGATATCGATTGTTCCCTTGGCTGAGTGAGTAGAGTCGCTGACTGCTGTTGTGTTTACGGAATCGGCCAAGTTGTGCCGAGTGGGTAGAGTCGCTAACTATGTTTACGGAATCGGACGAGGTATGACGAGTGGGTAGCGTCGCTGACTGCCGTTGTGTTTACGAAATCAGCCGAATTGCCCATAATATTGAACCACCTTTTTCAAAAAAGCGACTTATTCGTGATCGACATGCAAGAAAATAACTTATAGCAAAAAGTTTAGACCCAGGTCAGCCTGTGCAGTTAGCTCCGGCTGACATGGGCCGATACTTTTAACAGGTGTATTAAACCACCTTTTCTCAGTTTCTCAGAGCATGACTTATTTTCTTTCGCTCACCTGAGCACAAAGTGCTCAAGATGAGCTTTTGTGAAAGTGCTGTGTCCGTCGTGCTTCATCCGTCATGCGTCGTCCAGGCGTCAACAGTTACCTTGTGTGCACTCTAGAAGTCACATTTTCAGTTCAATACTCATGAAACTTGTTCAGAATGTTTGTCTTGACAATATCTCGGACAACTTCGATATTGGGTTTGTCTGCTATCTCTGCCAAGTCTAACACTGGGTTACATTGAGTCAAAAAGTAGGTCACTTGGCCAAATCCCCCCCCCCAAAAAAAAAGAATGTTTGTCTTGATGAGATCTTGGACAATTTTGAAATTCAGTCATGTGTGGTCAAAAAGTAAGTCACGTGGCCAAATTTTAGAAAACCTTTTGTGCAGTATAGAGGTCACATTTTGAACCTGTTATTCATGAAACATGGTCAGAATGTTTGTCTTGATATATTGGACAAAAAGTAGGTTACTTACACTCATGTGTTTTACATCATCACAACTAGGATCTTTTCAGCTTTATCTATCCTAGATGACTTTACTCAGGTGAGCGCTTTAGGGCCAATAGTCCTCTTGTTTAACCTTTGTCCCTCTGATTTAACAATGAAGTGACCCAAATATCTCAATCCACTTACCGAATGTAAAAGTGTTATGTTAACTTTATCCACTTAACTCTTTAACTTACTACAGAAATTTGGGTTTGCCGAGGATTAAAGCATTTGCAGATAACTGTTTAGACTCGCTAAATAATTAACCTGAAAATTTCAAGCCAATAGTAAAAACCCAAAATTTTGCTATTTTGCTATAGAACAGGCAGTAGCATTATCAAAAGATCAGTTAAGCCAATTTAACAATAAATGGGCACACTTTTGTAATCTACAATTTTTCTTTACCTAAAAGTGAATGAACCTCTTAGTCACAGTTCAGGATCTCTCTCTCTCTATTTACTTTACCTTATTTTTTTCAATTAAAAAAAAAGCATGTCTAAAAATATTGTATACTGATACAACCTATCATTTTTAAAATGCATTGTATTAGAAAAAAATATACCACTGTTTTGAATGGTGTATTGTAGTATGCACTATGTATGTATTTTGTGGAAAATAAATTAATTTTTCTTTTGCTATTTCAAAGGTATTTTTGAGATAAAGATTTTCTTATCGGACAGTGTAGATCCCAGATCAGACTGCACGTCTCGAGTTTTAACGATCTCGTGAAATAAGCCTTTTTAGAAAGTTGTGGATGGGGAGAAAATGATGGAGAGCCACAATTTTCTCTATTTTCCACAATGTTTTCTACCCTTCAGAGGACGAATTCATTCATGAGAGCCATATTTAAGCTTTACTCTGCAAATGCTTCAAATTTGGACATTTCCACACTTTTGTCATGTGGTAAAGAGTTATTGTATAACAAATTAACGTTTGTATAAATTGTGGATGGGGAGAAAATGCTGATAGGAGTCGCTTTCTGCGTTTCACACAATGTTTTCCGTCTTACCGAAAGACAAGTCCAATCATTTGAGCCATTTTTTTACATTTTAAATTTTTACATTTTACATTTTTACATTTTACATTTTTACATTTTACATTTTTACATTTTCGACTGCTACTGATAGCAATTTTGAAAAGTCTACTTCTCTGTCATGTGATAAAGAGTTATTGTCCGACATGTTAACGTTGGTATAACATTGCGGATGTGGAGAGATTGCTGGCAGCCAGCATTTTTTCCATTTTCCACAATGTTTTCTATCTTATCAAAAGAAACCCAATCATTTGAACCATATTTAATTTGTTCACTGCAAATGCTTTCAGTTAGGATAAGTCAACATTCTCCATTGTGGAAGAGAGTTGATGTCTGATGTTTTAATGTGCATAACATCGTAAATGGAGAGAATTTACTCGTGGCCAGCATTTTTTTTTATAATGTTTTTTTTCTTTCTTACTCTATAATGTTTTTTCTTATCCCATCAAAGCAATTCACTCTTGAGCCAAATTAAATTGTCGACTCCAAATGTTTTGAATTGGACAAGTCCACATCTTTCTCGTGTGGTGAAGAATTCATGGCCGTTTTGTTAATGTCTGTATAGTACTGTGGAGGGGAAAAAAAAACTGCTGATAGCTTTTATTTCTTCCATCTTCCACAATATTTTTATATTTTGATCCTATCAAATTCAATTATTTGAGTCATAATTGAATTGTCGTCCTCAAATGCTTTCAATTTGGACAAGTCTACATTTTCCTCGTGCGGTAAATAGTTATACCAGATTTGTTAATATTTGTTTAATGATTTACCTTTTACCAGTGTCACTTATCCAACTCTCTTCCTAATGTTAGCCTACAAGTAACATATTACCAGTTAAGGTAGTACCATTCTAATGAAAAACAGCTATTTCCACAATAATATTATCCTAAAGAAATTGCTATGATTAAATATTAGTATTATTGTAATACTTTGACCGAGCCACTTTTTCCATTTTTTCCCTCTTAGAATTATCATTTATAAATCTAACGCCACTCTATTCTCATTACGAAGGGAGATAATAATTGCCTCCCTTTTCAGAAAACTAACAAAAATGTCATCAAATAATTTCAAGATAGACAACAAATGAATTCTGCTCGGTTAGAAATGTGTAAAAATATTATATCAATGTAAATCCTTATTTATCAACTGATAAGAAATTTTATTCCATGTTGCACTAGGGTCGTTAGGATGGTAATACCTTAATTTGTAAATTACTTCATAGTCATTTTTGTCAATATATGTATTGTACGACTAGGAGCTGTACAAGCTCACGTCAAATAAAATATGTCTATGTCTATAGATGTCTATGTCTATACCGTCCGCAAAAGGTCAGTGAGTCGCGCTGAGCAGCCTGAGGGTTAAAAATGAGATTTGTCCATAAGTGAAATTAATGTCTATTAAAACATAATGTGGAAAAGTAGAAAATTGTGGTAAATAGCATAGAAAATGATGATTTCTAGCATGTTCGCTTTTTCCCCCACAACGTTTTCAAAAGCTTTATTATTCAGGGTCGTTAAAACATGATTTTGCTTGGGTATAAATTGATGTGTAAGCTGATCTTTGTCTACAGATAGACATTTCAGGTTTTGATTCGTAAGTGATGGATGACTACACCCATTCATTAACTTACATAGACTGTCCCTACATTACATTGTGGGAAAGCTGCCAGAGGCTAGGGGAGAATACTGTGCGAAGTACTGGTAACAGAAACTTAAGGAAAATCATGGATATGTGCACTGACTGCCATGATATAATTGAAATAATGTTGAGGACGGCATTTAACAATCAATCCTTCAACCCTTTATTACGGAAATCATGATTTCAACATTATAGTTAGTGAGTTCATGCCCAGGTTTTTAAAGCTCCATTGGTCTATGACGAAACACTAAAATTTTCCTTGGTCGATCATCTAACACTTACAGCACGGTGCATCGCCTTTATCTTACGGAATATACTCAAATTTTCATTAACACCGTCACTATAAATAAGCCATTGGTGACTCCCTATATACTGTTTGTAACAAGATAAGGTGTGCAACGAAATCGGAAAAAAATGACCCCGTCCCCTTTCTGAGATAATATTTAACCGAAAATTAAAAAAATAAACCTAGTTACCGATGCAGTGGGGTTAACAAATGATTTTTCTTGTGTACCCTAGCCTGGGTCCAAGCGGTAATAATCGTAATTACTTTGTATCATGCTTTCCTTTGAATCGCGGTCCGCTATTGATCTTTGGCACTTAGCTAACAGTTTATCGCTTTCGTTAGATGTGAGATGGGGTAAAGAAGATGTCGCTGCGATTGGTTTTCGAATGTCCCAAGGCCGTCATTTTTGACAAAGTAACGTCCGAATAATAGAAAAGGAAAATAATGAACGGACTGGAACCCAGGCTATGTGTATCCTGACCTTCGAAAGTTCCAAACGTCTCTTGACATCAAGTAATAGCTTTCATCTAAAAAAAAAATTAAAAAGCTTCCACATTTTCCGAATCGCCATGCGCTGACGGCAAGAGCCGTTTGGAATTTTCGAAGGTCAGGGTACACAAGGACAAGAGGGCCATGATGGCCCTGTATCGCTCCACTGGCTAATAAGTAAAAACACTACAAGCTAAACATTACAATACTTGGCCAATTGGTTTCAAACTTGAAGACGTACAATTTTTTTTCTATAAAATCCTACGAGAAAGTTATGACCCCCAGGCAAAGCCATTTTTGACCACAAAGCTATAATTACTTGAATCCTGGTGGAGGTCCACAAGATAAAGCTCCATACCGAATAATACAGGTCCAGAATGTGTGGTTATAAACAAGAAGATTTTCAAAGTTTCCTCAATAAAAGGCCCTGTAAAACATAAGATCCATGAGACAGGGCTAAATTTAGTAGTCCTAGGTCTTATTATGGTTAGTAACAAGAGGATTCATAAAGTTTTCCCTATATAAGCCCATGTAAAATTTGTGACCCCTGGTGTGGGTACAAACTTTACCCCAAGGCTACAATTTGGGCCCTCTTGGTAGAGGTCCACTAGATAAAGCTACATGCCAAATTTGGTAGCCCTAGGGCTTATGGCTTGGTACGAGAAGATTTTTAAAGTTTTCCCTATATAAGCCCATGTAAAACTTGTGACCTCCGGGGCCGGGCCAAATTTGACCCCAGGGCCATAATTTGGGCACTCTTGGTAGACACCAACTTGATAAAGATACATGCCAAATTTGGTAGCCCAAGGCCCTTTGGCTAGGTACCAGAAGGATTTTAAAGTTTTTCCTATATAAGCCCATTTAAAACTTGTGACCCCCCGGGCGGGGCCATTTTGACCCCAGGACTATTATTTGAAGGAACTTGGTAGAGGTCCACTAGATAAAGCTACATGCCAAATTTGGTAGCCCTAGGCCTTACGGTTTCAGACAAGAAGATTTTCAAAGACCAGAGTTTTTGAAGGAATCAAATTCTTTCAAGAAATTCTAAAGAGGACCATAGCAGGATCATTTCTGTGAAGTTTCATCAAACTTGGACCGGTAGTTTCAGAGAAGATGTTTGAAATAAAAATTAACACACGGACGGACGGACGGACAGACGGACGGACGCACGACGGACACCGGGCCATGACATAAGCCCGCTGGCAACAAGCATTTTCTCTTTCACCCACAATGTTTTCCACATGTCCTTTCACTCAGACATTCCATCATTTGAACAACATTTAATGTGTCAACTGCAAATTCTTTAAAATTGCAATAAAAAAAAAAATGTCGTTTGGTGAAGGGTTTTATGATGTCGTCTGCACATGTTCCCAACTCGGACAGGAGGTCGTGGAGGTCAGTGCAGCTATCCATGCTTTCCCAAAGTTTCTTTTACCGTTACTTTACACAAAATTCTTTCCAGGCCATTGGATAACTTCCCACATAACTATTGTCGATGATCAGCGGAGAGAGAGGAATAGATCCTATCGCAATGAATATCATCTATTATTTCATGCTTTCCGGTAGGATATCGAGAAATAGCAGTGAAAATATTTTTCGATATTCCACGGGTACGACCAGTGAAAATACCGATTTTTATATTCTAGTTACCTAGGTAAAATGCGCGTGTCTCACAACCGAGATTGAAATATGACGTCATTTACCTTACATTTCTCGCGCTTGACGTAATATTGTAATGCGTTGCTATGTGGAGGGGGTACGCCACGGGGAATAACTGAAAAGAACTGTACTGGATCTTGATAAAGTTTCTCCCAGAAAGGGTTAAAAGCATGAAATAAATAGAATATTTGTATTTTTCGGTGAAAGATCGAAATTTATTTCATCTCGTGAACACCATCGGTAATATTTTCACTCGTGGCTGCGCCACTCGTGAAAATATTACCGATGATGTTCACTCGATGAAATGTATTTCCATCTTTCACCGAAAAATACAAATATCCTCTATTTATTTCACACCTACAATTTAACGTCCAATGAAATCGCTATAATACTATCACGTGAGTAAAAGAATATCTTATTCCATATTGGACTCTGAAGAGTCCAATATGGATTTTTCAGAACGAGGCAAGAATCCAATATGGATCTTTTAAAACGAGGCTGGAGTGCCGAATATCGATATTTGACCGGAAGTGCAGTCTACCGAAGTCCGTTGTCAAAAAAGCAATTTCAATACCCTCTTTTGATATGTTTTGATTTTCTTTCCTTATTTAAATTGAAATGGCCCTATACTTGTCGTTTACTTTAAAGTCAATACGGAAATGTGAAATAAAGAGGTCATTTAACATGCTTGGGTACAATACTGAATTCAAAGGGATTCGTACACTGTCGCCTCGTCCAAAATATAGACTGGTTCTGCAATGTACTCATCCAATAGAATTCAGTTTTGTTCCCAAGCATGTTAAATAACCTCATATTATGATCGATTTGGAGATTCGAACCAGCCACCTCCTGGTTTCAAACCCTATACGTTTCCGACTGAGCTACCGGGCTCGATTTTTGCGTTTCACAGCGAACAGGCTACTGTTAAAGCAATGTGACAAAAGCAAAAATACGAGCAGACTATTATCAAAACCACTGTGACTGAAGGAAACATTCCTAGTTACGAGCGTTTCCTCCTTAAGGTCTAGGCCCCTAACTCATCGGTAAACATCGAAGTTTTCGTAAAGGCTATTTGGCCAATCTTGACAGTTTCCCTCTTTTAAAGGTGGCCCTTCAGATTTTGGGACGAAAATTTTACAAAAATACAAAAAAATCATCCTTATACTCCCAAAACCTTTTAATTTTCATTCATAAAACCCCAGTAGTCGAAAACCATCCGACAACAAGAGAAATTAGAGATTTACTACGGCCCAGGTCGACAGCGACGGGAAACACGTTCTATTTTTACATGAGCAACTCGCTCATTTACATACCGGAAATACACAGACAAAGCTTCAAACATAGCGTCCGAAGAAGACAGTTTGGAAAATAATTACATGCTTGTTATGTTATGGAATTTAAGCGTCATTAGTCACGTGCCAGTCACTTGACATTCCCACAATGCTTTTTTGATTTCTGGCGCGAAATCTAAAAATACCTTAAGAGGCTACGTAGCCTTTTAAGGGAAAACGTTTTTTTTGTAATTTTATATTTCTTAATTAATGATGATTTGTAATGTTTTTTCATATAAATTTCAGTGATATATATATATATTTTAATTTGGTGAGATGTGAAAAATCTAACTACCCACCTTTAATATGAGAGTTAGGGGCCATAGACCTTACACCTTGATGTTTTTCATTAGTATTCGCGTTTGAGACCTCAATGAATTTTAAATAGCCATGTTTCTAGGGGAAAATCTGCTAGATTAATATGTGAAAACATACTGGAAATGGGAGAAAATTCTTTTGACCAACATTTTCTTCTTTTCCTCGATGTTTTTCATCCTTAAAGAATAACCATAGATTTTTTTGTGCTATACTAAATTTTTCGTCTGCAAATGCTTTCAACTTGCGACCGAACCCTGTAGTGCAGTCGGAAGCGCTAATGACTAGAGAACAGCTTAATCACTGGTTCGAATCAGGCTCACTTTTCAAGGATGATGATAGTCCTCGCGAAAGGATTCATTCCTCTCTCACCGCTGATTACTGTTTTGGCAGTGGGGATGCGGGAAAGCAGTCAGCGGAAAAATAATACGCGAAATTCTGCAAAAGAAAACTATGAGAGTATAGAAAGGTGTAACTGAAATAATCTCGAAAATGACGTTAATTAAACACCATACGGACAAGACTTTCGATTTTCTAGTTTTAAATTTTGTTGTTTAAAAATAGACTTAAAACGGAAGTGTCGGACGAGTTTTCCTTGAAAAACGATATATTGATACAGAAATAACGGCATTCGTGGAATTAGATATTTAGCCACAATGTGACCTTGTCTGAAAATAATAACAAACTTCAAATATGTTTTACCTCTGAATCTATTAGGGCAATAGATTACAAAACATTAATAGGTACATGTATAAGCCAAGCTCTGTCAAAGGCGGGCTTAATGCATCTCCGTGAAGTATAATACCGAGCAAGTCATCACAGTATTATTTTGAAGCATTTTCTCATTTTCCCACAATGGTTTTAAACTTTCAAAGACAAATCTCATCATTTTGGCCACGTTTAAAATGACGTCTGCAAAAGTTTCCCATATAGACCAGTTCAAAATTTTGCCGTGTCGTAAACGGTCAAATACGAAACTGTGTGTGAAAGGGTTTGTTTCATACTTTAAATCTTTATTAAACGACAGAAGATTGGACTGGTCCAAATTGAAAGCACTTGCATGCGACAAATAAAATGATTTTCAAATAATGGGATTTGTATCAGAAAGGGTAGAAATCATTGTGGAAAAAGGAGAGAATTCTGGTTGCCATTTTCTCCTTTATCAACAAGGTTTTCAAATGTCTTTTACCTCAGGGTCTTGAAACCTCTGGATTGTATGGTAAAGGGTTGAATTGTTTATCATGCATAGACGTCCTTAGATCGAAGCACCTCCTGTATTTAAACTTACTGATTAAGTGGCTGAGATATGCAGTCCAAAAGTACTGGTTCGATACCTGCTAGCGGCATGAGTCACCAAAGAATGTCTTTAAGCAAGTTATTACAGATTCCGAGTCTAGTTCTGGTGAAACTTACGAAAGGCATGGATACAATGTAACTGGACTGTTATCCGCAAGTATGGGTTCAATACCCGCTAGCGGCGCAAGTCACTAAAGAGTGTCCTTAAGCAAGGCACTACAGATCCCCAGCCTAGTACTGATGAAACTCACTAAAGGCATTGGTACAATGTAAGTGGGCAGTGTACGTGTTATGACTAACAATATATCAACAAAAGCGGCGTAAAACACCATATGGCCTGCAACACGCGAAAAGGGGCATTCGGACATTTGCGTAAAGTTTCGAATACGGATCAGCCTGCGCAATCCGCGCTGGCTAATCCGAGACGACACTTTACGACTACATCAGATTTTGTCCTTCAGTAGACATGCGCAAAACAGAAAATTACATAGAAACAGAAAGTGTCGTCTCGGGTTAGCCTACGCGGATTGCGCAAGCTGATCCGAGACGACATTTTACGCAAATGTCCAAATGCCCCTTTTCGCATGTTGCAGGCCAAATAAAAAAAAAAATAGCTGTACTTTGATTAAGTGACCTGAGTCATGCTCTGTGGAAAGGATGTTTAATGCATGCTCAAAAAAAATATCGACCAATGTCAACCTGCGCAGTCTACGTAGGCTGACATAGCTAAAACTGTCTATTATCTTTAAATTTTCTGCTTGTCCACGCACCATTTCACCTCATGATTCAGCCAGTTGTCAGACAAAATGGATTTTATAGATCCATAAATATGTAATGACTTGCATGGTATCATGCATCACTGTGATGCATTAAACCGCCCCTTTTCCCAGAGCACGGCTAATATATTTTGAGGTTACATTTGGATGCATTGGGAAAGTCTTCCTTGTGCGTTAACTCTTTGCTGATCGACAAAATTTTACACTTGTCCAAACTGAAAGCATTTGCAGACTACTAAATCAGATGTGTTTCAAATCATGGAATTAGTCTGTGAAAAGGTGGAAAACATTTTGGGAAAAAGAGAAAATGCAGGTTATTAGCATTTTCTCCTATTCCCGTAATATTTTCAAAAACCTTTATCATCCGAGTCTTTAAAAAAAAAATGGAAATAAACATTGGATTGTTTGATGATGGGAGAGTCGACACTTCAAGTGTTAGACACTGCATCGTGGATGAAATATAGGACTTTTTTCCCTACATGCTCTTTCAAGCCTCGATGATACGTTATCCCTTGGGCTGCTTAGCGCGAATCACTGACCTTTTGCGGACAGTGTAGAGTCAAGATCAGACTGCACAGAACGTGCAGTCTGATCTTGGATCTACTCTGTCCGATAAGGAGATATTTTTCTCCACGAAATAAGTTTGAAATGACAACGTTCGGGTTTTTACTACCGCCTTGCATTTGACTTATTAAACAGGCTAAGGGCTAAACCTTTAACGGCTAAATCAAGTAGCTGTAAGCTTCAAGCCAACAGAATACATCAGTATGAGGTAATTTAAGTCCTTTCCTTCGAGAAAAAAAATTGTGCCGTATTTGATTGTCTAGCTCAAAGATCAGACTGTGCAATTTTGTCAAACAGAAAACAGATTTGTACAGCACGTGAATTACCTATGGACCTTATGATCCTTAATACTGTATGAAAATTCTGGTATTTGTCAGTTAAGCCTATTCTCAACATTGTCAGTCACGTGACTCAAGCCAGTGCGACTATGCATGCGTTCCTATAGCTTCTTTAACTATAATCAGTGCAGTGCAAGAGCCTTTCTATGTCAGTTGAGTGAATTCATTCACAACTCCTATCTTCAATACTCAAAAGGAGTTTGGTTGAGATGAGATTTGAATTCGCGTTCTCTTGAACACGTGCCTTGTATGTTACCCAATCCGCTACTAGGGTCAGCAAATATGTTAACTCTTTGTCAAACAACAAAATTTTAGACTTGCCTAAATTCAACGCTATTGCAGAGGACAAAATGAATGTAACTCAGAAATTTAAACTCGTTTTAACAAGTGTAGAAAATATTGTTCGAAAAGGAGAACATTCTCGTTACAAAAATGTTTTCCTTTTCCAATATTCTTTTCAAAATGCATTTTCTTCAGGGTCAATATAACTCGTGATTGTGTTGAAAAGGGTTATTGAAACACTTATATAACCCTGAAAGTGCAAGGCATACCCTTGGGTGTTTCTGCAGACAGTGTAAGTCAAGATCAGACTGCCTTGTGAAGACAGTTTAGATTCAAGATCAGACTGCATGTTCTGTGCAGTCTGACATTGAATCAAAACTGTTCACTAGTTTGTCAAACATACTTAAAAAACAAAAGGTTTCTGAAAATGCAACTTTTTTTTCTGTCTTCCGAAGGGGGGGACTTTCCAATGTTCCTTCCTTCCTTGTGTCTTTTGATAAATACTCTGCAGTCATTCTTCCCTCTTTTACTTAGTGGGAACAGAGAACTGTAGAAATGAAAATCGTTTTACTTGTGTCTTCTTTTCTATTCGGTTCCATGATACAGTATTGCCGTAAGTACATGTAGTTGCTTTTGTTTACTTGTTTTTTTTTGTCTATCCATCTGTTTCCTTGCTTCGTTTTTTTTTTTTTTTAAATCGGTCCTCTGTTTCAAGAAAGAGAGAGAGAAAGAGAGAGAGAGAGAGAGAGAGAGGGGATAAATGAGGGGCGTGATGAGGAAAGAAGGTTAAATGCATATTAGCGCGGCATTTTATCAACCCTTATCTTGATAAATAAATAATATGAAACTTTCAAGTCGATAGTAAAAACCCAAATGTTTCTAATTTCAAATGTATTTTTGGGGAAAAATATATCCTTATCGGACAGTGTAGATCCAAGATTAGACTGCACTGTTCGTGCAATCTGATCTTGATCTACACTGTCCGCTAAAGGCCAGTGAGTCGCGCTTAGCAACCCAGGGGTTATGGAAGTCGTCACGTAGATAGATCCATTTTGGCGACCGGTTGACTCATGGGCTTAAAATGGTCCTTTTGACAGGCAAAATTTTTTCAAATAACAGAAGATTTTCGACCGAGGCCAGCCTGCGCAGACTGCGGACTGACATGGGTCGAAACTATTTGCTGATGCATTCAACCAATATTATGAAGAGTGTGTTCGAGATGGCCGCAGAGACTTACGGAGATTTCTTTTAGGTATATCGTTTAAGTAAACATATTATTTACTGGACATTCTCGTACAGAACAGATATACCGGAAAGACTGGATTGATTGATTTTTCGTGTATTTAACGTCGCCACCGGTTGCCTCTAAAGGCGACGCCCTCAGAAGACTGTTAGTTTTGTTAGGAGGCGATGATGCAGGATACAAGATGAAAAAACCCAAAGCTTCATCTGGTTCTTTGGCAAAAAAAAAAAAAATAATAATAATAATAATAATAATAATGATAATAATAATAATAAAATCCCTGGCATCAGACTATTCTATTTTCTCCCTTTCAAACGACAAAGAACAATGAATGTATCGTCAAGCATTAGAGTCGCAGTCGCATCAAATGCTCTGAATAAATTACGCCACCCACTCCAAATTTACATTCCAATGTAACAACGGCCAAATTTGATGTTAAAGTCGCAATAAAGTCCAACTGAATAAAAAACCTGTTTATAAAATAAAAGTAAATTTCATTTTTACCATGTAAAAATATGGCGATTATTATGACTTTCACGATATGTAAAGGTGCAGTTCGCAAAAGTTCCAGTCAATCGCAGAAAAAAGAATTTTGAAACTAGAACAGTTCCTACCATGCCGCATTATCTGTTTGTTTATATCGATGATCCCCGACGATTAGCCGACTTTTCGTCGTAAATGTCCGCAGCACTTGAAGTGATAGTGACGTAAACACCACGTGATCATTCAAGGCAGCGAAACAAACCCTTCATTCACTTGATCGTTTTGTCCCCATTCTAGGCTTGAAAATCGTAAGTTTATCGACCTCGTAAACAGAAACGACGACACAGGCTGATCATCGCTTATTCACTGTGTTGTAAGCTGTACGGGACGAAATGTGTAGTCACTTCCAAGATGGCGGACTGTTTACATGGAGAAAGGTGGGTGTCACATTTTATCATCAATAACTTTTTTTCTTGAAACCTTCCAGTCATGATACTTACAATATATTGTGGGAGAATGATATGGTAAGCCTCGGTGCTATATAGCAAAGAGCCAGTGCCATTATTCGATACGTCATATCGGCGTAAACATTGCCATTCGATAAAATTTAAATTTTAAGCGTGGAACTTGCATCGTTTTTAGTTATAGAATGGAAAATAAACTAATGCAGTGGATGAAGGTTGTTATGTCTGTAGGTATTCATCACGTACTTTTCAATGATTACGGTAATTTTTGTGAAATATTTTTAGAAAGACCCGAAAACATGTGTTATGTAAATCGCCAATGCAGCGGTGTAGTCCACATCAACAATTTCACACACAGCGGTGTAGACACGTTGTTTTCTGAACGGTTTAGACACAATTTAAAGCACAATTAATGTACGGTTTAGACAAAATTGGCTTGGTCTTGAAACGAATCTATTCATTTCTGAATATAACGTAACTTGGCGTTAATCCAGAATCCTGAAAATTGGCACCAACAGTTCGAGACAGTCTCCCTTATTACCGAAACCCACCGAAGGAACCGTCTGGAACCGGTATCAAGACAGTTCCCCGACAAGACAGTTCCCCGACACAAGTTTTCGAGACAGTTTCCCGACAGATTTGTAGACAGTTCCCCGACACTTTTGAAGACAGTTCACGGACACTTTTGTTTCATGGCAAATAACCTTTTATACTGTAGAATTTACACAATTATGATTGATAATCATGAGAAATTAGAAATTTTCGTGGATAATTGATGTTGTGATCGAACTATCTCTACCCTGTGAAGAAGATTTCTATATAGAACGACGGATAGTTATTGTCTCATGGGTGAATTGACGACGAATCACGCCTGTCATGAACATAAGAGAATTCTAAGAAGACTTTTAGCCAGCCTCGAAGTTGATAAAAGGATAGAGAGTATTTGGCGCTGAATAATTTGTACATGTATTTTAGTTATTTGCATTCCCCTGTTTTATAGAAATACAGTAGAGAGGGCGAGGGTGGGGGGTTCTGAGTGAAATACCTTTTCTGTTTATCTTGTACACTCGGACAATTTTGCATACATGTATATTGTAGATCTTGTAGATCTATATATATACCATGGGAGAATGTAGTCTATTTCGACATTGTTTGATATTTTGTGACGATAGGCCGTCAAATTGTTCCGTCGAACTAAGCTTATAGGCATAGGATGACGAAATGTACGCGCCAATTAGTTTAAACATTTATTTTACATCGATTGAGAAACAAGTTCTAACAACTTATACTAATCTCTCTCGATTCTCACCAATTACATGAACAAACACTTCACAAACGATCATTTATCCATAAAACCCACTATCAAACATGTTTTTTTTTATCCATGATAAGATTTATTTTGTTGTTTGACATCGAACAAAAGTGTCGGGGAACTATCTACAAAAGAGTCGGGGAACTGTCTCCAAATCTGTCGGGGAACTGTCTTGTTCCCGTGGAACCGACAAGGGATCATCGTGGAACGAAAAGAGATAGTTGGAAACAAAAGAGTGCATCAAGAGATTATTTACGATATTATTTATGTAATAGTCAGTATTATATCACGAAAAAATAAATTATGAAATTACTAATGAAAGGTTGTGCAATTACAAATCAATTCCAGCATGGTGGCAGCCATAATTTCAATCATTCACTTAGGATGATAATTACCATCCCGGACTTGCCAATCATTTTTATTTCGGAGTTGTTTGAAATACTTTCACTGATTCGTATCTTGGTATCTGTTTGTTTAATATCTAGTTAAAGTTTTTGGTTTCTGTGCCACTGTTCGAGTAAAATATGACCGGGAGGTTAACAGAGGATAGGGGATATACAAAAATTCCGACTGGAGTAAAAAGTATGTTACGTAATTGTTGTTTTACCCCAAAAGGAAAAATCGTAAGATGGAATTCCGTGTGATCGATATTCACAATTTTCATTTACCATTGTACAGTTTGATTTCATAATATACGGGTCATGGATTTATATTTATAAAATCGAATGTTACCCATTAAGATAAGTTATCTCATAAAGTTTTTTATTTATTCTTATCGTTTCCCGAATGTTTCTTTCGGCTCCGGACTACATCTTGTAGGTGAATACGCAGACCCGTTCGCGAAGTACCAAAGAAATTTCAATTTCCCATATTTTGATAGGAAGGCAATCGATGATTAGCGAAACACTTTCAAAACATGAATAATTCCCGTGGCATCTTATTTGATATAAGTTTGTCTTTTAGAATATACAGGATAGCAATAATATTGTATTTCCAAAAGCCCCGATGTTATTTTTGTTTCAGTACTATAAATGCTATGGAAGATACTGTCAAATTTTATGTCTAAACCGTACAGAATATAAAGCTTATGTCTGTGTCTAAACCGTTCAGAAAACAACGTGTCTACACCGCTGTGTGTGAAATCGTTGATGTGGACTACACCGCTGCATTGGCGATTTACATAACACATGTTTTCGGGTCTTTCTAAAAATATTTCACAAAAATTACCGAAATCATTGGAAAGCACGTGATGAATACCTACAGAAACAACAACCTTCATCCACTGCATTAGCTTATTTTCCATTCTATAACTAAAAACGATGCAAGTTCCACGCTTAAAATTAAATTTTACCGAATGGCAATGTTTACGCCGATATGACGTATCGAATAATGGCACTGGCTCTTTGCTATATAGCACCGAGGCTTACCATATCATTCTCCCACAATATATTGTAAGTATCATGACTGGAAGGTTTCAAGAAAAAAAGTTATTGATGATAAAATGTGACACCCACCTTTCTCCATGTAAACAGTCCGCCATCTTGGAAGTGACTACACATTTCGTCCCGTACAGCTTACAACACAGTGTTATTCATTTATTTTCAATACAGGAAGAGTTTACTACATCTAAATAAGAAAACAGGTTCAGAATGAGCAACCTTACTCTCCGATGACATAATATTGGAAATGTAAACAATAGTCCTGTCTACTACGTCATAGCACTAATGAGATGCAATGTTATCATGTGACGTTCTCGAAGACCTAGTTCGAATATACACGAACGACAACGAATGTTGTCTCGATCAATGGCGTCCCTGAGATCGACGGGCTTCTCCATGCATTTTCGAACACGTATATCATGGCAACCAATGCAGTAACTGACACGTTCGAGTTTTCTCCGATCTTATATATGTGTGTTGTGATGGGTTATCCAATATATTTTCGAGTTATAAACGATGAAAATTACCTATTTTTGACTTTACTGGGGCTTTAATCTTCAACATGAAAAGACACTTGATTTACACATTTTTTTCTGATAACATTTCAAATAATCGCATCATTGTCAATTTTATCCAAAAATTTCAGGAATTGACACTAACTCTTTTTCTTCGTGATCAAGCAGAAATCCCTAACTTTTATCATTTGGGTGTCCTCTTGATTATCAGGGATCACTTTGAAATTATCTTTTCAAGTTCGCTGATGGGGGTGCTAATGTTTTGTTTCATGTGCTCTTTCTGATGTTTCTAAGCGCTCCCCGGGTGGTTTCTCTTTCATCTACACGTCGAGATACGTTTTACAAAAATTCAAGACAATTTTCGACCAAAAACGTAACAAGTGGACACTTGACAAAGGCTTGAAAGTAATTTGGTCTTAAAAAATCGTCTCAATGACTTTGTAGGTTACAAGACTTTGCGATTGTGATACAAACGACAATTATTTTTTGACGGTTTTTCCCGAAGATATTTACACGGTGTATAAAGAAAGTTTCTCGTTAATAATGCGCTTACTGTATTATAGACCATCAGACCATCTAAGAATCCCGACGGAATCTCCATCCTCGAACTGGTGGGATCCCTCAAAATAATTTGGGATCCTCGGGAACCTGGCAAACTGTTACTGTCAAACGCTGGAAAATATCAGCCTTGAGTTTTTCCTTTCTACTTCGTCGACTAGCGGAAAATGACCATTTGTTTACGTCAAGCAACTTTCATTGATAAAATATCCGAGGGCAGAAACATGGGACAACCAAGGGCGACTTACATGGAATGCCAAGGGCGACTTACTTTACATGGAATGACCTCACTTTATATAGAATGACGCAGCATTTTAACACGCGTCCGTTGCACTTTATTTATGAAGCCGAATTCACGTGTCATGTTATGCTAGCTACGCCCATGATCAGTCTAATTTCCGAAGTCTTATCTATCTGTTCACCCGACCAAAATATTTACATTGACTATTTAGTCTAAAAGCATTATTTAAATCTTAACCAGAACAAAAAAAAAAAAAGTGGTGAGTCCATAATAAAAACATTACATGTATTTAACTTAACTTTTCTCCGGACCAATAAGTTTCATGATTTGATAAAAGACTGGTTTGTAGACTGGTTAAAAGTTAAACAATGCTTTCAGAGTGAACTCTTCCAGAATTTGCCATCTGGCATTGATTTAAATAGCACTTTTAATATGAACTAGTCTAAAGTTTTGTTGTTTGGAAAGATGCTAAAAATTTGTTAGCTGGTTAAGACTGGTATCGAATTTTGTCGTCTGGTATGTTTAAGCTAAATTATGCTTTCAAAAAGAACGAAATGGACAAGTCTAATAATATGAATTATGCTTTTAGAATGGACTCGTCTGAAATATCTTTTTCGCCGAATACCCTGAGACAAAATTTTGTCGTCTGGTAAAGGGTTTTAAAAACGGTGCTTTTAAAAAGAACGAAATGAACAAGTCTAATAATTTTAATTATGCTTTCAACATGGACTCGTATAAATATCGTTATCCAGTTTTAAAAGTGTTAGATGGTACTTCCAAAACTGAATAGATCTGCACTATAATTTTGCCGTCTGGTAAAGAGTTAAATAATGCTTTCAAAATGGTCTTAGTCTTTATTTTTGTCGTCTGGTAAAGAGGTTAAAAAAAGAAAAAAAAAAAAAAAAAAAAAAAAAATAAATAAATAAATAAATAAAACTTGAATGGCTCCAAAGTCAAAAATTGCTCCACATATGGACTAGTAAATAGAATTGTTGTCACGTAAAAAGAGTTCAATAATGCTTTCTAAATTAGATAGTCTAAATGTTGTTCGCTTGGTTTTTGTAAATAATGCTTTCAGAGTGGACTTGTCTAAAATTTGTCAGCTTGTTTTTAAAGAGTTAAATAAAGCTTTCAAAATTAAATAGTCTAACTCTTGTTTGGCCAGTAACGTGCTTTAGAATGCACTCAAAATAGACTTGTCGAATATTTTTTTAATAGTAAATATCTAAATGATAAGTAAAATGGACACGTCCTAGATTTTTCGTCTACTAAAGATTTTTAGAAATTTTTATAAATTGAATAGTCTGAAGTTTTGTCGTCTTGTAAAACTTTATATCACACTTTTAAAAGAGACTAGCCTAAACTTTTCTGGTAGAGAATAGAGATAACAAATGGTTCCAAAATAGACAAAGCAATATTGTAGACTTAACGAGACGACACAATTTTAGACTATTCCATTCTGAAAGCATCCTTTAATTCTTTACCGAACTACAAAAAAGAAAATAATCTAGCCCATTTTTAAAGCGTTATTCAAGTCTAATAAGACAACAAAAATTTTAAACTTTTCCATTGTTGAAGCATTACTTAACTCTTTACAAGGCGACAACATTTGAGAAAAATCCATTTTGAAAATGGTATTCAATTCCTTACCAATTTTGTACTAGTCATTTTTGTTAGTATTTTAATTTTTTATCCAGAAAATACTGTTTTCGCCTTGTCCATTTTGAAAGCGTCATTTTATTCTTTTCCGGACGACAAATTTTTTTACTTTTAGTTTGAGAGCACTTTTAACGACACGACAAGAAATTAGACTGGTGTAGTGTTGACGCTTTTTTTTCTTTTCATTTTTAGCTCACCTGAGCACAACGTGCTCAAGGTGAGCTATTGTGATCGCCCTATGTCCGGCGTCCGTCAACAATTTCTTTAAACATCTTCTCCTAAACCACTGGGCCAATCTTGATGAAACTTGGCAGGGATGTTCCTTGGGTGAAGCTCTACCAAACTTGTTCAAAGAATTGAATACCATCCTTAACTCTAGTTGCCATGGCAACAAAAAAGAAAAAAAAAAAAAAAAAAAAATGCAAAATCTTTGAAAATCTTCTCCTCTGAAACTAGAAGGCGTAGAGCTTTGATATTTGGTATGTAGCATCTCCTAGTGGACCTCTATCAAGTTTGTTCATATGATGTCCCTTGGGTTAAAACTGGCCCCGCCTCGGGGGTCACAAGTTCGAACATAGGAACAAAGAAGGAAAACTTTAAAATTCTTCTCTGAAACTGGAAGGCGTAGAGCTTTGATATTTGGTATGTAGCATCTCCTAGTACCCCTCTACCAAGTTTGTTCAAATAAACCCGCTGGGGTCAAAACTGGCCCCGCCTCGGGGATCACAAGTTCGAACATAGGAGCAAAGAAGGAAACTTTAAAATTCTTCTTCTTTAAAACTGGAAGGTGTAGAGCTTTGATATTTGGTATGTAGTATCTCCTCATAAATCTCTACCAAGTTTGTTCATATGATGCCCCTGGGGTCAAAACTAGCCCCACCCCGGGGGTCACAAGTTCGAACATAGGAACAAAGACGGAAAACTGTAAAATTCTTCTTCTTTAAAACTGGAAGGCGTAGAGCTTTGATATTTGGTATGTAGTATCTCCTCATGGATCTCTACCAAGTTTGTTCGTATGATGCCCCTTGGGTCAAAACTAGCCCCACCCCGGGGGTCACAAGTTCGAACACAGGAACAAAGAAGGAAAACTTAAAAATTCTTCTTCTCTGAAACTGGAAGGCGTAGAGCTTTGATATTTGGTATGTAGTATCTCCTAATGGACCTCTACCAAGTTTGTTCATATGATGTCCCTGGAAACAAAACTGGCCCCGCCTCGGGGGTCACAAGTTCGAACACAGGAACAAAGAAGGAAAACTTTAAAATTCTTCTTCTCTAAAACCGGAAGGTGTAGAGCTTTGATATTTGGCATGTAGTATCTCCTAGTAGACTTCTATCAAGTCTGTTCAGATAAACCCGCTGGGCTGAAAACTGGCCCTGCCCCGGGGGTCACAATTTCGAACATAAGAACAAAGAAGGAAAACTTTAAAATTCTTCTTCTTTAAAACTGGAAGGCGTAGAGCTTTGATATTTGGTATGTATTGTCTCCTAGTGGACCTGTACTAAGTTTGTTAGCCCACCGGAGCACAACATGTTCAATGAGTTTCGAAAATGGGTCACCTGTGGTCATAAACTAGGTCACTAGATCAAATTAAAGAAATACCTTGTGGGCACTCCAGAGGCCACATTTCTTGCTCATTTGATCTGAAATGTGGTCAGAATGTTTTTCTTGATGAAATCTGTGATGACTTTGAATTTGGGTCACTTTGGCTCTTAATCAAGGTCACTAGGCCAAATTAAAGAAATACCATGTGGGCACTCTAGAGGCCATATTTTTCATTTCAATTGACTTAAAAATTGGACAGAATGTTTGTCTCGATGAAATCTTGGATGAATTTGAATTTGGGTCACCTGGGGTCATAAACTAGGTCACTAGGTCATGTTAAGAAAATATATTGTTGGCACTCTAGAGGCCACATTCGTTGCTCAATTGACTTTAAAGTTATTCAGAATGTTTGTCCTGATAAAATTTCACATGACTCTGAACTTAGGTCACCTTGGGTCATAAACTAGGTCACAAGGTCAAATTAAAGAAATACTGTGTGGGCACTCTAGAGGCCACATTTATTTCTCAATTGGTTTGAACATTGGTTGAAATGGTTGTCTTGATGAAATCTAGGATGAGTTTAGTATTGGGTCACCTGGAGTCATAATGTAGGTCACAAGTCCAAATTAAAGAAATACCTTGCGGGCACTCTGAAGGCCACATTTCATGCTCAATTGACATGAAAATTGGTCAGAATGTTTGTCTTGATGAAATATCGAATGAGATTGAAATTGAGTTATAAACTAGGTCAGGAGGTCAAATTAAAGAAATTTATTTAGGCACTCTAAAGGCCACATCTATTGCTCAATTGTTCAGAATGTTTGTCTTGATAGACTTTATGATGAGTTCTAAATTGGGTCATGTGGGTTCATAAACTAGGTCACCAGGTCAAATTAAAGAAAAACCTTGTGAGCACTCTGGAGGCCACATTTATTGCTCAATTGACTTGAAAATTGCTGAGAATGTTTGTCTTGATAAAATCTAGGATGAATTCAAAATTGGGTTACCTAGAGTCATAAACTAGGTCACTAGGTCAACTTACAGAAATTCCATATGGGCTCTAGAGGCAAAAAATCTTTCTCAATTGACCTGAAAATTGGTCAGCATGTTTGTCTTGACAAAATCTTGGATGAGATCAAAATTGGGTCACATGGGGTCATAAACTAGGTCACTAGGTCAACTTATGGAAATTCTTTGAGGGCGCTTTAGAGGCCACATTTTAAGCTCAATTGACCTGACAATTGGTCAGAATTTCAATCATGACCCTGGAGTGAAATTTTGCCTATCGACTCAGGTGAGAGATCCAGGGCCATCAGGCCCTCTTGTTTATGTTAAAATCTTAAAAGACATGTTCCAGAAGATAACTATTAGATCACAAGGTTTAAAATTGTCCTTTTTTAAAGCGCATTTAGCGCTTTGAAATGTTTTTTAGCTCACCTGAGCACGAAGTGCTCAAAGTGAGCTTTTGTGATCGTGCGGCGTCCGGTGTCCGTCGTCAAATTTTACCTTGTGTACGCGCTAGAGGCCATATTTTCAGTCCGTTACTTATGAAACTTTATAAAATGTTTGCCTTGTTAATATCTCGGACAAGCTCGAAAATGGGTCATATTGGGTAAAAAACTAGGTCACTAGGTCAAATCTTAGAAAAAACTCGTGTACGCTCTAGAGACCACATTTTCAGTTCAGTACTCTTGAAAGTTGATCAGAATATTTGTCTTGATGATATCTCGAACGAGTTCGAAAATGGGTCATGTCAGGTCAATAACTAGGTCTCTAGGTCAAATCTTAGAAAAACATTGCGTCCTCTCTAGAGGCCACATTTTTAGTCCAATACTCTTGAAAGTTGGTCAGAATGTTTGTCTTGATGATATCTCGTATGAGGTTGAAAATGGGTCATGTGGGGTTAATAACTAGGTCACTAGGTCAAATCTTAGAAAAACCTTGTGTACGCTCTAGAGGCCACATTTTGAGTCCAATACTCTTGAAATTTCGTCAGAATGTTTGCCTTGATAATACCTCTGAGGATTTTGAAAATGAGTCATGTAAGGTCAATAAATAGGCCACTAGGTCAAATCTTAGAAAAACCTAGTGTTTGCACTCGAGCCAACATTTTCAGTCCAATACTCTTGAAAATTGTTCAAAATGTTCGGCTTAATATTATCTTGGATGAGTTTGAAAATGGGTCATGGGGGTCAATAACTTGGTCACTTGGTCAAATCCTAGAAAAGCCTTGTGTACTCTCTAGAGGCCACATTTTCAGTCCAATACTCTTGAAAATTGGTCAGAATGTTTGTCTTGATAATATCTCGGACGGGTTTGAAAAAGGGTCATGTGGGGTCAATAACTAAGTCACTTGGTCAAATCTTACAAAAACCTTTTGTACGCTTTCGAGGCCATATTTTCAGTCCAATAGTCTTGAAATTTGGTCAGAATGTTTGCTTTGATAATATCTTGGACGAGTTTGAAAATGGGTAATGTCGGGTAAAAAACTAGGTCACTCAGTCAAATCTTTGAAAAACCTTGTCTATACTCTAGAGGCCACATTTTCAGTCCAATACTCTTGAAAAGTCATCAGATTGTTTGTCTTCATGACATCTGGGATGAGTTCTAAAATGGGTCATGTCGAGTCAATAACTAGGTCACTAAGGCAAATCTTAGAAAAACCTTGTGTACATTCTAGTAGCCACATTTTCAGTCAATCACTCTTGAAAGTTGGTCAGAATGTTTACCTTGATAACTTATTGGACGAGTTTTAAAATGGGTCATGTTGGGTCAAAAGCCAGGTCACTAGGTCAAATCTTACAAAAACGTTGTGTACACCCTAGTTTCCACATTTTCAGTCCAACACTCTTGAAATTTGGTCAGAATGTTTGCCTTGATATACCTTTAAGGACTTTGAAAATGGGTCATGTGGGGTCAATAACTAGGTCACTAGGTCAAATCTTTGAAAAACCTTGTGTATACTCAAGAGGTCACATTTTCAGTCCAATACTCTTGAAAGTTGATCAGAATGCTTGTCTTCATGACATCTGGGATGAGTTTAAAATGGGTCATGTTGGGTAAATAACTAGGTCACTAGGTCAAATCTTAGAAAAACCTTGTGTACTCTCGCAGCCATATTTTCAGTCAATTACTCTTGAAAGTTGGTCAGAATGTTTACCTTGATAATATCTTTGGACGAGTTTGAAAATGGGCCATGCTGGGTCAAAAACCAGGTCACTAGGTCAAATCTTACAAAAAGCTTGCGTACACTCTAGATTCCACATTTTCAGTGCAATACGCTGTAAAGTTGGTCAGAATGTTTGTCTTGATGTTATCTTGGAGGAGTTTGGAATGTAAAGTTGGTTAGAATGTTTGTCTTGATGTTATCTTGGAGGAGCTAGAAAATGGGTCACGTCAGGTCAATAACTAGGTTACTTGGTCAAATCTTTAAAAAACCTTGTGTATGCTTTACAGGCCACATTTTTCGTCCAATACTCATGAAACCTTGTCAGGATGTTTGTCCTGATGACATCTTACACCAGTTTAAAAATGGGTCAGGTCAGATGAAAAACTAGGTCACTAGGTCAAATCTGATAAAAACCTTGTGTACACTATGGAGGCCACAATTTAAGTTCAATATTTATTGATGATAGTCACTGCTACAGGATTCATTCCTCTCCCACCGCTGACCATTGTTTCGAGGATGATTATGTGGGAAAGCAGCCAGTGGCTTGGAAAAAAAATTGTGCGGAGTACTGGTAAAAGACTCTAGGAAAGCATGGATAGGTGCACTGGCCGCCGCGATATATCTGAAATAATGTTGAAAACGGCGTTAAACACCATTAAAATCAATCAATCAATCAATCATTAAGTTCAATATTCATGAAACTTGGTCAAAATGTTTGTCTTGATGACATTGATTAGTCTAGAAAAAGCTTGCATACAAACTAGATGCCAAATTTTCAATCCAATAATTATGAAAGCATGTTTGAATGTTTGTCATAATATCTCGAAAGAGGTTTAAAATGGATCATGTTTGGTCAAAAGGTTCAGGTGAGCGACTTCAGGGCCATCATGGCCCTCTTGTTTTTTATACTTACCGGTCGACAAAATTTTGAACTGGTCCATTTTTAAAGCATCAGTTTACTCCTTACTAATCCATTTTGAAAACGTAAATTAACTCTTAACCTGATGACAAAATTTTAGGCTAGTCAATCTTAAAAACATCTTTACCCGACGACAAAATTTTGGACTAGTCTATTTTTCATAGCATTATTTAACTCGTAGTTGACAAAGTCTCAGACGATTCCATTTTTTTAACACTTAATCTGACTAAAATAGTTTAAATTAGTCCATCTTAATAGCGTTCATTTTCTTACAGGTCAACAAACGACAGATTTTTGGGTAGGTCCTATGTTACAAAAGCGTTCTTTAACACTTTACCAGCTGAAAAAAGAAACCTAATCTATTTTGAATGCTTTGTTTTACTCTTTACCAGACAAGAAGAGTTTAGATTAGTCTATTTCGGCAGAGTTATCACACCCTTTACCAGACAACAAAATTTTTGTCAGGAAGGCTTTTTTTTTTAAACACTAAATCGGACGACAAATATTTAGAGAAGTTCAATCTGAACCGTGAATAATAACTTTAACAGCTGACAAATGTAAGACTCGTCTATCTTATAAGCAAAACAGTACACTGAACCAGAGGACAAAACTTTAGTCAAGTCTTTTTCAAAGTATTATTTAAATCTTTACCAGACGATAAAGGGTTAGACTGGTCCATTTTAACTGTTAACGAGGCAACAAAATTTTTACCATTTATTTTTCAATCTAGAAAGCATTTTTTTCACACTTAGCTCGACAACAAAAGTTTAGACTAGCTCATTTTGAAAACGCTTTTGAAAACTTTATTCGAGGCCAAAAATTTTGACTTGTTAAGTTTACATGCATTTTTTTTTTACTTTACCAGAGAACAAAAATGTGGACTAGTCAAATTTTAAAAGGATTCTTGAATTGTTTAAATTCAAGACGGCCAAGTGTTAGGCCTGTCCATTTTGAAAGTAAATTTAACTCTTTACCAGACGACAAAATTTTAGGCTAATACTTTTTTAAAGCTTCACTTAACTGTTAAAATACCAGAGGACAATATCTAATACTAGACTCTTTTGAAACCATTAATTAACTTTTTATCAGCCGACAAAATTTAAGACTATACCCTTAATAAAACATAAATTAACGCTTTACCAGAGTACAAAAGTTTTGGAATAGTTCAGTTTTAAGGCATTATATAATTCTTTGCCAGAGAACAACAGTTTAGACTATTTGATAAAAACTATTTAAGTCTCTACCATACAACAAAACTAAACTGGTCAGTTATGAAAGTTCGGCAAACATTCTAACCACGTAAAAACAGATAGATTATTAAACTTTTAAAACGTTGTGTAATTCTCTCTACTAGATGTCAATATTTAATCCAATTCTAATTTGAAAACATTATTTAAAAATGTGAAAATTTAAGACAAGTTTAATTTGAAAGCATTATCTAAATCCTTACTAGACAACAAATCTTCCACCGGTGCATTTCTAAAACATCATCAAACTCTTTAATAGACAACAAGAACTGTTGGTTTTCATAACATTTATAACTCTTTACCAGACGACAAAAGTTTAGACTAGTCCTTTTTAAAATATTTACCAGACCACAAGATTTTTGATTATCTCATTTCGAGAGCGTTATGTATGTCTACTAGACGAGCAGATATTAGATCAGTCCGTTTTAGAAGCATTTTCAACTTTTTACCTGACCACTAAATATTTCACTTTTCAGTTTTGAAGCATTATACAACTCTTTACTAATTGACAAAATTTTAGACTAGTCAATTTTTAAAGCATCAGTATAATCCTTGAGGCAAAGTAATAATAATACTAGTGATAATACTACTAATTATAATCCTTGTCTTACTCTTTACCAGACGATAAAACTTTAGACTTGTCGATTTTGAAAGCATAAGTAAATCTTTACCAAAAAAAAAAAAAAAAAAAAAAAAATAAACTTTCAAGTTTGAAAGCGCTATCTTACTCATTACCAGACCACAGAGTTTTAAAAAAGTTCGTTTTAGAAGCTTATCTTATATTTTACCAGACAAACAAAAAAAAAAAAAAAAAAGACTTATCTACTTTGATTACATCATGATAATTTTTACCAGACGATAAAAGTTAAGACTGGTACCCTTTGAAGGCATTTCTTAACTCTTAACCAGATGACATTATTCTAGTATTGCACGCATAATCTTACTCTAACCAAGACAACAAACTAATTGGCCAGTCTAGATGGAAAAAATTCTTTAACTCCTCAACAGACGACACAAGTTTAGCCCTTTCGATTTGAAAACATTATTTATCGCTTAACCAGACAACAAATTTTTTGACTGGCTCATTTCAAAAGCACAATTTAACTTTAAATACCTTCAAAGGTTTTGATTTTACTAATTTTGAAAGAGTTATTTAAGTCTTTATATCAAACTTTATACTACAAACTTATTATAAGTCTATTTATTCATGAACATTTTATAATTTTTCACCAGAAAACAAAACTTTAGACTATTCTATTTCGAAAATATTATTTAATTCTTTACCAGAGCACCAGACCGTTTTGGAAGTGTTATTTAAATCTTTACTATATGACAAAACTGTACTAGTCCGTTTTGAAAGCGTTGTTTAACTCTTAAACGACAAAATTTTATGCTAGGCTGTTCTAAAAACGTTGTCTTTCTCTTTTCCGGACAACAAAATTTCATATTTCTCTATTTTGAAAGCACTATTTAACTCTTTACTAGATGCCAATTTTTGATCATTTGTCCGTTTTGAAAGCATTATTATATTTCTTTACCAAACGACAAAAGTTTCGACTATTAAATTTCTGAAGAGTTCTTTGAGTCTGTAACAGACGACAATATTTCGAGCTCGTCCATTTTCAAAGTATCATCTCCGTCTTAACTAGACGACGGGAGCTCACACTCGTCGAATTCCAAAACATTATTTTCATCGTAACGAGAAACAATCTTTTACACTACTAAAAACTGAATAGTGTTTTCAAAATTGAATGCACTAAAATTTTATTATCTGGTAAAGTGTTGAATAATGATTTTAAATGGGCTGGTCGAAAATTCAGTAGTCTAGTATTCTATGAGATAAATGATATTTTCAAATCTTAGTGGTCAAATAATGCTTTCAAAATGTAAAAATATACCTTTAGTTATCCAGGTGAAGAGGAAATAATGCTTATAAAATAGACTACATGGGCAAAACAGTTGTCGACTTATTAAGCGTAAATAATGTTTTCAAAACGGATAGTCTTAAAATTTGGGTGTGAAAAAGATTTAATAATGCTTTGAAGATGGAAAAATATTGTTGCCGTATATCTAAAGAGTAAAATAATTCTTTAAATGTGGACAAGTTTAAAATTCTGTTTGACAGGTAAGAATTTAACTAAAGCTTTCAAAATGGTGTATTGTAACACTTTGTTGTCTGGCAAAAGGTTCAACAAACCTTTTTCGAAAGGACTTGTCCAAAATTTTGTCGTCTGGTAAAGCGATACGTCACGCTTTCAAAATAGACTGGAAAAACGTATTGCAGCCGTCTGGTGAATATTAAAATTACTTTTGAAATGGACCAGTCCAAACTTTTGTCCTCTGGTCCAGTGTTAAATAATGCTTTCAAAATGGACTAGTCTAAACTTTCATTGTTTGAATAAGATTTAGATAATGCTTTCGAAATAAACCTGTGCTGTGCTACCATGACCTAGAGCATTTGAGATGCAACTCACCTAAAACTTGTGAACACCGTTTTTAAACGCATTTCAAGCTTTTAGAACTAGTTCGTAGTGGATTTGAATTCTGCTTTGGATCAGATCTAGAATCTTAATACTGCAACATTCATACTTGCTCAAAATTTCAGGCAGACAGCGGTTATTTCGGAACCCCCCTCCCCCCATGGAGCCTTCGATGTACATATCTAAAGTTTGTCGTCTAGTCGTAAATAGTAAGATAATGCTCTCAAAACTACGAATCGTTACTTTATACCGAACAAGATGAAAGGTTATTCAACCTGTAACAATACAAAAACTGGGCGATTTTGAAAGGATTACCTAATTCCTTACCAGACGACAAAACTTTGGATCATTCCATTATGAATGTTTTGTCAATAAGCAGTATTATAAACTTAACAAAAGAAAAAAAGAAAAAAACGTTTCAATGTTGAAAGCGTTGTGTGACTCAATACTCGTAGATAAAAGAAGAAAAAACTTTCGACAAGTCCATTTTGACAACGTTATTTAACTCTTAACAAGATGACAATATCCCAGGTTAGACCATCAACATTATTGTCCTCTTTTCCATATAGCACAGTTAAAGAAAGGTCATTTAAAAAAATGTGTTATTCAGCACTTTTCCATACGTCAAAAATTAAAACTGGTCCATCTTAAAGTGCTTATTAAGTTGATAAGATAAAACAATAAGACTATCCTACGTCGAAAGTATTATTTAACACTTTACTGGATAACAAAGACCAGGGTATTTTGAGAAAGTTTATTTACTCTTCACAAGACGCCAAGACTAGCAAACTCTGAAAGTATTATGTTCTACTTCATAAGACGACAGCATTTTTGACTAGTCCGTTTAGAAAGCATTTTTAAAAAAAAACTTTTTTGTTATGACCAGACAACACAATTTTAGATCCATTTTCTAAGTCATTGGTTACTCTACACCAGAAGTGAAACGTTTAGAATTGCCCGTTTTTGAAACGTTGTTGGACAATTTACTAAACGAAAACAGCTAGATATTTCAACTTTGGAAGCGTTATTTAACACGAGACAAAAACAATCAACTAGTTCGTTTGAGGATATTATTTAACTCTTGACCAGACGACATAATTCTAGATTATGCCTTTTTGAAATGAAAGGTTTATATTCTAAATACGAAACGACAACATTTTCTCTTCGTCCTTCCCTCTTTACCAAATGACAAAAATTTAGACTATTCCACTTTGAAAGCATCATTTCATTCTTAATTTCCAGACGACAAATTTCTATATAAATCTATTTTGAAAGCGTTATTTTACTCTTTTGGGAAGGACGAAATATTTTGGACGAGTTAAATTACACTTCGACAGTCCATTTAAATAGCACTGTTTTACTCTTTATCATACACACAAAAGTTTGATAAGTCTATTTTAAAGCTTTTATTGAAACTTATTCAGTGGATAAAACTTGAATTTAGAATTTTAGGCTAGTCCATTTTAAAATTCATTTTTAATGTTAAAAGCATTATATAACATTTGAAATATCAGACAACGAAATTTTTAATCTAGTCTTATTTCTAAAGAATTATTTAAAACTTACCTAGACGACAAAATTTCAGATTGATGAATTGTGAATGTATTAATTGATTCTTTATAATCATACGACATTTTAGACTGGTCAGTTTGAAAGCGTTTTCTGACTCTTTACCCGACAACAAAGTTTGTGACTTCTATTTTGAAATCATCATTTAAAGATACCCATTTACTCGTTTAAAGCCAAATATAACCAATTTTGTCGATATTCTATCAACTTTTAGTCATTCCTTTAGCTTACATCTGGCGATTGCATAGATTACGACTGATAGAAAATGTATTTTTGGACTTGACTCTTATCCACTCGTTCAATCGAGGATACCGCATGATGTTTATCACGTGCCTGTGTACGATCCTAGACTTGTATATCCATGTAGCTTGCAAGCAGGTGGAGTGGAGATACACTACACAGGTCTACCGTCGCAACAATCTGTGTCTCAAGAACCCAACAGCCAATTAACTCGAGGATGTCGGAATTTTATGTGAAGAGTGCAGTGGAATGAATTTAAAAGACAGTAGAAATGTAAACTTTGTATGTGCACATTTATATTTAGCGTTTTTGAATTGCCGAATTACTGCCAAGTCGGCATTGTCCCTTCCCCAATCCAATTATAAAGTTCCATACACAGATTTTAAACCGTCTGTTTTAACCTATATCCAATCTTCTTGGCAATCGCAATGAGATGCTAACATTTTTAACAAGTTACGTTCAGTTAAACCAGTCCTAGTTGAATGGTACCCCACTTACAGGTCCATTCGCCGAGAGGAGGTAGCAGTTGCCCGCTGCAGAATTGGACACACACGCTTAACGCATTCTGTTAACACGTGATGAGGCACCAGAGTGCATTTCCTACAATGCACCCTTTTCTGTTAAACACATTTTTCTTGACTGTTTGGATCTTCATCCAGTTCGTTCCAAACACTTCAGTGTTGACAATATGAGAGCTCTCTTTGATTCCTGAGGCAATTATTGCCTTCCTTAAGGAGATTGGACTCTATACAAAACTGTGATATTGTTTTTAAAACCTTTTACTCCTATTCAGACTTTTTTCTTCCTATCACTGTTTATCTAGTTTATTTCCTTTACAGAATCATTTCATTATACATCTTTCATCATGAATTCATTACTCATATTTTTTACATTCTGTTTAATATATATTTTTTTCACTTTTATATTCTATCTCGTATGATTTATAATCTTGGATGTAAATGAATTAATAATTGTACAAAAGGTCATTTTAGTATAGTTACTGGTATTTGAGAATACAAGATCCGTCTGTTTAAAAACTTCATCTGGATACTGCATACAGTATGAAACATTCAAATAGATCAGTTTTATGAAATAAAGATAAATTCCAGCAAAACTGTCGCCAGTGACGGATCAAGGCATACCAGAAAGGTTGTCGATCTATTCAGAGACATTGCTTTTCTCAAGGAGATTGGACCTTATTCAAAATTGTGATTTTTTTTAAAAAAACCTTTATTCATATTCGTAGTATTTTATTCTTATCAGTGTGTGTGTGTGTGTGTGTGTGTGTGTGTGTGTGTGTGTGTGTATAAAGTTGAGAAAAATAGTAAAGAACATCAACAAATTTCCTTTAAGACAACTGGATCCAGAGGATACATGAGCGCAAATGTTGGATTAAATATAAGTGAGAAATATAATGTGCTCGAACAGTTGAAATAATAAATTTACCCGAGCGCTTTCGGCACACTGCCTTCATCAGTGGGTTAGAAATTAACTGATAAGCCAAAGTGGCTTCAGTGTGTAAGCGTATTTATCTAAAAATAGCTTAGACAAAATAGCTTTGTCTGAAAATAGGATTAGACAGCTGATTTGATTTACTGGAATACACTAGAGTATTCTGGAAGTCTAGCGTTTTGTCAGAAAATGGGTTACTTTTTAGATTTCTAGAATTGGTAAGCATTTAGGATTGCTTATTTAATATAGGTCTAAAATTAGCCTGGTGAATTTTTTAGAGTTATGACAGGGATCAAACACCTGTTCTATTAGACATCGTTTTTGTTGATTCCCGATGGTTGTACTGTGCATAGTCTCCTTATCCAGTAGGTTAAGAAGACGGAGCAGCAGCCTGCAAAGAGGTCTGGGACAGCAGAGAAACTAAAGTCCCTCCCACAGAAATACTTATTGAGCTCCTACTCCTCGTATTGAAGTGCAACAATTTCGAATTTAACAACAAACACTATCTCCAAATACAAGGCAGAGCGATGGGCACAAAAATGGCCCCATCATACGCCAATATCTTCATGGGACAACTGGAGAAACGGTTACTAATGTCTATTCCATTTACACCATATCTCTGGCTGTGTTTCATTGACGACATTGACATGCAATGGTGCCATGGGCGACAAAACTTACAAACCTTTTTAGAAAAAGCCAATGATTTCCATCCTACTATCAAGTTTACCTGTGATATATCAAATGAACAACATATTTTTCATGACACTGTTTCAAAGATCGAATCTAGCAAGCTGATTGTAGATCTATACTCAAAACCAACAGACAAACACCAATATCTTTTACCCTCTAGTTGCCATCCAAAACACTGTATCCACAACATATCCTATAGTCTGGCTCTACGGATAAGAAGAATATGTTCTAGAGAATGTGATTTCCAAGTCCGCACCAACGAATTGTCAAAACAGCTCCAGAGCAGAGGATATAGTATCAAATCTATAGCCAGTGCTATCTCAAAGGCAAGTGCGGCCCAAAGGAAAGAACTTCTTAATTATAAGACAAAGCCAAGTCAAATTGACAGAATTCCCTTTGTTGTCACTTACCATCCTGATATGCCAAAAATACACAAAATACTTGAGCAACACTGGCCAAAAATTGAATCCTCCAGCAAATTAAAAAGAATTTTCCCCGAAAAACCATTGGTGGCCTGCAGGAGACCAAAAAGCCTCAAGGACATTCTTGTACGAGCAAAACAGCCAAACCAAACATAATCGGGTATTCAGGTCCGTGCAATACATCACGCTGTCAGACTTGCAAAATTATGCGTCCTTTGCAAACGTTCAAATCTATGCTTGGGGCTACGTCTTCTATCAAAGGCACTTTCAGTTGCAAAACAATGAATGCTGTTTACCTTATCAGCTGCAAGGAATGCAATAAACAGTATGTTGGTGAAACCAAACAGGCCTTGAATAAACGGATGAATCTGCACCGCTCAGACTGAAAGACCCGCAAATTCAACAGATCTCCTGTGGCAGAACACTTCAACACTGCAGGACACTCTTTTGAAGACGTAGAACTATGCGTAATTGAGGCCAAAGAGACATGGTCAGATTCACAGCGAAAAGAACGTGAAACCTACTGGATAAGGAGACTATGCACAGTACAACCGTCGGGAATCAACAAAAACGATGTCTAATAGAACAGGTGTTTGATCCCTGTCATAACTCGAAAAGATTCACCAGGCTAATTTTAGACCTACATTAAATAAGCAGTCCTAAATGCTTACCAATTCTAGAAATCTAAAAAGTAACCCATTTTCTGACAAAACGCTAGACTTCCAGAATACTCTAGTGTATTCCAGTAAATCAAATCAGCTGTCTATCCTATTTTCAGACAAAGCTATTTTGTCTAAGCTATTTTTAGATAAATACGCTTACACACTGAAGCCATTTTGGCTTGTCAGTTAATTTCTAACCCCCTGATGAAGGCAGTATGCCGAAAGCGCTCGGGTAAATTTATTATTTCAACTGTTCGAGCACATTATATTTCTCTCTCTCTCACACACACACACACACACACACACACACACACACATATATATATGTTATAATATCATTTCATAACACGTCTTTCATCATCTAATCATGACTCGCATTCTTACTTCCTATTCTTTCCTTTCATTACTTCTTTTTTTGCACGCTAAATGACCCTAGATGTCGAAGCGCCATAAAACATAATACAATCATTCATTCGGGAGCAACAACATATCAGGCTCGTCAGATTTGAAAACGTTTTTTAGATTTTATCTTCACAATACATTTTAGACTAACCGATTTTGAAAGTATTATTTAGCTTCTTCGATAACAGGTAACACAATTTGAGACAAGTAATTTCTTAGAGCATAATTTAACTTAACTCTGCGGGAAAGCAGCCAGTGATTTGGAAAGAGCCTTGCGCGAAGAACTGTAAGGAAGAAACTCCTGGCAAGCATTTTGGCAAAAGGAAAATTACTAACAATAGGTCATTTTCAATTTTGGCACAATATTTTTTCAAGGAGTACTGCTGCAAGACAAAAAAAAAAAAAGTCATCTTCCGAAGGTACTAACTTAATAAATATTTTGCTTTCAGAGTGTTCTTGTAAACATGAAACTGGAAGAAACTTCTTTGGATCCAATTGCACGCTGTTGTGCCATTGCGCTGACAACACAGAAAAGTGTGATGAAGTCACCGGAAATTGTTCTTCAGGGTGCGCAACGGAATGGATGGGTCCCGGGTGCCAATATAGTACGTATAATAACACATCTGAGGCTCTACCAAACAACGTGATAATACCATGTGGAAAAGGAAAAAATGCTGATTAAACAAATCGATATCATTTTAAAATTCATCCGTGTATGTAGCAAGAATAGTCTGGACAAGTATGATTTTAGATTTTTTCATCATTTGACCTTTAAGTTTAATCTTCAGCTTAGAGTTACACGAATAAGTGTTTTACAGAAGACGTTTGTTCATCAAGAAGAATGAATAATTCCAAACTGTTTTTAAAATAAACCTCTGCATAAATACTTGCTCTGTTTTGTTTGTTTCAGCAGATTTGTAATCCTCGTACTGAGATCAGTCTGACGGGAACAAAATTCTCTCATATAAGAATGCGCTTTACGCATTCTCGTTTCATTTTTACCCTTTACTATACAGACCCGGCTTTTAGCCACCCTGAGGAAGACTTCTTTTGAAAGCATTGTAGTTAAAGGAAAAAATACTGGTAACCAGGATTTTCTTCTTTTCCCACAATGTTTTCTACCCTTTCAGTTACAAATTCCTTCATTTGAAACAAATGACAGCTTTGATTTGGAAAAGCCTGAAATGTTGTCGTTTGCTAAAGAGTAAAGCCAGTTTAATTCAGCTTCACAGGATTCCTTATCGTACATGTATATACGAACTGTTTAACATTTTGTACTTGTATGACACTGTGTCAGATTGATGCACAGGCTTATCAGTCCACTTCTCATACTCGGGCTCTCGTAAAAGCGAACAGAATCACATTAAGTCCGCTTGGCTGATCAACTCTGATCGTCCCTGCCTCTGTTTGTTCAAACTGGTAATTTTATACACATTTATTTTATGTAATTAAAAACATTGCTTACTCCTACATATCATTGTTCAAATACTGCTCCACAAGTCCTTTATTTGGGACTTTGAGTCCTTTGATTCGTATACGACTGAAAAATATTTAGATCTTTTCCTTTTTGTTCAGTTTTTGAAGGTCCGGAAAAATATGGACGCATGCGCTAGATAGGCAGACCCTCCCAGCCCCCCCCCCCCCACACACACACACACACACACGTGTACGCGTGCTTTAACACACTTATACTGAAGTGAAGCTGTCACGACTATGCTTCACTTACCACTTGCGGGCTTGACGAAAAATTCACGCCGCTTGATTGTGACCGAACCCATTATATATGTTTAACCCTTTACTGAAACACAAAATCTTACACTAGTCCAAATTGTGAAAAGGCCGCAGACTTTTTCCTTGATGTTTTCAGAATCCTTTGTGGTTAGGGTCCTTGAAACATGAGTTTGTTGAGTAATGTAAGTAGTTATAAAAAACTAGACGTCTAAAAATTTTACCACGAGCTCAATCTACACCGCCAAAATGCCTCGAAGTAGCTGAAAATTACGTGCCTGAATAGTTCGTATATGCCGACAACCTCCAGCTTTAACAGAACCTTATTTTTATTTTAGAGAATTTAGCTTTTGGGGGCGCACCTAGGCATTCAAAGACGAAGGCACAAAGGCAGAAGGCACCAAAGCAGAACGCACAAAAAGCTATTGACAAAAATATAAGTTCCTGCAGTTTTGCCGTCAAAAGGGATGAAGATACTGATCCACCCTGGTGGCGTGTTACATTTCAGTCTATGCGACATATCAGTGGCGTAGAGTTTTTGACATTAAAGGATTATTTAGGTAAGATTTATTAGTTAATTACTATATTTTTTTGATGTTTTGCGCCGCTTTCAATGATATTCAGTTATATCAACAATGCACATATCCATGCTTTCCTGGAATTTCCTTTACCGGTAGTTCGCCCAACATTCTTTCCAATCTCATGGCTGACATAAATGTCAGCGAAACAATGTTCAGCTGTGAAAGAAACATAAATCTTGCCGCAATGGCCATAATTTTTCCTCGAGAAGAATTTGGCCGAGCTGGAGAATCGAACCGATGACCTTTGATTACTGGACTCGGCTTAGGTGAGAGATATTCTTCACATGGTACATCGTTCACACAGGCTTACTCAATTGTTTTACGGCAGAGGTCTTTTGGTCGGCAGATCAGTAAATTATATTATAAATGTTTCTTTATCTTAACCATCATACACGAACGCGTGGGGATGATAATGTTCTCAAACATACGGACATACATGAACCTGAGGAGTGGCCAGCCCAAAATAAAGTATGCGCAACAGTAATACTGAAGGTAGTATTCGAGGCAGGAAGTCACAAGGGGGTGGGGAAAGACGGATTTCCCAGGAGAGTCTCGTGGGCCTTTCCGAGAAATTTTGAATTGTAGAAGCTATTTGGTGGCGTCTGGTGACGTTCTTTTACGTGTTTTTTTTTTTTTTTTGGGGGGGGGGGGGTAGCAAAATTGTCTTTTTTGTTTTCGTTTTTCATTTTTTTTATTTTTGCAAAGTGTACCAAACTGCGTTTTTCCCTACAGGCGGCTGCGTCCCAGTGAAATACAAATTTAATCTTTCGAGCGCCGTATTCCAGCGCAGTTTTCTTGAAAGGATTATGAAGGCTAGTTTAAAACAGTTGAGGACCATTGGTTCTTGAACAGCTTGAGAACATAAGTGCTTGAAGCTGTCCTTGAATACGTCCATAACATTATTTCTTGACTTGTTTTTGGCACTTCAGAAGTTCTTGAACTGTTTTTTACCGTTTTTACTGTTCAAGAACTGATCGTTGAACCTGGCATGGTCTAGGCTATATTTTTGAATTAGCTTTGAAGACTTTAATAGTTCTTCAAGAATCCACAAAGGGGAAATAAGTAAAATATCAGCAGTATTTTTCATATCAATACACTCTGAGCACTTGCAGGCACAAAATTGAAAGCTTGAAAGTAATCAGATCAAGAATGTAAAACTGCTATATGCCATTTTTCTGCAATTAGGCGGAGATAGTTCTGTAATCTCTAGGCTGACTTAAAAAAGCGTCTTATACAAAAGTACACACCATACTGAACAATATTTATACCTTTCGTTTCTCTTCATAACTGAAAGAGGGTAAGGGGCTTACAACATGATCAAATACACACCTTTTCTAATAACGTGGGTGACGATTCCATCCCAAAACGAAGTGTCCTTATAAATTACCTGTAATAAGCGACTTCCTGGTGTCATAAGCCAGCCAGCACACGAAGTAGAATTCTTTTATTTTACTATTTCTCATTTTCATTTTAACTTATGAGGACCATAGAATTCATGCAGTTCTCAAAAGATCATCTAAAAGGACCATCCAAATTCAAATTATTATCGTCGTTTTTTGAAACTCTGAGAAGAAATCACAAATTTCCTATTTACACATTGCCTTGCCTATCTGGGAGCAAAACATCACATATTGTGAATGCATGCTGGGCTGTGAATAACCAAGGTATTACACAGAATATGCGGTAAACTGGAAAATCAGTATATCAAAATCAATACTGGTAAAGAGTAAAGTGTCAAAGGTGTAAATTCTTTGCGTTTTCAGCAAAATGAACACTTGTAATACTAGATTGATAGATGTGTGGATAGATATGAAGTTGAATTTTCATGACAACACACTTGAGAAGACTTTTGTTTATTCTTCTGAAAGGAAAGTCAATCTTTTCTTTGTTTTTTTTTCTGGTCTATGATAGTAAAGGTCTTCAAAATGAAACGGCTCAAAGATTGGCGACCTGCCAAAAATTTGCGACTTATGTATGATCTCAGTATTATGTCAGTTTATAGCTGTGATACTTGATCGTCAGTAACGGTTGCAAGAAAGCCAGAGAAGTTGTTTGTGTGGTGAAGGGAGGGTGTAATAAAACAATGACAACAGTTTTTTTTAATCATCTCTGAAAAATAAACTGTACCTGCAGTTATTAGAGATGAGTCCATGAAGAACCTCTGTTCACTCTGGCTATTCCTGAAACAGAATGTCAGGAAATACTTTAGTAGATTTTGTTTACGTGCTTAATCTATCTGCAAATGAACCTGACAGAGGACCCACTTCATAATTATGAAAAAGAGCATTAGCTTTATAATTTTTCTTACCCATACTATGAACTGCCTTAGAAAGTGTATATAAAACATTGAGCATTGAAATACAACATATTTCCAACATGAAGCCGTTTGTCATGCTAAATAGATTACTCAAAGAAATAAATCCAAAATGCAAAATAATTGTAGGTAGAGAAAATTTTGTCTTCATTGAAATGAAGTAAAGTTTGTATATACAAATTGCTCCCCTGACAACATTCCAGTTGTTTAAGTATTTGATACAACAAAGATTTACATGTGAAAATGCATGCAATTTCGTAGTAATGTTGAACCATCAAAATTTCACAAGATGCTACAATTTAAATTAATCAACGGGAAAATTCACAGAACACAAACACTTTCAAATTTGATGATTAATTGATAGCTTGCCATGGCTCAGTCTCTGTAATAGGAGGAGAAACTATATATATAAAACAATTTATTTCCCATGTGCGATAAATGTTCTCAATCACAAAGGAGGCCTTATTCCTTTTAATTTTTTTCCGGATAACTAATATATGCACCTTTTTTCTTGAGTAGTTCTGTGGCGATATTGCTGTTTAGTCTTACCCGATGTTTATTTAGAGCTCTGAGTGATATTTCACCTCTCCATGGCAAGAATGGCAAATTTTGAGACTTAACCAGTAGAGCGAATCCTCAATCTTTTGGCGTGTTTGGAGAACTTCGGCCTGAAACTGTGTCGCTAGAATGGGACTTATATTGTTACATGAATCATGTAACAGCAAGAGTTTTGGTGGATCCTCATAATAAATTAAGGTTTTCCGATGCCTTACAACTTAATACCATCGCATACGTGACTTTCCTTGCCACCAAATGTCAACTGCCAGCCCATCTAGACCCATATTTACCCCAAAAGTAGAATATTGACCGGCAAGTTTGAACTTTATAAATGAAGAGCCAACCATCCAAATACGACATCATTTCCCTGCAAAAGACATTGACAGACATTTAGTTTTTGGCAAAATATACTGATGTGAAGGCTATGGCTTACAAATATGTACAACTACCTATCTGTAACGACTACAGACGGCTTATCATTTGTATGAAAACTCTGTGAACTTGGCAAGCAAAATATATCAAATAGTATACATATCGGGGAAGGGAGATGAAGCACCCAAATAGAAAGCCATAAATGAAAAAATAAACGTGTTTACCTCGGCTAACAAGCTAAAGAGGATGTTGGAATACGAATATAGGACCTGTATGCTTGCGATTCCACCTGTCAAGTTACTTTATAACCAGTTCACCCGTACCCAAGCATTAAGCCATAGTGGCAGCTCCAGTGCGAAATTAATGAGAAGAATAGAGCTGCATTGACATTTAAAGCAGTCACTGCTCGTTTAAGAACATAATTGAATCGATAAAGTGTTAATGGCTCACGGCTGTTATGAATGAAAAGCTGCCAACCTACATTATGGTCTAATTTGCAAATAGGATTTAAAGTTTCGAACAGGACAAAGAGAACTCAAACTACCTGTACATAACGATAAAATTGTACCCTTACCCAACTGGACTGTTTTTGAATTTGAGATAGTAATCTCTAACAAAGCATTATTGTCTGAAGATGACACATTCTGACAACGAAATAGCGTGTGTTGCTATCTTCCAGAATCTGCAACCAGTTCTTCTTCACGGAAAAAGCAAAACATGCCACACAGAAACTGCATTAAATTAGTGAATTGATATGTGGAGTGACACATTGTGGACAAAACTCTAGGAATCATAGGCAGGAGATGGCTTAATTCTGTTTTGTGGCATTTGTCGAGAGTTCAGTGGGGCATTTTGAAAATCGTATATCGTAGTTTGTGCAAAACCGAAGAATGCTACCCCAGTTAAACTCATTTTTTTCTCAGACAAATAAGTGTTTCGGTAGCACTTAGATATATTAGTGAAAATGGCATATGAAAATAAATTGGATAAGGCCATCAATCGTGGAAATGATTTTCTTTTTTATTGAAAATAGCTTATACCCGCTCATAGCCTTCTATTGGCGCAAGGATACACACATTCTGTCTCCTGACCGCTCAGTTCAGGGCTTGTTCGTCCAAAAAAAAGTTCGTCCCTGGGCTTGTTCGTCCCACATGATAACACGCTTCTCTATTGGATTGTGAATACATATTTACAAATCGAAATAATGATTGTAACTTACAGTTAACTGGCTTGCAATATTTGCAATACTTTGTGTTAAGTTGTTAGCTGCAGGATGCATATAAACAGTTATCTGCATAAGCAGTCTTATGAGCATTCCTACTTTTTGAAAAGTTTATTCATATTTACAGGGTTGTTGCCCCGATGTTATTAATTATGAGCGAACAGTGTAAATAAACATAAGACTTCACGGATAAGCAGTCTTATTTTGGTCTTCACTTGTCGCAAAGGACACCCTAGGTCATGATAATAGTTAACATAATTTACAAGTGCTAGGTATTTTTATCTTTGATGGGTAGGTTGACTTAGATTTTTTTACCAAATTATTAATTTCACACACTGGCTCCCTGACAACTGCCACACCTGTGCTTTTAACCCTTTGATTTTGATTAGAGATTTTATCGATTCCTAAAAGCATGTGTTTCAACACAAAGCTTTGAATTATATATGGCAATTGTGACACCTTGCATTTGTAACCTAAACCTGACATATATGATCGAACTGTTGAAAGGGAAGGACCTTTCAACGATAAATAGGAAATGAAGTCTGCAAATTACTGCATACTTGGAGGCCAGATTGGTTTCAGACAATATGCCCTCCTAAATTCTTCAAATGACCTTATCCCAGTAGCATAGGCTTCACGGATATTGTTTGCTAACTAAGTGTCCACCAACTGTTCAGCTCTATATTTGATATCAGTGCTTGAAAAGATTAGGGTGTCGTTTATAATGGGTACCTTTCCGCCCTAGGAGGCAGCTACTGAAAACGGACCCAATGCATACGAAAAAGAGCATCAGCTATACAATTTTTCTTACCCATAATATGGACTGCCTTATACTAAATATTGAACATTAAGCATCGCAGAAATAATGGCCTTACAAGTTGTTTTACCCTCCACGAGTGAGACGACTTTCTGTTTAATATGGAAATCAGAGAAAGATTGTCGGTATGAAGAATTATCTTTTTCCCTTTCAGCAGGTATCCCCAAGTTTTCAAGGCCAAAACAATGGGAATTAATTCACACACGTTGTGTTTTTTAGAACACCGAAATTTTTCCATGAAGTAGACGGTTGACAATATGTCCAGTTAGGCTCAAAATAAGCAGCACAACCCAGGTTTAGAACCCCCTGCAGCATCAGTGAACAGCTGGATGTCCACATTGGTAACCCAAAATGAATCAGGAAAGTAGCAAATCCAATTGAAACAGTCTAAGAGTACAAAAAAATACATTTTAAACTCATCTTTTATTGGTAGCGTTAATCAAATCAAGTGATGAGGTTTGGAAGCCTGTACCACAGCAGCATATATTCGACTGCAAAATGACTCATGGTTGGAATAGCCCTTACACAAAAATTTACTGAGTCGGCTAAAGACTGAAGACTTTTAAGAGTTATCTTGTTCTTGGCTTAAGCTATCTGTAACTCCTTTTTAAGTTTAACAATTTTTTGACTAAAGTACCCTAACCTCCATTTTAAAGGTATCTATTTCAAAACCTAGAAAAGTGATAATCTTTGTGGGACCTTCAGATTTTTCATCTGCTAAAGGCACCCCCAAGATCCTGATCCAAAGATCTCAGTTGTTGAAAGGCAGATATGAACTGTTCACATTCTGTACTGCCCTATTTGCCACCTAACAAAAAGTCATCCAAGTAGTGCACAGAATTTTTAATGTTCGGCCTTTAAAGCAACGTCCATTCTGAAAATGTTGAAAACTTCCCAAACAAAGCAAAGGAAGTAGCACAGCGCATTGGCAAAGTTTTTTTGGTAGAAATATTTATTCTTTACATTGAATCCAAAAAACTCAAAGCAATTCAAGTTAACAGGCAGCAATTTAAATTTTCCCGAACAAAGCGCCCCTATGAAGAGAACTTATCATTGCAATAGCATTATAAAAGGAGGCATACTGAACGGTACAAATAGATGGATCTGTGAAAGCATTAAGACTACAGCCAGAAGGTATTACAAATGATGAATCATACGATAAGAGTTATCTTTTATAAGAACTAGACCAATTGGTGTAATTGGCATGTTTTCAAAAGGCTCTTCATTAAATGGCCCCTCTATCTGCCCCCTGCAACTTCCTTCATAACCAATTTTAAAGCATCGTCTTCATTTTGTTTAATTGATATCAAATTACAACATTTTGTTTTCACTCTAAAGCTAAGATGCAAGGAAAAACCCATTAGTAAAGCCTTCAGTTAACTCACATTTGACTGAATTATTTCGATCATTATTCAAATATGTTGTCAGACGGTCATCTTTAATTCCAGTTTAGCCTAGCACCATTAACTGCTAATCTTGAAACTGAGTCCTCGGCGTTTGATACTGGTTACTGTTGGTTGCATTTTTTTGGTCTTGGTTGTAGAAACCAGTTTTGCAATAAAAACGAGAATTGCAATAGAATTGCAATATATTATTGCAAAACTCGTTGCGATGACAGAGAATTTATTACATTTCACTTCACAAACCAGTTTTGCAATAAAAACAAGAATTGCAATAAAATGATTTTATATGTCATTTTCGATCGTTTCCATTCAAAACCAAGTTTGTGTGGAATTAAATGTTAAATTGGATAATGTTAGGCATAAACAAAGTTACAGAAAGTGTAAATTAAAGGACCAATAACAGCATTTCAGGCTAAACACTATTAAGGCTTATATCTTTGAAAACATTTATATAGTCGATTGAATACCGTATACAACATTAAATTGTGAATGGTCAAGTCACAATATGTCTAAGCAATAAAATATTGCAGAACTCGTTGCAATGACAGAAAATTTATTACATTTCACTTCACAACCAGTTTTGCAATGAAAACAAGAACTGCAATAAAATCACTGTATATATATCATATTGGACCATTTTCCAATCAAAGCCAAGTGAGAGTGCAATTTAGTGTTAAATTGCATTATGTAAGACCTAAAGAAAATTACAGATAATTCAAAGACCAATAAGAACATTTCAGACTAAACACTATTTAGGCTTAAATTTTTGAAAACCTTTATACGGTCGAGTAAATACCGTATACAACATTAAATTGTTAATGGTCAAGTCACAATATGTCTAAAGCGGTATTGCAATAAATTATTGCAAAATTTGTTTCGATGACAGAAAATTTATTACATTTCACTTCACAACCAGTTTTGCAATAAAAACAAGAATTGCAATAAAATGATTCTATATGTCATATTCGATCGTTTTCCATTCAAAACCAAGTAAGTGTGCAATTTAATTTAAATTGGATTATGTAAGACCTTAACAAAGTTACACAAAGTCATTGTTTGAGTGGATAGGAGCCAAGTACAAAATTGCATTTTTTATCTCCCGTAATCTATGCAATCTCGCAAGCGCCAGGGCTAATATTTGTCATGAAGCCACAGGAACGTCTATAGTTTGATATAATATCAACAAAATGGGTTATTTTTGGCTTAAAATGGGCAGATTAGACCTTTTCAGACATTTATCAGTAAGCTACAAAGAAACGTTATGTGAGAGTCATTTATAAAAGTTTTATGTGCACTACAATTCGGGCTGGAGTCGGGGCTCCTGCTTGGCTCAGTGGTAAAGTGTATTACTCGCAACCTGGAGACCCCAGATTCGAGCCACACTGGATCCTCTGGGGTTTTTCGTGGGAGTGTCATTGGGCAAGACACTTCAGAGCCCCAGCCTAGTACTGGTGAAACCCAGGAAATACATGAATATGTGAACTGTCGCCGTAATATGACTTAAATAATGTTGAAAGCGGCGTAAAACACCATTCAATCTATCAATTAATCGGGCTGGAGTCTTTGACTTACTCTTACATTTACATTATACTCATATGCGAGAAAAACCTAAATCGGCTCGCTTACAAGCTTATTAGGACAAAGAACTGTTATATGAAAGTCATTTATGAGATTAGGCGGGCACTTCGCTTCAAACAAAATCATTAAACGCACTTTACATCTCAGCAGCATGCGTCGTTGATTCTTAGCATATTAAGAAAATAAGTGAAGAAGGTGGTTTCGCAGGAATTGCAATGAATTATCGCAAAACCATTTGGTTTCTTTTGAAAATCGATTTTATTTATTTTTCAAACTTTGAGCAAATCAGCCATAGTAAAATCTTCGGAATTCCCCCGTGTTGAAATCATCTCTCTGTATATAACTGCATGTTCATTGGGTAAACCTCTATCAGATTGTTTAAAGAATATAAAATGAATAAAATAAAACTTGTTCCATAAAAAATCACCCGAACTTGTAAACGGCCACTGGGTATTACTCCTTTTATATCATATTTAGAAGCCTCAGACTCAACGCCTTTATGAAACCGAGGAAGAGAATAACCCCTTTTTCAAAAGTCACATAAATCGCAATTTTAAGACAAATTTCAAAATCTCAGTCTAAGAAATCCACGAAAAATGTTGTTTTAACCGATTTATTGGTAAGCTTAATCGTGCTAGAATTCAATCTGTTGAACGGTAAGGATTTGTTTTGGTAAGGTATCTCACAATTGCCCAATAAGTAAAGTATACCCCACCACCATGTTTATTTAGAGATTAGGGATGTTGACGGACTCGTGTCCTTTAAATTGTGTTCCTCGGGTTTTTTTTCTCGTAGGTTTTTCTTGAAACGGATATTATTTGGGTATTGAATTAATACCCGTTTGAATCGGAATGAAAATTAGGGAACAGTGCATTTCATAAATAACGGCAAATGAGGTCGTTTCGACAAAGTCAAGAGGCCATTTAGAAGTTCGTTTGAGTGTATGTTGTACAGGAAGATCTTCTCTGAAACAGGTAGTTCGATTTTTATTGTTATTTGGCAGTAATTTTCTTACATGAGGCGTTTGTCGTTTGGTCGATACCGAAAGAATTAGTCATCTTATGCTGACGTGCACAGAAAAAAATACCGATGCTTAAGAAGATTATATATTTTTAGTCAAAACGAAATTCCGAAAAGCGAATGAGCATCCCGAAGGCCCTTAATATGAAAAAAGCAAAGCCTAAAAAAAGTCGCAGTTTGTCGGTATTATACGACAGTTTAGACAAAGATCAGCCTTCATGTACATCAAGTTTGATCTTTACCCACACTTTGAAACGGATGATTGTTTTTCTAAGACAATACGCCAACTGAAAAAATAAAAAAATGGCTCGTCAGACTCATTTAAGGCTTTAAAGAATCATTGGTTTATCGAAGCTATTCGCACTGTGAACTGTTAGGCTGAGAGAACCTTATAGGAAATCCGTAAATTAAAGAAATTGGATCAGAGATTGAACTCAGTGCAGGCCGATGCGGGGTTTATATTTGAAAAGTGGTTGTAAGGTAAGGTAAAATGACCATTTATCTACAGAAATAGTACCGAAGGCGAAAAGTGTTGATCCCGGTCAGCCTGTGCATTTTAAGCAGACTGACCAGGGTCAATGCATTTCTCAGGTCCCAGAAAGTTCCTTTACTTTTGATTTCAAAACAAGTCAAGTTGCAGAAAGGGCGCGAAATTGTCATAGAGCTTAAATTTGTGACTTTGTTTACTGTAAACAAGAGCCGTCGTAGGCGGATTATGCTCCCCGAACAGGTCTCTTTTTAGGAAAGTGAATGCTGTCGGTAACTGGTTGGTCACGGGAGAGGAGAGTGGGGGTGAAATAGGCTACTTAAGACTGGAAAAGTACTACGTTGAAATCCTGTAAGAAATCTCTGCTCTCCTTGTAGAACCATAATAACACATTTTCAAATAATTAAATAAAGAAAGGGCATAACACTTGGAACAGTGGAGTAAAACTTCCTGTCAATCTCTAAATCAAACACAAATATCATAGTACTGGCAAAAATGTCTGGAAAAAAAAATCACATTAAACATTTATAAACTTCGTGTTTGAGTTTGTCATTAAGCCCTCTTTTTCTATAACACAGCTTAGTATAAATAGGAAAGAAAGAAATCATGGCTCTGGGGCTTTTGATCAGCAACATATATATTGAATAGTCTTGTCTGGGAAATGTTTAATTTCAGAGTCCAAAAAAACACAACCTAAAGTTATAAGACATTAAGCACCCTTTTCCCATAACATGGTTTTTGCAAAGATAAAAAAACAAGGGCACATGCTGAAACTTTTAATAAACAATATAAATGTGAAGTAAAATTTCCTGTCAATGCGAACAATCTGGAAATCAAACATTACTCTTAGTAATGGCAAAATTGTCTGGAAAAAAAATCACATTAAACATTTATAAACTTCGTGTTTGAGGCTGTCATTAAGTCCTCTTTTTCTATAACACAGCTTAGTATAAATAGGAAAGAATGAAATCATGGTCTGGGGCTTTTGATCAGCAACATATATCTTGAATACTCTTGAACAAACTAGGAAATGTTTAATTTCAGAGTCCAAAAAAACAAAACATAGACATAGACATAGACATTTTATTCAGTATCTAGGCCACCGGCCCATAATACAAAGAAATAACTTACAAATATTTGACAGAGAGTGACTACTTAATTTCAAAGAAAATATTTACTAATAAAATAGATTTTTGTTTTGTTTTTTTCGAAAATGGAGTACATGCTCATGATCATAAAATAACGCATTAGGTCGACCCTTAGATACTTAAAAAAAAAAAAAAATCATGTGGAATCCAAGGACAATACAAATAAATATGAGATGGGAAAAATTCTCATGATAGGATTTAAAAGAAAAAAAGGCTCCTGCATCAGGCAGTAGAATTCTAGGATCAGACAGCGCATACTGTGTTGTCTCATCTAGATCCGTACTGTCCGTAAAAGCAACAGAAAATCGTGCTCCGCAGCTGTACAAAGTGTTAACTTAACTCCTGCAGAATATCGTTTCTAAGCTGAAACGCTTTGAATAGATATCTAGAAATCTTATGTACGGCAGGTTCTGAATCACATGACAAGATAGAGTAAAAAAAACATTGCAATGTTCTATTTTTTAACCAATACTTGTGAAAATATTCTTTCCTTAAATTTTCATAAATACTACATTGAAAAATAAAATGAAATTCATCTTCTATAACAAGGATATTTTGCTTCTGACATATTTGACAATACCGAAATTATCTATCAGTAGACAAATGTCTCCCCTTTTCAATCATTAGATCATGTGATGAGCATCTAAAGTTAGCTAATGTTCTTTTCAAGGTATGTGTAAATCAACATTCAAATAAAATTCTGGTTCTAACAATGATTTAAAATGTCTGCAATGAAGAGATTTTGGAGTATCACTTATATTAGCGTACCGTTTTTGTTCCCTTATATGACTGACCCAGTTTTGCCTGCCTGCTTCATCCAATTGAAATAACATGTAATAACATTGTTTTGGATATCTGTTGTTTTCCATACGGATAAGACTTAAACAGTACTTAATACAGTTTGGCATGTAAGTAGTACATAGTGGTAACCTTCCACATTCCCCTAGTGCAAAAGAGTCACAAGTATTCAAAGACAGATAACATAAATTTTTACAGAATTGTATGTGGACGTTTTCAACTTTATCCACGTACTGATACCCCCAAATCTGAGACCCATAGCACAAAATAGGTTTAACAGAGGTATCGAAAATTTTCAACATATCTGATATATCAATGTTTCCAAAGTATTTACGCAATCTCAAAATGTAGTTTATAGCTTTCTTAGCTTGCATTGACAGAACTGTGTGAGTTTTAGACCAAGACGTAGTGCTGGTAAAATACACACCCAAATATTTATAACATGGAACTATATCTATGACATAGTTATTATAATACCATTTCTCAGTTTGTTTGACGACGCCTCCATTTCTAAATACAACAATTTTAGTTTTGTCGAAGTTGACGCCAAGTCCAACTCCGTTACTAAATTTCTCTTTTTTATTTATTTGACGCTGTAATTGGATAATTGTATCTGCAAAACTTGAGACGTCGTCAGCAAACATTAAGACATTAAGATCTTTAATTTCATTTGAAACAAATATTCCACGTTCATTGTCACTATTTATAAAGCTAAATAAGTCATTAATGAATACTGAGAAAATTTTTGGACTTCCAACACAGCCTTGTCTCGTGCCGATAGTACAGTCAAAATACTTTGTCAATTTGCCATCAATTTTGACGTATGACTTTAATTTGGTATACATAGATTTATAACAATTTAAAAAATTTGCCAGAAATGCCTTTTCTTTCCATCGCATCCCATAACTTAATCATGTCGAACATTGTCAAACGCCTTTTTGAAATCAATGAAAATACAATAAAACCGTCCACGTATTTTTGATAGATACTTTTGAACTAAAGACATCAATACAAATTTATTCTCAACAGTGGAGTAATTTTTACGAAAACCTGCCTGAGCTTCATCAATGACAAAATTAGATTCACACCAATTAGATATTCTACTACTCAAGACATGCATAAAAATCTTACAAATAGAATCGATCAATGAAATTTCCCGGTAGTTATTCGGATCCGTCAAACTACCCTTTTTATGCAAAGGTGTAATAATACTATGACCCCAGTCACCAGGAAAATTACCGACGTCAGAAATTTCGTTAAACAACTTGTGAAGAAATGGTAAAATATCATGTACTGTATGCAAATACATTTCTAGGCAAAGCCCATCGGGACCAGGAGATTTATTCGTTTTTAAAGACTTGAGACTTTTCAAAATTTCGTTCTCAGAGATTGGCTCGTTGAGAACGTCACAGTTCACCACTGATACGATATTTTTAAGAAAGGATGAATCTAACTGATGTGTTGTTAAGTCAACGTTGAGCAAAGACTCAAAGTGCTTATAAAAAGTCGCTGGTGAAATTGGAAAGGATCTATCACTTCGCACATCGGTGGAGCGAAGAAGTGACCAGAAGCTCTTGGGATCATAGCGTGAAGCAAGAAGTTCTGCCCTCCTCTTTGCTTTTAGAATATTCATTTTGTTACGACACAGACTCTTGTAGCGATTTTGCAGTGATATAGAGTTTTGTAAATGTTCGACATAACCCATCAGCCTGTATTGAAACAACGCTTTTTGCTTAGAGCGCTTTGCGAATGTACAATCAGAATCCCACCACGATTGATTGAATTTGCGTTTATTTATCGTCGCCACCGGTTGCCCATATGGGCGACGCCCCCTGAAGGATGTTATTATTGTTACGGGGGATAGTGCAGATACAGGACGAAACCCATCTTAAGTTACGCCTGGTTCTTTTACGTGCTAGGTGTATAGCACCGTCACACGGGGCCTCAGTTTAGCGTCTCATCCGAAAGACTATTAGTATTTTTAGATGGCCAGCCGTGGGCATCGAACCCACACCCTCAAGTGACTCGAAACATTACGTCCACGTTCTACCTATTGAGCTATGCGGGCTGGTCATCCCACCATGATGCGGGCTTAGTTCTATATAATTATATTGCTTTTACATAATATAGGATCAGCCGAACGTTTATAAATATTTACAAATTCCCTCAAGAAAGGTAACATAGAATAATTCTTTCGCACATAGTTTTCGGTAAATTCTTCATATAAACGACTGAACTTTCTGTAAAATAAATCGACATAACGAGTATTCCACTTATAGTAACTAAAGGGAGATAATTCAATAGTTGTTTCATTTTCAACATTGCACTTTCTTGGTAACTGCATTGTACATTTAATAGGGAAATGAACAGAATAATCGTATTCCATCACACAAAAATCTTTGACGTACTGAAACTAACTAGAAGAACATATCATATAATCTACAATACTGGCTCCATTGTTAGCAATGCAAGTAAAATGGCCCTTTGCGTCACCAGAAAATCTCCCATTTAACACATGTACATCATATATACAACAAAGATCTATCAAAGATAGACCAAGACGATTATATTCCCTATCCATAGACTGCCTAGGTACAGTAAAAGAGTCAGATGGATACGGTATATCATCGTTGAAAATGTATGTCAGTTCATCTTGAGGAATAAAATCTTGAAAATCTTTTATTGTAGAATTAAAGTCACCGGCTAGGAAAATGCTAGAGTTAGGATAAGTATAAAAAATTTCATGTAATTTGTTGTTAAGTAGCTCAATGCCATTGGAATCCTCATTACTATATATAGGTGAGTATTCTGGAGACACATATGTAAAAACAAAGATAATATATTTCCTAGTGAAGTACAGATCGTCACAATTAAGGTGTAAAACAATGCAATCATCAAGATTATTAAATATTCGTTTAAATCGACCGCTTTCTAAACGATCGTGCTTTATAAACACAGAAACTCCTCCAGAACCTCTTCTAGCATTCTGTTTTTTGGGTCTAATGTAATCAAAATTAGAGTAGCCTGGCAAAAAATTATGAAAATTATCTGTACCAACAGCCCAGGTTTCACAGTAACCAATTATATCAAAATTTAAGCAAATCGATTGAAATTCAAGATTTAGCATGTACTTAAACAAACCCTCTATATTCCAAGAACATATATTAAGCTTTCAAAAAAATCAGATTTAACTGAGCCTCGGCCGAACCTCTAGTCTCTGTTAAAAACTGGCACTGCTGACTTACTACTTTCATCGTAAACAAAAGTTTCACCATCAATACATATTAACTTGTTATACCGAAGATGCGTCTTTTTACCCGACTCTATAGCCTGTTTCATAAATGGGTATAATAGCGCTTGTTCCCGTCTTACGCGTTCAGGAAAATCTTCACTAATTCGAACACTGATCCTATCACTCGCTCCTTCGGGGTTTTGGTCTCGTAAAGATTTTGTCAAGTGCCTGTACTTTTGAAGGATACGCTCCTTGTCTTTATTAAATGAAAATTTTACAATGACCGGACGAGGCTTGAATTTCGCTGGAAGTCTGTGTTCTCGCTCTATACTGATTTCCGCACAATCCACACCTAGCTTAAACCTAAAGTTATAAGACATTAAGCACCCTTTTCCCGTAACATGGTTTTGCTTAGATAGAAAAATAAGGGCACATGGTGAAACTTTTTATAAACAATATAAATGTGAAGTTTCATGAAATTTTGACGAAAACTGAAGGAGATATTAGTAAGATTTGGAATTTTACAAGAAACCCCCTTTTTCCATGACACAGCCTCAAATTGGAAAACCGGGAAAAAGCATCGGCGCAATATCCTACGGAGTTCAAATATGAAGTTTCATCCAATTTGGTCCAGGGGTTGTGGAGAAATGGCTTTGGATGGACGGACGTACAGACGGATGGAAGGACGGACAGACGGACGAAGCGGCGACTATATGTTCGCCCTTCCGGGAGCATAAAAATGAGGACCCGATTGTTGTGATAAAGTTTTTCCCAGAGAAATAGTTCGCATATAATTCCAAGGTGATAATGAAGGTACATTTTTGTATACATCAATTCATCTCTCTGCAAATTCTTCAAATCAGGCTGTCAGACTTTTTGCTCTGGTTTATTGATTATAAACCGGAACTTTACGGTATTTAATCGACTTTATATAGGTTTTCAAAGGTTTAAGCCTTAATACTATTTAGCCTGAAACGTTCTTATTGGTCTTTGAATTATCACTTTCTGTAACTTTGTTTAGGTCTTACACAATCAATTTAACATTAAATTGCACTCTTACTTGGTTTTGATTGGAAAATGATAGAATATGATATATAAAATCATTTTATTGCAATTCTCGGTTTTTTTGCAAAACTGGTTGTGAAGTGAAATGTAATAAATTTTCTGTCATCGCAACGAGTTTTGCAAAAATTTATTGCAATACTGGTTTTAGACATATTGTTTCTTAGACAGTCAAAATTCAGTGTTGTTTACGGTATTTTATCGACTTTATGAAAGTTTTCAAAGATTTAAGCCTTAATAGTGTTTAGCCTGAAATGTTCTTATTGGTCTTTGAATTTTCACATTCTGTAACTTTATTTAGGTCTTACATAATCCAATTTAACATTAAATTGCACTCTAATTTGGTTTTGATTGGAAAACAATCGAATATGATATATAAAATCATTTTATTGCAATTCTCGTTTTTATTGCAAAACTGGTTGTGAAGTGAAATGTAATAAATTTTCTGTCATCGCAACGAATTTTGCAATATGTTATTGCAAAACTGGTTTAGACATATCGTTACTTTAATATTCAAAATTCAATGTTGTAGATGGTGTTTAATCGACTATATGAAAGTTTTCAAAGATTTAAGACTTAATAGTGCTCAGCCTGAAATGCTGTTATTGGTCTTTGAATTATCACTTTCTGTAACTTTTTTTGGGACTTACATAATCCAGTTTAACATTTAATTGCACACTGATTTGGTTTTGAATGGAAAACTATAGAATATGATATATAAAATCATTTTATTGCTGTTCTCGTTTTTATTGTAAAACTGGTTGTGAAGTGAAATGTAATAAATTTTCTGTCATTGCAACGAGTTTTGCAATAATTTATTGCAATACTGGTTTAGACATATTGTGACCTGACCATTAACAATTTAATGTTGTATACGATATTTAGTCGACTTTATGAAGGTTTTCATAGATTTAAGCCTTAATAGTGTTTAGCCTGAAATGCTGTTATTTGTCCTTGAATTATCACTTTCTGTAACTTTGTTTATGTCTTACATAATCCAATTTAACATTAAATTGCACACAAACTTGGTTTTGAAAGGAAAACTATCGAATATGATATATTAAATAATTTTATTGCAATTCTTGTTTTTATTGCAAAACTGGTTGTAAAGTGAAATGTAATAAATTTTCTGTCATCGCAACGAGTTTTGCAATAATTTATTGCAGTACTGGTTTAGACATATTGTGACCTGACCATTAACAATTTAATGTTGTATTACGATATTTAATCGACGTTATGAAGGTTGTCAAAAATTTAAGCATTAATAGTGTTTAGTGTGACATGTTTTTATTAGTCTTTGAATTATCACTTTTTGTAATTTTGTTTATGTCTTACATAATCCAATTTAACACTAAATTGCACTCTCACTTGGTTTGATTGGAAAACGGTCGAATATGATATATATAATAATTTTATTGCAATTCTCGTTTCTATTGCAAAACTGGTTGTGAAGTGAAATTTAATCAATTTTCTGTCATAAGAACGAGTTTTGCAATAATTTATTGCAATGCTGGTTTAGACATATTGTGACTTGACCATTCACAATTTAATGTTGTATACGGTATTCAATGGACTATATAAATGCTTTCAAAGATATAAGCCTTACTAGTGTTTAGCCTCAAATGCTGTTATTGGTCCTTGAGTTATCACTTTCTGTAACTTTGTTTATGCCTAACATAATCGAGTTTAACATTTAATTCCACACAAACTTGGTTTTGATTGGAGAACGATCGAAAATGACAAAAAATCATTTTATTGCAATTCTTGTTTTTATTGCAAAACTGGTTGTGAAGTGAAATGTAATAAATTTTCTGTCATCGCAACGAATTTTGCAATAATTTATTGCAATTCTCGTTTTTAGTGCAAAACTGGTTGCTACACTTGGTAAACTTTAGATACATTTGATACATTGCATGTAACTAAAGGTTGATTCGCAGGGCATTGTAGACTGCAAGATGAATTATCACACCATCAGTTATTGTGATTGTAACATTTTTTTCAACTGTAGCTTTTGGGCGGAAGTGGTCTACTCCTACTTTCCAGATGATGCTGAATTTTGTCTTCCCGTTTAAATGAATAAATGCTTATAAAAATCATGCAGGCATCCGTTCACTACTCGAGTTGTTTATTTTTGGCGAATTCTGGCGCTTTTGCAAGACAAGCTTCCCATTTTTTAAATCCATCTTACTTTCTTCTTCATGCCCTTTTGGGGATGGCAACACCTACCAAATTCAATGTATTCATCATTATGTTTCAGCGGACATGCGTGTCCCCGAGTAGAATTCATTGGAAAATTATAAGGGAGGGGACCCTCATTACCTGCTTCTTTTGATTGAAGTTTTGCAGTTTTATTTCTATGCGAGGTCAGCGTTTCAATCGATCTAGGCGTCACAACATCCACTATCTATTAAATCACTGACTGTTTCATCAGGGTTTTTGTCTGCTGGTGTTTCAGACTCCTTCCTCTCCCCATTGCGAGACTTAGCTGACATTATCTAGTGCACAAAAGAATAAATGTCTATGACAGATGACTTTGTTTTTTATACAGTTATATAACATTTGTTCCCTCATTTTGTGAATTGGCAGAAGAAAAATTATTTCGCCACAAGAAGGACAACTTAGAAACGAAAGAAGACCTACATGCCAATCTAGTTTTTGTCCTTAATACCATAATTGGATGAAAACCGAAAGGGGCTCAACTGAGATAATAGGAGAAGCATAGACCTACTAGAACCCTTAGGCAGAAAAGTGGTGACTACCAACAACATAGTGCACTCAACTTCTACTTAATGAATTTGATGTGAAAATAGACGGCTAAATACTGGAGTGCACAAGTATACCAATGTAAAGATTATATAAATAACACGGGGCAATCTGCAAGTGAGTTCCAACAACCTAGGACAAACTTGTCTCGGTCTCTCCAGTTAAGTCTTTGGCCTCTCACTGGAAAAAAATGTGCATGCTGTAATTACATAAAAATCAGTATAAAAGGTTATCCCGTAGAATAAATACGTATCTGTATTGAAAACCACCAGTGCGTGGAGCGCGTTCTAAAATTAGAACGCCGCGCGGTCAACGATTTTGTTTTGCTTTTTCGCTCACCTGAGCACGAAGTGATCAAGGTGAGCTATTGTGATGGTTCTGTGTCCGGCGTCCGTCGTTCGTCGTCCACTTTTACATTGTGTAAGCTCCAAGGCCCACATTTCAAGTCAGATACTCATGAAATTTGGACAGAATATTTGTCTTAATAAATTCTCGGACAAGTTTGAAATTGGGTCATGTCAGGTCAAAAAGTAGGTCACTGGGCCAAATATTTGAAAAACGTTGTGAGTACTCTAGAGGCCTTATTTTCAGTTTTATACTCTTGAAACTTGGTCAGAATGTTTGTCTTGAAAACATATCGGACAACTTTGAAATCGGGTTATGTCAGATCAAAAAGTAGGTCACTGGGCTTAATCTTAGAAAAAACTTTGTGTGCACTCTAAAGGCCCACAATTTCACCCTGATATTCATGAAACTTTTTCAGAATGTTTATATTGATTACATCTCGGACAAGTTCGAAACTGGATCATGTCGGGTCAAAAAATAGGTCCGTGTGTAATACATTTATGGAGGCCCGGGTTCGCCGTTATACAGGTATGGATATGATTTAGCCTTCACGTGGGGCCACGAGGGCGAATCATGATTCATGCATGTTGTATAACAATATGAATATTCATTCTCACCTTAGAATAGGCACTGATATAAATACTGGCAGACAGTAGGTTTGCGGGCGAATTTATCTGTTTGGCTCTATCGAGCGTTTTTTTGTCATACACCACGATGGTTTTTTCAAATTAAATATGGCTGACTAACTTTGAACGTTCTTGTTTTATTCCTCCCTTTGTGTCACATAAGGGGGCGAGAGATTTTTATGGCGCCGTGACGCGGATAATTTAAATTTTGAATCCCCCAGCCGGACGGGGGGTAGAATTCGCCGGCTGCCGTCCTGCAGACTGGTAAGACCCCACCGATGGACCCGCCTGTTTGCCGTGGGTGGAGACTCGTAAGCCGGAAAAGAGGGTCCTGGCAGTTGAGGGGAGCCCAGGGATCTCAAGCTCTTCAACACACTTCTTTGGCCTCGGCTTCGGTGTAAACGAGAGCCTAGATGGGCCCGGTCTAGTGCAATCGGCTGGTCGCTTTTAGATTTTGGGCATTTTGATTTTATTTCATATAGTTCTAACACTTTTACTGGTGTAAAAGAGAAACATCTATTTTGTCTGTATCACATTTGTTTTCTTGAAACTGCATGTATCTCCAACTTGTCTGACTATATACACGTATATATTTGCACAGCATCAATTTGTCCATTTTAACTGCCTCTTTTTTGCGTATTTTAGTCCCTAGTCTAATATAGGCTCATGGGCTAATTGGGTTATGTAGGTCTTTTGATTTGGCTTCGACTTGCGTGGGTGCATCCTGATCTGGGGATGTTGCCACGCATTTTCTGTGCCGGATTGTCTGATTTGTATGGCCTAAGTATATCATTTGGGTAACCCTGACATGCAGAGCTGGACTCTCCGCTCTAATAGCCATGTCCCCTTTGTAGGACTCCATGGTGGGTGGGGGCCGCGAATGATGAACATTAAAACTACAACCATGGATAACCAAACAAAAAAAAGAACACGGAAAGACTATGATAGTGAACAGGCTGAACCGGAATCGACTGGACCTTTTGCCCGCTTCTTGATAATCGAATCGTTGCAACCAGAAAAACCATTGGCAAAGCTGTCGCCATTTGTTATTGAAAAGGTACTTGTTTCTTTGGCAGGCTCCACGAAGTCCGTCAAAAAGCTTAGAAACGGCACTTTGTTGGTGGAAGTTGAAAAGCCGCAACATTCGAAAAACCTTTTGGCTTTGAAACGATTTTTCGAAATACCAGCAAAATGCACTGCGCATGGTACTCTGAACTCATCCAGAGGTATAATAAGGTGTCCAGACTTGGCTGGTGTGGAGGAAGAAGAAATTGTTTCCGAATTATTGACTCAGAATGTCAGAATGCTAGACGTATTCGTGTTTTTCGGGATGGTATCCGGAAAGACACCAATACCATAGTTCTCAAATTTAAAACGGCTATCCTACCAAAAACACTTGAAGTCGGATACATGAAGGTTCCTGTTGATCTTTACATACCAAACCCACTCCAATGTTATAAATGTTTTAAGTTTGGCCACCATGAAAGGCAATGTGACGCTGACGATCACTGTAAAAGATGCGGAATCAATGAAGTTGAAACTTACCATACCGACCCTTGTGAAAAACCCTTGAAATGTTTGAATTGTGGTGAAGAACACTATTCCACATCCCGATCATGTAAAGTTTGGAAGAGAGAAAAAGAAATCATCACCATAAAATATCGAGAAAGCCTGTCATTTTCGGAAGCTAGGAAAATTGTAGATACACGACAAGTACTTGGTGCCTCTTACTCTAGTGTGACCAAATCCAATACTGCAAAATCAGTCACTTTAAAAGATGCTACAACACAGACAACCAATGCCTCGATCCAAACAGATTCAACAGATAAACAAACCTCCACAACAGCCAAACATCAGCAACCTGTAGTTAACAAAAAACCAGAAAAGCCTGTTCCAAAGAGTCCGAATAGATCTCCAAATAAGGTCCGCTCAGATCGCCTTCCAAAGGGATCTGACGACCAAATTCAACAACACAACCGCTTCCAATGTCTTGAAGAAGACATGGAAGCGGAAAACGGCCATGCAGAAACTAATACAAATAAGCAAGGTCGTATTATTAAATTAAATAATAAGAAATGAATCGGTACATACTTCCAGTGTTTTATGGTATCTTCCTTACATTGACTTTAGTAATGACTAACACCATTCTGCAATGGAATTGTCGAAGCATTAAAGCTAACTTCGAGGAATTAAAACTTTTAATTAATGAACAGAAACCGGATGCAATATCTTTGCAGGAGACATTTCTTAAAGACGCTGACAAATTGTCCTTAAAATACCATTCTTGTTACTTCAAAAACTTCAGTGGTAACGATAAAGCTTCGGGGGGAATAGCCATAGTAGTGAATAACAGTGTTCCGCACCGTTTTATTAAGCTTGAAACTACACTACAAGCAGTTGCGGTGAACATTTCCCTCAATAAAACCACAACTTTGTGTTCTCTTTATCTTCCACCTAGCTCACCAATTGATATTAAGAAACTTGATGATGTTATCAATCAATTGCCAAAACCTTTCATTTTAACGGGAGATTTCAATTCCCATAATACATTATGGGGACGTACACATACAAATGATAAAGGCCGAATCATTGAAAGTTTCATCACAGATCATAACCTCGTTTTGCTCAATGATAAATCTTCAACGTATCTACATCCTGCAACTGGTTCTTATTCATCTTTAGACTTAACATTATGCAGTCCGGAAATTTTTACTGACTTGAGTTGGAAGGTTGATGATGACCTTCACGGAAGTGATCATTTCCCGATCGTAATATAGGAGGTTGGGCCATCTATACAACAACGTCCGGAGCGTTGGAAACTTCATAAGGCAAACTGGGAACAATTCAAAATTCATTGCGAACAATCAATTGACCCAAATGCTTTTGACGAATGTGAAAATCCAGCAGAACTGTTTACTTCCTTACTTTACTCTGCTGCAGAGAAATCAATTCCTCGGACATCGACAAAATCGAAGCATCCAAGTAAACCATGGTTTAATGATGAATGCAAGAAAGCTATAGCTGAGCGAAAATCTGTTCTCAGAAATTTCAATCTGAGACCTACTCAGGAGAATCTTGTAAGATTCAAAATCGCACGTGCGAGAGCACGGCGAACAATTAAGCAAAGTAAACGTGCGTCTTGGCGACAGTATGTATCTAGATTAAATTCTAGATCGTCTGTCAAAAAGACATGGGAAATGATACGGAAAATTAATGGTAAAAGTACTTCCCATAGTATTGGTCATCTAGATACTGATGAGGGGAATTTTGAATCCAAACATGATATTGCCAACGTGCTAGCTGATACATTTGCCAAGAAATCCTCTTCCATGAATTATTCATCTACGTTCCAAAAATTTCAGACCGAAAAAGAGAAATCCAAACTGAATTTTAAATCTGATAACATGGAATACTATAACAAAGACTTTACTATTAAAGAGCTAAGAAAAGCCCTAAAAAAGTCTCATGACACTGCAGTTGGGTCTGATGATATACATTATCAGTTCCTTAAACACTTACCGTATCGTTCCCTCCATTGTTTACTCCAAATTTTTAATCAAATCTGGAAGACAGGGGTTCTTCCAGACTCCTGGAAAGAAGCTATAGTTATACCTATACCTAAGCCTGGCAAAGATTCTACAAATCCTAACAATTACCGCCCTATAGCCTTAACGAGTTGTATTTGTAAAACCATGGAAAGAATGGTGAATGACCGCCTTGTTTGGTTTTTAGAGAAAAATAAAATCATTTCCACGAACCAGTGCGGATTTCGTAAACAAAGAAGCACTCTTGATCACCTAGTTCGCTTCGAGACTTTCATACGCGAAGCTTTTATAAAGAAAGAACATGTTGTTTCTGTCTTTTTTGACTTGGAAAGTGCTTACGATACCACCTGGAAGTATGGTATTATGAACGACCTCTATGATTTTGGTATTCGAGGTCGCCTTGCTTATTTCATTTCTGCTTTTTTAGATGAACGCCAGTTTAGAGTCAGAGTTGGAAATACATTTTCTAGTCCACACGAACAGGAAATGGGCGTTCCCCAGGGAAGTATCCTCTCAGTTACACTTTTCAGTGTTAAAATTAACAATATTGTTAAATCTCTTTGCCCTGGAGTAGAATGCTTTCTCTATGTGGACGACTTCTGTATTTGTTATCGGTCAAAACATATGCATACGATCGAAAGACAACTTCAGCAGGTCTTAAATAACTTAAGTAAATGGTCAAACGAAAACGGTTTCAAATTTTCGAAAACCAAGACCAAATGTATGCATTTTTGTCAGTCGAGGAAACTTCACCTCGACCCGGACCTGACACCAGATGGTGTCCGCATTGAGGTCGTTCCAGAATTCAAATTTTTAGGTCTTTTATTTGACTCTAAACTCACGTTCATCCCACATATAAACTGTCTGAGCAACAAATGCCAAAAAGCTCTGAATTTTTTACGTGTAGTTTCCAGTATGGACTGGGGAGCAGATAAAAAAGTATTATTAAGACTTTATAGGTCATTATTAAGATCTAAACTTGACTACGGTTGCGCAGTATACGGGTCAGCACGTCAGTCATATTTACGCAAACTTGATACTATTCATAATCAAGGCTTGCGCCTTGCATTAGGTGCATTTAAGACTTCTCCAATCAATAGCCTGTATGCTGAAGCAAATGAACCTTCGTTAAACCTAAGGCGAAAGAAACTTTCCATGCAGTACTATCTAAAATTGAAGTCAAACCCTGAGAACCCAACTCATAAGGTTGTTTTTGAACCTCTGTATAAAGATGAATTTTTAAAGAAAGAAAAGGTCATCCCTACTTTCAGTCTTCGTTGCAATGCAGACATACGAAGTCTTGAATTTGATTTAGATGATATCGCGGAAAATAAACTAACAGACGTTCCTTTGTGGACCTCAAATAGTCCCACATTCGTATATGATCTGGCATCACACCAAAAAGCGACTACAGATCCCATGATTTTTAAAAGCAAATATCTTGAGATAAAAAGGCAATACTATAATTATGAGTCTATTTATACAGACGGTTCAAAAGATGGTGATAGGGTTGCCGCAGCTGCCGTGCTTGACGGTGAATCATATCAGTTCCGTCTTCCAGATAAATCTTCCATTTTTTCAGCAGAGCTAAAGGCAATAGACCTTGCTGTTGACCATATAAAAGACGACGGTTACTGGCGTTATATTATTTTTACTGATTCGCTCTCCTCAATGTAAGCACTAGAACATGAGAAAACAGACAACCCGCTAATTACTAATCTTTTAGATAAGTTATCCAGCATCTGTGAAACGGATGATGTTGTGTTCTGCTGGCTTCCCAGTCATATTGGCATTCATGGTAATGAAGAGGCAGACAAAGCTGCCAAGGATGCATTATCACTCGATGTTTTACCTTTCAAAGTACCTTTTAACGATTTTAAACCTCTTATTCATAGTTTTATTCAAAATGTCTGGCAAAGATCTTGGAGTGATCCAATAAATCAGCACAATAAATTATTTGCTATAAAGCCTAATACAGGTGAATGGCTCCCAGGCACACGATCAAACCGCCGAGAAGAAGTTGTTTTGGCCCGTCTACGAATAGGTCATACACACTTGACGCATTCATACCTTCTCAAAGGAGAGGAAGCGCCTCAGTGTATCCCATGCAACACCATTATCACTGTCAAGCATTTACTGATAGAGTGCACAGACTTTGCACCTATCAGGGACAGGTACTTTCAGGTTGACAATTTAAAAACACTGTTTGATACTGTGAAGTTGGAATCACTATTTGAATTCTTGAAGGAAGTTAACCTTTTTAAGAAGATTTAGTCTTATGTTTCTTGACTTTTCTTTTAACAACACTCTTTACACAAATTGTATTGCCGCTCTAGTGGGGAGATTTTTACTCTACTAGAGGTTGTTTTGTTTTAAAATTGATAAGATTTTACGGCTTATTGGCCTATACAATGTTTCCTTTTTAATTATTCAAACAAGGTTGCTACCTCATTGTTACTGTTTTATACATAAAGTTCCAACGTTTCACAGTATTATCTGAAGCAAAGGCATTAGTAAATTTGTGAATGCACCCAATATGACCTTAGCTGTCGACGGGCCTTAAAACACTATTTATTCCTTTATTCCTTTAAATTTTGAATTTAAAATAATGTCCGCGAGTAAACTTGGGGGGTTTCGGACTGAGTGCGGTTTGTGGACAATATAAAATAGACAATGTTAGACCGTTATTCTTGTGGTTGCTGTGAAAGTTGGATTATATTGGATTCATACATAAACCGTAAGTTGCTTAATCTTTCTAGCTTCACGTAAAAGAAAAAGGCAAAACAATTTTTTGTGGATTTGTTTAAATCTGTTGATCAACAGATGAGCAATTTAAACACAACCGTGGGAGCGCAGGGCATTGCTAAAGTTGTACAAACATTTGATGGTTCGACCCCAAAGAGTTTAAAGACTGGGTGAAAAGCGTTGAGAAATTTGCGACTTTAATCGGTATCACGGCTATTAAAACCACCCCGATTGCTTATCAGGCTAGCAGGGGCCCGGTAAGTGATTGTATAAAGAGATAAATGGAATCGCACCCGACAAGAGACTGGGATCGAATGAAAGCCGATCTCAGGAGTAGTTTTTGTGAAGTCGTCGATTCACAGCACGCATTACTGTTGTTGAGAAAGGTTAGACAACGTCAGAATGAAACCATTCAAGTCTACGCCGAACGATGAATTGCTTTGGGCGAAGACGCTTTTGCAGATCAGACAGAAGACGCGGCGCAGAGGCAACTTATTGGCTATTTCATTGATGGTTTGAGGCAAGATTCAATGAAATTACGGATATTGCAAGACAACCCTGAAACACTCAACGCAGCAATTTTAATTGCAAGGCGTGAGCAAAACTTACAGAAAAGATTTAATTTACGCACGGGTCAAATGAAAACAGAACCCAGTGAATCTGACGGTCACGTCCCAATGGATATCGATCATTCGAGGAAAAGGGGCAGTTGCCATTTTTGTAGAAAGCCGGGGCATGACATAAAAGAGTATACGCTAAGGAAACGAGCTCTCGAAGTGCATGTCGCGGAGACGAGCAACGCTTTACGCAATAAAGATAAAAAATGCTACCATTGTGGAAAGTTAGGGCATATTGCAAAAGATTGCAAAGCTGTAAATGAACAAATTCAGTCAAAAGACAATCCTTCTCAAATGTAGAAGCCGGTTTGAGAAGGTACAAAAAGGAACATAAACGTATTGTTTTTCTTCATTCTACAGCAAATGGTCCAAATTCTTTGTAAGTAAAATATAGAGCGTTGTTGGATTCAGGTGCCAAGGTGTCATTAATCAGTAGGCGGTTGTAGGATTCACTCAAGTGTAAGCCTAAACTTCAGAAACATAGTCTAAATTTAGCTACTGCAGGAAACACTCCCTTATATGTAGATGGTGTAGCCGACCTCAACTTTTCTCTTGGTAAAATATCCATGAGTCACAAGTTTTATGTTGTACGAAATCTAAATCGGAATGTTACCATAGGATTTGATTGGCTTAAATCACGTGGAGTCTGCGTGTATCATGATCTTTCTTGTATAGGAGTACATGAAACCTACATTCTTTTAGTGGATGATAAGCATATAGCATCAGTGGCTAAGGTCAAGGTAAAGGTCAAGCTTCCTCCCCAAACCGCTCATATCTGTCAGTGCCAAATTCGTAAACATCCAGAATTCGCCACAGGTATGAATTATGAGGTTTTTTCCCTTGAAAATGGACCCCTGAGTAATGAGCCAGGCTTGTTAATGACCAACTGTATATCTACACTTCCTGATAATCGTAGGTTACCTGCCTTCCTTATCAACACCACAAACAAGACCATAACTATTAAGGTAAGGTAGTACCCCAATTAGGAGCAGAAATGCAAAATAATGACTTTGATAACGTAGATGTTCCGCCAGAACACAAAACAAAAATCACTAATTTTTTGCTCCAAAATTCTGATTTGTTTGAAAAAACTGATGAAGATCTTAGCCATACTGATACTGTCCGAATGAAAATAAATACAGGTAACCACCCTCCAGTTAGACTAAAAACTTATCGGACGCAACTTAACAACAGAAGTATATTTGATAAAGTTGTAGATGAAATGTTAGAGGCCAAGATAATAAAAGAAGTCAGTCAGAATAGTTAGCATTACTCGGTAAGGCTAGGTATTTCAGTTCCGTTGACCTAAAAGTCAGGCTACAGGCAAGTGTTGATGGATGAAAATGACAGGGAAAAGACTGCATTTACCTGTCACCGGGGATTATTTGAGTTCAATGTAATGCCGTTCGGACTTATGTCAGCTCCCTCTGTGTTTATGGAGTAAATGGATCGTGTCTTGGAAGGCATTAGCCATTTTGCAATAGCTTATTTAGATGACATACTAATTTACTCGCAAAACCTAGGTGTACACATGTTTCATATCAAACAGGTGTTTGATATCCTAAGTCAACATCATTTACGGCTCAAGTTGACAAAATGTAGTTTTCTCCGGGAAGAAACTAATTATCTCAGATTTGTGATAAACGCAGGTGGAATACGTCCTGAGTAGAAAAAAGTAGATGTGATTAAATCTTTACCGCCGCCTACAAATGTCAGAGAAGTGCGCAGTTTTATTGGTATGAGCAGTTATTATCGAAGGTTTATAGCTCACATTTCCGAGATAGCAGAGCTAATTATCGCCTTGACTCGAAAATTTTCCAAGTTCAAATGGTCTAAAAATTGCCAATTAGCTTTTGAAGAGATAAAACATACCCTAATAAAATTACCGTTGTTGTGCTATCCTGATCCTAATTTATCATATACACTGTACACTGATGCCAGCGAAAAGTGTATTGGAGCTTGTCTGACTCAAACGGTCAAAGAACAAGGTCAAGACATTGAACGACCTATATACTTTCTTTCACATAGGCTGACTGATACCCAAACAAGGTGGTCCATTATAGAGAAGGAGGTGTATGCTATTTATTATAGTCTTCAGAAACTAGATCATTATCTTCAGAACGCCGAGTTCACCATAAAATGTGACCACCGCCCCCTAAAATATTTGCTTGAGTCCCTGATGCAAAATAAAAAGATTTCTTTGTGGGCGTTGTCGATAGCGGGCTATAAATGCAAGATTGAGTATCTCGCAGGCACGGAAAATGCGGTCGTTGACCTACTTTCTCGTGTGCCTAGTCACGCCGCACATGATGATACACTCTTGAATGACCCGGACAGAGTGTAAGACTTACGAAATAAGTGCTCTGAATTCAAACAGGTTCACGCCGAAGAGGTATGCTCGCTGTAACCCTCAATTTTCGGACAAGGTCATTAAGCCGACCTTAAAGTAATCACCAAATATGCCAGAAGAATAAGACAAGAATGAGGTGATACTAAAAATAAAGCGAAACTTGAGCAACGATAACATTTCACCGTCTGAACTACTGTCAGAACGTTTGCCTACGGTAAGGCCTAGTCATACGATCTTTCATTTCTTTTTCCCGGTTACTAATTTGCTCTGTATCAGACTCAGAACTAACAGGTGGTAGGACATAATTAGCTGGCCTCAGGTTTTTACCGGTCTTATCTTTAGGAATTTCCCTCTCGTTCAGTTCGGCTAATCTTAAATGCTGGGCAGCAACAGTTGTTTCACCTGTTAATTGGTTTTTTATTATGAAAGTAACGGAATATGTCTGTCCAATTATACGATAGTAAGGTTGCCATTTGATATCCAATTTAGACTTTCTTAGATGATTTCGATAGTAAACAGGATCACCTGGCTTTAAGATAACATCTTTGGCATTTTTGTTTGCTACCTCATTACGCTTTTTCGTTGCTTTTCTCCTATTTTGATTCACAAGAAAGAATGCCTTGTGTTGTTGTCCTAAAGCAATTTTATGGGGGTCTTCACCCTGATATTTGCGTCTTGGTTTCAATAAAATATCTATTGCAATGACAGGGTCTCGATTATACAGCAGAAAGATAGGTTACCTTTATGCTGATTCGTTGACACCAAATCGAATATCGGCAAGTGCTTGGTTTAAAAACATGTCCCAAGTGCCTTCATTTTTATTTACTTTTCTTTGATATTATATCGACAAGGGTTCTATGATAAGGTTCTGTGAGACCATTGTTTTGAGGGTGGTAATATCAGCAGGTAACATGGTGCATGCTCAACTCTTTAAGTGTCTCTTTAATGACATGATTGAAATTCTCGCTCCCATTATCACTCAATAATTCCAAAGGTGCTGAATAACGAGGGAATATTTCATCAATAATCAGCTGAGCTATGGTTTGGGCTGATTTATCCGGCGAAGGAAATGCCTCAGGAAACCCAGAGAATAAATCAATAAACGAGATAATTTATTTATTCCCAGATAAATAGGTAGGGTAAGGCCCATTGACATCTACTGCACATTTAGCCCACGCATAAGGCGGTACGTCCATTTCCTGAAGAGGTGGTTTGGCTTTTTGATTACTTCTTAGCTGACAAGTAACACATTTATTGATATAAGCGGAGACCATTTTGAATAAATTAACCTAATAATACTTTGCATGGATGGCATCATATGTTTTATCAATACCCATATGTCCTAAAGAATTGTGGTATTCAGATATAACCACGTTTTGTAAGTGTTCAGGAATGTAGAGACGCAAAATTGGATCAGCATCAGCATCAACATTCGAAATGTGATACAAGATGTTATCAAGAACGACATGTCAAATTACAGCGGTTGTTACTTGAAATTCAGGAATCGTTGCCGGACGATATAATTGATAATTCTAAGAAGGAAAAAAAAAAAAGGAAAAAGTGGCTCGGTTAAAGTAGTACAATAAAACCCATTTTTAATCATAGCAAATTTTGTAGGATAATATTTTAGTGGAAATAGCTGTTTTCTATTACGGGTCCACTATCTTAATTAGTAACCCGAAGGTAGATTTATGGACGTTTTATAGGTATTTAACGAGTCATACCTACGTTGCAAACGGAAAAATAATCGTAATATTGTCTATCCCACTGATCCGAATGGATCGTTCGTACGATGTTTATCAGGTAACTCCGTTACCTGTAGTCTCCAATGTTCCATTCGAGATACAAGGGGACAATGCCGGGTCGGATTTACTTGCTACCTATACCTTAGAAGCACCAGGTTTTCTCACTGATAAATTGCGAACAATTTATCAGTTGTTATCACACGAAGAGCTTCGTATGTGCAGCTACGACAATGTAAAGTTTTGTGCCGTTCAAAGCCCTACATATCCCGTAAGCCTGAGCCGAATATGCCTGATCAACATGTTCATTTCAGACAAGCGGTTGAAAAATCCTTATTGCGTGACGACGGTCGTGAAAGATAGGTTACCTTTGGCAAAACATTTACTTGGAATTTCATGGGTTGTCCTATCGCGTAACCGATTGAGTTTTGCCGTCGTATGTAACGGACAAGTTCAGCACATGCAATCAGATCCGACTCGTGACATAATAAAGGTAAGACCGGGTTGTACGGCCACAAACAAATATTTCACAATAAGCGCGCCGTTCGTTGTCGGAAGGTCAACGAGTTTATACAATAATACGTTGGATTTCATGATGGCAAAATTTTCTCATGTGGGAAATTAAATCAGGAAACCACTACATGATAAGTTTCTAAGCAAGACTAAAATACGTATCCCTTCAGCTTTAGCCGAAATCAAGGACATTTCCTTAAACAAGCTGATATCTCGAATCGATTTGATTAGCGACGATGAATTTACCGTGAAACCTTCGTTTTCTCCTTGGTTTTACATTTGCATTGCCCTTGCTCTGGTAGTGATTGTTTTCATTATTGTATTTTGCTATTTACGTCAAAAATGTAAAATTTGTCTGCCAAACTGTTTGCGTGAAGTGCAAAAGAGGAGGCAACGTCCTGCGGTGTCGACAACGCTCGAGCTTCAAGATTTGAAGTCCAGTGGGAAGTTACCACAAGCCGAGGCGTCTACTCAAAATTCCATGAAGGAACAGAAACCAATTAATGTAAATAAACTTTATCCTTACCTGTTCAGAAATGAGTGCGACTCAGCTTTGTAATTATACTAAGTGTGAACTTATATCTTTATAGCAAACTGTAGCTCATTAGGACAATGTATCCGGAATGTTGTGATGCTTATCAGAACCACAAAACAGCCGACACTATATCTTGTTACTGTGTGCATTCGAGATCGGACTGCTCGAACCTCCACACAATCATATTTCAGTGTCGAAATATAGTTCATACTAAAGGTAATCATGGAACAAAACTGGGGACAGTTAGTTAATGAAATCTCGCGGGCAGCGGAAGTGGTGCTTCGCCGCACAACGTGACACTAACCCAACGTATTATGAGGATGGCAGTGGATATTGGCACAAAGACTGCCACATGGATTTTGCGTCGGTCGGTATTAGATCCGACATATGGACGTGCCAGAATGCCGGAGGCGAGAACACAGGCCGCCCTGCGGACTTTAAACAGGGACAATCGACGACCCCTAAGGAGGAGACACTAAAAATCAGTTGACGCTAAGGTGTGGACTTAAGTTCAAAATAAAATTTCACAATGAAACTGTCTGTCAAAGCCTTTGGACTTTGATTTCCAGAAAAAATAATAAAAGAAAAAAAAAAAAAAAAAACATATGTGAAATAATTGTGTGTAACGCTTGCTTGTGTGTTTTCATTTTAATATATTTTGTAGCTTCCATACTTACCATGTACCTTTTCTTTTAATTTCAAAATTTTAATGTTGAAAATTCTCTTGGGGGGGGCACCGCGAATGTAATACATCTATGGAGGCCCGGGTTCGCCGTTACACAGGTATGAATATGATTTAGCCTTCACGTGGGACCACGTGGGCAAATCATAATTCATGCATGTTGTATAACAATATGAATATTCATCCTCACCTTAGAATAGGCACTGATATTAATACTGGCAGACAGTAGGTGTGCGGGGGAATTTATCTGTTTGGCTCTCTCGAGCGGTTGTTTTATCATACACCACGATGGTTCTTTCAAATCAAATATGGCTGACTTACTTTGGACGTTCTTGTTTTATCCTCCCCTTTGTGTCACACGTGGACTAAATGTAAGAAATGCCTTGTCTGCACTCCAAAGGCCTTATATTCAGCTTTATACTCTTGAAAATTTTCAGACATGTCTTTGCTTTCTGCAGAAAAATCCAGATAAAGGAATGTACCAATTATAACCGCTATATCGTGAAAAATATTTCTTGATCAAAGTGCAAATGGTACCGAAAAACTCAAGATTCCCTCCTGTAACTGGCTATATGTCGGTTAACGTCAAATTCTAATATATGTGACAGATATATATGTTTTTCAAATTCATGTAAAAGGTAACTAAAACTTTCAATATTCTCCAGTATGGTTGCATGATATTAAAAAAAAAAAAAAAAAAATGTAAAAGTTGCAATTTTCAACACTGCAGTAAGAGATCACCTGCTATAAGAGGCCGCTTCTTAGATTTCCCTTTGGTGGTCTCTTAAACTAGATTCGACTTTTCTCTATTTTATGTGATAATGTTGTTTATGTAATTGTCAAAAGGATTCAACAGACACCAGCTTCACAGATCTCAGGAGCCAGGGTAGCTAATCTTCACTCTGCTGTTAGAAGCATAGATGCTCTGCCAGTGGTAGATGTAGTTGGATTGTATAAAGTATTGGAATATCTTAACAGTAGTGGCAATGAAAATGCAACAGATAGTGTTGGAAACCTTTCATATATTGTTTCAAGTCCTAATAGATATAGCCATACTTTGTAAAGATAATGAACATTTATTGAGTTATAAAGGTGACTTGTTTTAAACTTGTCCATAATTTGAAGTCTTTATATGGTTGAAGTTACACCAATACATATCTATACAAGCAACCTTTGAAACGAAAAGACAGTTGTTAATGCTTTCCAAAACCGGAAATGCAACATCATACTTATTATATACTGTGTAGGTGTTTGGATTGAAGCTTCCTAAATAATTCTCAAAACAGAGCAGATTTTACAATATTTTTTTCATGTTCGCTACAACAAAATTATAGTACATTATAATAACAAACAAGAGCCATGTTGACATGGCCATCCCCCGCCGAATGCTTGCTCAATAGAAGATGTAGGTTGGTTTAAAGGCTAAAACAGCTAGACTTAAGAATGTTTTTTCTGGCAGTGCTAAATAAAAAGTACAATAAAAATCTTCAACAAGATATACTTTTATTATATAGGTGTCAAGTGTAAACCCATATGAAATCAGACAGAAGAAAAAATCTGAAAAACAACAAAGAGCAATCGATAAAAAATTATGGAAGGTAGAGTTATAATTCTTGCGTACTGCACTCCTCCTCAGAGACAACTATCCAGCTGCTACGTTAATACAGCTCGAATTATGCTCCATAGAAACCTTGAGACTAAAAAATTAACAAAGGGATATAACTCCAAAATCACGGTACTGCACTTTTCCTCAATAAAATCTGCCTACCTCTGAAATCTCACATTCAAGCCTTTTATAATTTTCGAGTAATGCTCCGGACAAAATTTAAGTATAAAAGGGCAATAACTCCTAATTTATGGTACTGAAAGTTATGGCTCTTGTACAGTGCACTTTTCCTCAATGTCATCTGTCAACCTTTAAAATTTCATGTTAATATCTCATTTTGTTTTCGAGTTATGCTCGAGACAAAATTTAAGTAAGAAAAATATCAAAGGGCAATAACTCCTAAATTATGCAATCATGAGTTATGGTTCTTGTACACTACACTTCTTCATAGGTATGCACCTATGAAGTATCATGTTTACACCTCTAATAGTTTTCGAGTTAATGCTCGAGAGAAAATTTAAGTAAGAGAAATATCAAAGGGAAATATCTCCTAAATTATGCGGCTGAAAGTTATGGTCTTTGTATACTTTACTTCTCCTTAATGTCATCTACCAACCTGTGAAGTTTCATGTTTATATCTCATGTAGTTTTCAAATTATGCGCTGGACAATATTCAAATAAGAAAAATAACAAAGGGCAATAACTCCTAAAATATGGCCCTGAAAGAACCACTGAAAGTTATGGTTCTTGTACACTGCAACTCTCCTCAATGTTATCTATCAACAAGTTAAGTTTCATGTTTATATCTCATGTAGTTTTCAAGTTATGCGCTGGACAAAATTTAAATAAGAAAAATAACAAAGGGCAGTAACTCCTAAGATCTATCCACATGTGAAGTTTCATATTTCAAATACTTTTTGAGTTATGCTCCGGACAAAATTTAAGTAAGAAAATTAGCAAAGGGCAAATACAGCTAAAGTTTGGCACTGAAAGTTATGGTTCTTGAACACTGCTCCTTAATGCCATCTATCAACCTTTGAAATTTCATGTTTATTTCTCAAGTAGTTTTCAAGTAATGCTCTGGACAAAATTAAATGAGAAAAATAACAAAGGACAATAACTCCTAAATTATGCAATCAAGAGTTATGGTTCTTGCGCACTGCACTTTTCCTTGATGAGATCTATCCACCTGTAAAGTTTCATGTTTACACCTCTAACAGTTTTTGAGTTATGCATCGGACACGAAAGTGTGACGGAAGGACGGACAGATGGAATGACGGACATACGGAATGATGGATGGACGGACGGACGGCTACTGTTTCCATATCCCCCGCCGCCTTTCGGCGATGGATAAAAAGATCAAATTAAAAAAAGTAAATCAATAAAAATATTAATAAAGAATGAAAATATGATTATAATGATAAAAAAAAAAAAAAAAAGGGGGGGGGGGCCATGATGGCCCTGAAGTCGCTTACCTGAGTTTTTTGACCAAACATGACCTATTTTCAATCTCTTTTGAGATATCATGACAAACATTCTACTAAGCTTTTATAATTATTGGACTGAAAATTTAGCCCTTAGCATGTACACAAGCTTTCTCTAGAATTTCTGTCAGTGACCTACTTTTTAGCCAACCATAGCCAATTTTTCCATGGTAGATATTATCAAAACAAAGATCCTGATCACCTTTCATAAGTATTGGACAGAAAATGTGACCTATAGAGCATATACAGGGTTTTTCTAAGATTTGACCTACTGACCTAGTTTTTGACCCAACATGACCGATTTTCCAAGTCGTCTGAGATGTCATCAAGACAAACAATCTGACAAAGTTTCATGAGTTTTGGACTGAAAATGTTGCCTCTAGAGCATACACAAGGTTTTTCTAAGATTTGACCTAGTGAAATAGTTTTTGACCCAACCTGAACCATTTTTGAACTCTTAAGAGATATCATTAAGTCAAACATTCTGACTAAGTTTCAAGAAATTTAGACTGACCTCTAGAGCATACACAAGGTTTTTCTAAGATTTGAACTAGTGACTTAGTTTTTTGCCCGACATGACCCATTTTCAGACTTGTCCGAGATATCATCAAGACAAACAATCTGGCCAAAATTTAAGTTTTGGACCAAAAAATGTGGCTCTAGAGCGTACACAAGGTTTTTCTAGGATTTGACCTAGTGACCTAGTTTTTGACCCAGTATGACCCATTTTCGAACTCGTCCGAGGTATCATCAAGTCAAACATTCTGACCAAGTTTCATGAGTATCCGACTGAAAATATGGTCTCTAGAGCGTACACAATGTTTTTCTGAGATTTGACCTAGTGACCTAGTTTTTGACCTGAGATAACCCATTTCAGACTCTTACGAGATATCATCAAGACAAACATTCTGACCAACTTTCAAGAGTTTTGGACTGAAAATGTGGCCTCTAGAGCGTACACAAGGTTTTTCTAAGCTTTGACCTAGTGACCTAGTTTTTGATCCAACCTTACCCATTTTCGAACTTGTCCGAGATATCATCAAGACAAACATTCTGACCAAGTTTCATGAGTATATGACCGGAAATGTGGCTTTACAGCGTACACAATGTTTTTCTAAAATTTGACCTAGTGACGTAGTTTTTTACCTGACCTGACCCATTTTCAATCTCATCCGAGATATCATCAAGACAAACATTCTGACCAAGTTTCATGAGTATCTGACTGAAAATGTGGCCTCTAGAGCGTACACAATGTTTTTCTAAGATTTGAACTAGTGACCTAGTTTTCGATCCGACCTGACCCATTTTCAATCTCGTGTGAGATATCATCAAGTCAAACATTTTGACCAAATTTCACGAGTATCTGACAGAAGATATGGCCTCTAGAGCGTACACAAAGTTTTTCTAAGATTTGACCTAGTGACCTAGTTTTTGACCCGACATAACCCATTCTCAAACCGGTTTGAGATATTATCAAGGCAAACATTCTGACCAATTTTCAAGAGTTTTGGACAGAATTTGTGGCCTCTAGAGCGTACACAAGGTTTTTCTACGATTTGACCTAGTGACCTAGTTTTTGACCCGACCTAAACCATTTTCGAACTGGTCCGAGATATCATCAAGACAAACATTCTGACCAAGTTTCATGAGTATCGGACTGGAAATGTGGCCTCTAGGGCGTACACAAGGTAAAAAGTTGACGACGGACGACGCACGACGCACGCCGGACACAGCATTATCACAATAGCTCACCATGAGCACTTTGTGCTCAGGTGAGCTAAAAATACGTCAAGAAGAAATACAGATTATTCAAAGAATACGTTATGGTAGAAAAAAGGCTAAGAATTAATCAAGAACAAGTTTAAGAACAGTTCGAGAACATAATAGCCAACACATTGTACAAAAAAAAAAAAAAACTCTTAAAAGTGTTAAAGAAAAGATTATGTGCAATAAGAAGAACATAAAAAATTCTGTAAAAGTTCTGGAATTGTTTATAGAGTGCGTTCTTTAACAGTTCAAGTACACCCATTCTTATAAACCTTCATGAACAGATCAAGAAGTCTTACTTATTTTTAAGAACTATTCTTTAACTGCTCTTCATTAACCCTTGTCCTGCTAAATAAGTGAAATGAAATTTTTTAGCCATTAGTAAAAGCTCAAATTTTGCTATTTCAAAGGTTTTTTTTTTTAGCAATATTTCCTTATCGGACAGTGTAAATCAAAGATCAGACTGCACGTTCTTTGCAGTCTGATCTTGATCTTCACTCTCCGTAGAAGGTCAGTGAGTCGCGCTTAGCAGTCTATGGGTGAAACCCCGCAGAGAAATTCATACTGTAAGGGTCATACATCCCTGCTCCTCCGCGAAATTCTCGCGCTAGAATAAAACCTTTTATTTGAAGTAGGTTGGCAAACAAACTTTTTGTCTATGAATTACGCCTATGCCATTGAAGATAATTGTCTTTACTTTTACCGACAAGATTGTATACTATAGCCTAGAACCCAAGTGACCTAAAATTTGAAAGAGGTGACACCCTCTGCTATAGTTGGTTTGATGGAATTAATATAAAGTTTAGCATCCTAGGAGTCAGGAAAAATTGTTCTGCTCTTAAGTTTCTCTTGTCCTACTAGTCTAACTACAGCCTATTTTATGGTACCATATGCATAAAAACGTGCAAACTTAAATTATCTGTCTGTACAGCATGATGCGTTGCTATATCAATTTTCTTGGGATAATTGTTTGGTACTGTCTCCAAACTATATTTCTTTTATCTGGAAATTAGAAAATAATCTGGTAATAACATAGTATTGTCTGAATTAGATTTGTGGCTGCCTTCCTACTTGATTTATCCCACCCACCTTTTTTCACAACTAAAAAAAAAAAAAAAAAAAGAAGCAAGGCCAATGGGTAACAAATAACGTACGACGATGAAATAAGTGACTCAGAAATTGATTTTTTTCTTCGGAAAGCTAGAAAACATTTTGGAAAAAGGGGAAAATGCTGGTTTCCAGCATTTTCTCCTTTTCCGATATTTTTTTCAAAAGCTGTCTTGCTCAGGGCTGTTAAACTAATAATTGTGCAGTAAAGAGTTAAAGAGGTTGTATACTAGTCCAGGGCCAACTCCGCAAAATGAGATCTATTAATAGCAGATGTACATATTCTAATAGACAAATATCACTGAAACGCATCTTACCTAGGCAAAGCTTATTTATGAGCCATGCTCTGGCCAAAAGGGGTTTAACCCTTCACCACACAAACCCGTGTTTTTAATGATCCTGAAGAAGGCTATTGAAAATATTGTGGGAAACAGAAACTGCTGGTAACCAGCATTTTCTCCTTTTCCAAAAATGTTTGCAACCCATCAATAAACAGATGTCATTATTTCACCTATTTTTTTTTTTTTTTTTTTTTTTTTGTCGTCTGCAGATACTTTCAATTTGGTCGTCCAAAATTGTGATGTAAAGAGTCAGTGCATCTCAGTGATTCACTATACCAAGCAAGTAATCATATAATTAAGGATCAATAAAATACATTTTGTTTAATAATAGGCTGAATCCTGAGGTAGAATGTTCCTTGGGCATACAGAAAATTTACCAAAAGCTGAAAGTTTCGATGAAAGTTGGCCTGTGGGTATTGCGCAGGCTAGCCTGAGTCGATACTTTTGCAAATGCATTAAATCCCTTTTTCACAAACCATGGCTCATATTTTTGCATCCTCAAATTCACTTCATATCAATCAGTCATTATCGGAATCATCACTGATAACAGCCAATGCCAAAATTCTTCCACATACACCAGGTTTTGCCCTACACATACATGACACAGCACATCTAATATTGCGCTTGGCGCAAAAACATCCGCGAAGACAGTTACTTTTCCAAAACTAATAGAATGGTGACTTTGTTGCCATCTTTGGCTTAGATGCTTTCAACATCATAGTTGGAACAAGTCTGTCACTGTCTAGATGCCTTCTATACTTGGTTGGGTCTGGGAGATTGGGCTGTGACAGATGTGCGGACTTACTGACTATGAATTGCATCAGGGCTCTAAGAACGTGCTGTTTTAGAGCATCATCTGTTGGCGGTAGACATCTTAGATCCCCTTTGAAACGTCCATATAAGTGCACGTGTAGTTCATCTGCACTCCCTTTAAAGTTTTCCCTGCCGTACAGGATGGCAAAAAGATAACGTGCGGCCTCATAGATCTCATCAGAAGGGGTCCTTTCATTTTCAGTTTCAGCAAATAGTCCAAATACTGACAAATCTGATAAATGTTCCATTGCTACAGCAAGAGCACGCTCTTCCCTATATTGTAGGGATAACTGACTGTATCACAACCTGTCAGGATATAAACACTTAAAAGGATTCCAGTTAGATTCCTTGGGTGTGAGGTGTATTTCCTTCCTAATGAAGATACAATATCATGAATTGGTATAAACTGGTCGTCCCTACGTATCCATATTTCATCCAGGTTTGGTATACGAACACTGTAGTACATTGCAAGTACAAACACATCTGTGTCTGTAGCTTGAATAACAAGTATCCTTGTATCATATTTCTGGACACAGTAAACTGCATATGCAAACATCCTCGTGTCTGCCTCTTCGTGTTCTTCACATGATAAATCTAGTAGGTCTGTACAACCTGTCTGGGTTATTTCGACTGTCCGTCCCGGATTTTCACAAGTCCACCAATCATAATCTTCATGTCTGGTGGTAGGGTGCTGTTGTTTTCTATCTAAGAATTCCCAAGGTAGTTCAGAAGATTTGCTTTAGTGTTCATGTTGTGTGACATATATTCCCAGTCAGGAACTTCTAAGGTATCATATGGTTCATACTCTTTCTTGAATCTGGAACCAACGGTCTCTCGCTTGTCACGTTCCTCGCGCTTAAGACTTTTTGATGGGGCGGAGTCATAACGATCACCCACAAGGTTAATGACTTTACAGTCTTTTGGCCTGTTTCGGATGATCTTATCCAGATAAACTCTTTGCAGTTCTTTAAATGTGCTGCAGCCAAAGCGTTGGTGCTTTTGAATAAATGCCATTGCATCAATTTTATATGCAGCACTTTGGCCTTGAGGTGGTTCGTCTCTCTCAGTCCAGGATTCTGTCTGGCTGTAACTTCTGTCTCTCAAAATGTGCTAGCTCTTTCAGCTCACTTCTTATTAGTTTTGCAGCATTAAAAGAAATTCTTTTGTCAACTTTCTCGGTGACTTCAATGCAGTCATCTAACATTTCGCTATCATCCAGCTGACTTTTCAGTTCCACTATTACCTTCAAAAGGGTTCCAATATTTTGTTTAGAACAACAAATAATACTAGAAGAGCCAACTTGAGGTATTATCGTAATGCTATCATCACCCCTCTTGCTATAATAAGAATTCAGACGTTCTACAAGATTTGCATTTTTGTATGCGTCTGCATTTTCTACACCCAACCGTTTAAGGTAATTTATGAGTCTGTTTCTCAATGTAGTAATGTAGTAAATGTGACCTTCTTCACAAATACCTTTGTCTATTTCTGAGATCAGTTTTTCAAATGCTTCGTCATACGGAGATATATATGATCTGACATGAGTTGGTTTTTGAGCTAAAATTTTATTAAACAAGTCTACAAAAAATGTTATGAAGCGAGCCTTTGGCGAGCTTAATAACACTTTTTGTGGACGAGTTTAATACATTTTTACTTCAAAAGCCAACGAGTGTCAGATTCTTTTTATCACATAACTGTATAACAAGAATTATAGTCTATAATGTGTTAAACCAGAGGCATACATGTATAATGTGTAGTGAAATTTACATGAAGCCTGTACGCTTCTTGACAGGTACGTTACGAACGAAAAATAGTTCCGAAGAAACTTGCATATATTGATTTTGTTATGAATCTAGATGTGATTAAATTAACAACTTTATCATGACTAAGAATTTTGACCATTATTTTCCTTCAGGAACCTAGGTCAGCAATGTTTTAGAAATGAAGCGTATAATTACAGAGTGTTGACCAAATACAGCACTATTTTCTTATCTCACACGTGTGTGAGACACGAAAATTCGTAATGGCTGTATTACATTGAAAACAAGGAGAGTTATGTGATAATTAGTTACCATAGATTTCGCACTTGTTTTAGGTACCCTTTGATTTAGATACCTATTTATGCAACTGATATGGTATCGGAAGTCACCGGCAATCAGATCTTTACAAGTATCGCCAAACCCTTCAATCTTTTGAAGCATGTTTTCATCATTAAGTGCTTTGGCTTTACTATGGATGCTCCTCTGGCGTCCCTTTTCAGCAACAAGGTAAGTTTGTTTTTCACCTTTCTTTGATCGTTCACGTTCGCAGATAAAGCACTTGTGTTTGTAGTCTATTCTATCACTTCCAAAAGATGATCTTGATTTTATACTTGACCCCGAGGCCGTACTCTCTGTGCTATCAGCATTGCTGTCAGTGTCTTGGCCACTAATTTCTTCTTATGATGCTGCATAACTGTTTTAATGTTCGTATAATTACTTCTACACTTTCTGTGGCATTTGGGTAGCTTCTTAAAGAATTCGGACTTATCATTTATTTCAGCTGATAGCCTAATAGCAACTTCATCTGCTCTGGTTTGAATTGCATGTTTAAAAGATTTGTATCCGGGTTCTGTCAAATTGAAAATGGGATCAGATTCACTGACATAGTCTTTCTGACATATCAAACATTTGGAGAAATCAGTACCAAGTCTAAGTTGCTTCGGTTTCGAAAATACTGGTTCAGCCATGATATCTTTTATGATACTTCAATAAAAGTGAAATAAAAGTCAAGCGTAGTCAGGATCAAAATATCTATTTGCACAGTGATGACATTTAATCGACAGCATGAAGTCATATGAAACGTCAGGTGCTATTTTTTTTTAAACATAGAGGAATTACTAAGTTATTAGTGCATTAATTAACCCGTTTATTTAGTTTGAAAAAGCACGTAGATCTAGATAAACAAACATGTATATAATACTGTGATTTACAACTTTGGGCGCGAATTATTTTATTCGCACATGCACGTTGTGCGTAATGAGGGGGGAGTTTCTGTGCCACAACAAATCAGTTAATCTTGACCACTCGCCCCTTTTACCTTAAATATCTATCAAGCTACCTACCTACCTACTTACCGAACCACATAACTTCATGTTTACATCTGTATTAATGCCCTTGAAGACATTCCTTTTTTTGACAGACAGACAGGCAGGCAGGCAGGCTGGCAAACAGACAGACAGACAGACAGAAGGACAACAATAAAGAGTGTTATATTATTTCTAACTTATTAAATATAAGCATCATTAGTAAGTAAACAGAAATTATAGATTTATTAAAATGTATTTTTCTATCACACACGAAAACCCATGACATTCAGAACTATTATTCGGTATAGTTCTATATACATTTGAATTATCAAGCAATGAAAAATGCATAACACAATCTAATAACTCAAAAGACATCATGATAAAAACAGAGAACTCTGTTCAGTGCTATGTGTGCATATACATGTATTTACAACTGCTATCTTTTCAAGCGTTACCTGAAACTGAAAACTAAAGCACAACACTTCGTAATCGTAATTAAATGGACATTGGAACATATTTCCTCGACAAATATCTCGAAAATAACGGTCACTCTGTTTTCACATGCTAAACTTGATAAAAGCGCCATGTTAACAAGAGCAAGATGGTGATATGGATCTTTCTTTAAACATATTCCCTTATAAAATAAGCGAATTTCACCCTAACAATGCAGTCTGGGTAGTAATGTTCAACTGTTTATTTAACTATCGTGACAAAAGATATCGAAGAGCAGAACAATCAAACCTTCTTTCTGAAGGTTTAAACTATTCAGAAATGCATTCAAACCAACTATAGCAGAGGGTGTCACCTCCGACCATTGTTTTCTGCAGATAGAGCAAATTGGGTTCTAGGCTATTAATGATTTTTATCGATGTAAACATGCTGATTTATGATTTATTGTAATGGTAATGACTCGTGCCATGGATATCGATGGTTGTGATTTAGTGATAATGATGATGATTCGTTTTGATAATTTTTGTGAAATTACTTTTGAAGCATTTGATGATTTGCTGTGCCGTGTATGAGTGTGCGTGTTTTTTTTTTCCCCAAAGTAACGGGAAGCGATATCTGTCGCTGAGAGTACACGGAATAGCACATGTAATATTTCAATACACACCTGTAATTAACACATAGGCTGCTAAGAAGCTTTTGCGGACAGTGTAGATCGAGATCAGGCAGCACATATTGTGCAGTCTTATCTTAGATTCACGCTTTTATACCCCCCCCCCCAAAAAAAAAGCCAAAACAACGATGACAACAACAATACCTACATAACTTTGAAAATTATCATTTAACTTATTTAGCAGGATAACTTACAATTCCGTGACTTCGTACATAACATGGCACTTCTGCTTTCAAATCTACCTGATTGAGGATACTTTCTTGTGGACTGTGGAAGAAATTTTACTGTATGTTGGAATAAGACATTGTCACTAAATGAAAGCGGCAAAAACAATGAACACGTTCAAAGGTATATTGACGTGTCGCATACAGGAGAATATGTAGCCGTTTGTAATTTTCTAACCCTGTTTTCATCTGTTTTAGATCAGTTTCAGTACTTTCGAGTTTTGATAAGTAACGCCTCATGGGACGATAGGGAAAATAAAAACGTCAATCCTACGGGGATAGAGTGTTATAGTCACAGTGGCAACCAATATATAGTCTTGCCTTTCATAGCAATGTGTAATACTCCGATCCTAGGGAACCAAGTTCGAATCGTAATGAACACCACCGAGTCCAACCTAGTGCTGTGTGATGTTCGGCTGTACGGAAGTAGGTCTATATCTTATGCTATATTTACATGATCTGGAAAAAAGTCTCTCTCTCTCTCTCTTTCTTTCTTTCTTTCTTTGAGTTTGATATTACCCTGTGACATAATTGTGGTCCGGAACTAAATTAACAAAAAAAAAAAAAAAAAAAAAAAATCGTGAAATAAAACACAAAAAGAGTCTACCTTTTGAAATTTAAATGCACATTTGTATGGGCATGTTGTCATATGAAAAACTTCATTAAGAAATACTGTAAGATTTCCTGTAAATATTTGAGCTATGCTCTGGCAAAAGGGGGCTTAATGCATCTCCGTAATCCATCACACATACTTATGGATCCATAACGGCCACCTTTTTTAATAATCGACTAAACCATGAGGTAGACTGGTCCTTAGACATACAGAAAATTGATCAATAGCGAAAAGTGTCGGCCCAAGTCAGCCTGCGCGGACTGCGCAGGCTGACCTGGGTCGATACTTTTCGCAAATGCATTAAGCCCCCTTTTCATAGAGCATGGCTCATTTCATTCATACATGTGGCAAGTGGATAAGAGCCATGTTCTGACAAAAGGGAGTGTTATATATCTCCGTGATACATTATATCAAGTAATTCAAGTAATTCATCCTATAATCATGGATCCATAATATCCAATTTGCTTAACAATCGTCTGAATCCTTTAAAACAGGCCTTGGAAATGTAGAAAATTTAAGAAAAGCAAACTGTCTCGGCCCAGGTCATCCAGCGCGGACCTCGCAGGCTGACGTAAGTCGATACTTTTTGAAGATGCATTAATCCCTCTTTTCACAGAGCATTACACATAAGTAATCTCAGTGTGCGCAAAGAGAAAATATACAGTTGATTAGGTGATGGATTTTATATTCTATTCACAGTTCGGTCGAACTCATGCTTCAAATTTAAGGCGTTGTATAATGCTTTAAACAGGAACTTATGTCTGAATATTGCATCACTAAAACCTACATTATTTTAACTCGTACGAACTATTTTCTTATCGTGATTTTTCAAATGAGCTCGAAAGCATAGATTTAGAAAGACATCACCCTTAAAATCTGAACTATTGTACTCATGTATGACTCGGAGAAGAATATCTATGTCTGGGAAAGAATGTCATAGTGAAATGATTGTAGTAATTACGTAATCTACGTACAAATCAGAGTGAGTACAACGTCCGTCTAAACCAATTGACATTGTGCAGTGTTTCCGATTTTCCTTTCTTGCAGGTCGTAATCTTGCTATAGGCAAAGCCATTAATACTAGTGAAGTTGATCAACAAACACCAGACAAAAAGCTCTCGACAGACGGTGTCCTTAACACTGACGTAAAGTATTGCTTGTTTTTGAGCAGTGATGTAGAGCAGCAATGGTGGCAAATAAGTTTTTCCCGACCTCATTTAGTTCAGGCAATTGCAGTTTACTCCTATGGTAAGATTCATTATACTTCTTTTTCCACTCTGATAATTTGAAACAAAAGACTTGAAACAAGATTTAATGATCATTACAGGACAGCCAGTATATTATGTTTCAACCCTTGCAACATGCAAGGGTTGAAACAACATAATGACTATCCTGCCATTTTACATTTTTTAGACGAGAGATTCGGTTAAAATCTGTCTGTATAGAACCTGCAGATTATTATTTGTGAGATATCTTAACCAAAACGAAACTGAAATCTTCTCTTTATATGTCTTTGTTAATCCATGCCACTTATACACTCTTAAAGAGTTAGGCAAATAACTCGCTTACTATCAGTTTGTGTCGAATAGCTTACAAGAACTAATTTCATTATCATCTTTCGTTTGGTTTCTTGGTTGTCTTAAGTCATGCTGCGCCAATTATAAAAACTCGACCTCTTTCGACGACTGAAAGTATGACACATTGGAACTCAGAAAGAATTTTATCATATAGGCTTGACAAAACAAATAAATAGTATAGATCCAAGATTGGACTGCACGATTAATTTATGCCTTCCGCCAAAGCCTTATTATTTTACCTATACCGCTTAAAGGGTCTAATCCACACCTTTACAGACGACAACACTTTCATTATTTCATACTAGCGTTCCACTGTTGATTTGTTGATTCTCTCAATCGCTGTCAAAACGATTTGAAATATCGATGAGCTGATATAAACCAAGGATGTCAGAATGATCCACGTGACACCAATGCTCCAGGTGTCATTTTTAATATTTTATTAATTCCGAAATACAGGGTACATGTGTATATCTCAAGTATCCGAAAATAATCCGTTCCATGCATTTCGGTAATATTGAAGGTAACATCAGCAGAAATGGCGGGTCTTGAGTCATTCTTACAACGTTGGTTTATATTAGCTTCTTAAGGTTTCAAAACATATTGACATATTGCAAAATTACTGAGTTCAGATACGCGGGAATGTAACAATCTTATAGCACATTGCGTTCTACATCTGTTCTTATCAAAATAGACATCTGCCAGGGCCCCGTTTTACTAAGGTAGTTACAAACAAAATTTGCGTAAGTTTTACGTAGCTAATTGTTACGGGAGACCACTCCTTCATCCCGATTTAAATACAATACCTAACAACTGCGTTAGGGAGAATTCTCTTTAGCTCAGTGGTTATGGTGTCGGTCTTTTAAACCTCGAAATACGAGGATATTTGTCCGCACGGGTTCGAATCCCGCTAGATGAGGTTTGTATTTGAGCTATGCATTTGTTGCGAACTTTCATGTTCGTAAGATGGGGGCTCGTCCGGGATTGGCCATTGAGCCATCAATCCCATTTGTTGTCCAAAAACGGAATTTTTGCCTAATAAGGTATTGAGTCATCAATAAATGATGACTTTAAGAGGGGGTGTGTTACGGGTGACCGCTCCTTCATGCATGGCTTCATCCCGATTTAAATACAATACCTAACAACTGCATTAGGGAGAATTCTCTATAACTCAGTGGTTATGGTGTTGGCCTTTCGTCCGGGCGTTCTAGGTTCGAATCCTGCCCGGTCCCTGTATTTCTGCTATGCATTTGTTCATTTGTTTCTTTGTTACGGACTTTGTTCGTAAGACTATAGTATAGTGGCATTAATCTGCTACGAGATACATGATAACTATCATGATTATTTTAGAAAACTATTGCGATAAATCAAAGTTTCCAAGAAATTTTGAAAAGATAAAAAGATAAGGCAATTTTGATTTATCGCGATAGTTTTCTAAAAAAAATCATGATAGTTATCTTGTATCTCGTAGCAGTTTATTGCCACTATACTATAGTTACGTAAAACTTACGCAAATTTTGTTCGTAACTACCTTAGTAAAACGGGGCCCTTGGCACAGTTCAATTGCTTTTTTTTTAACCCAAAGGTCCTATAAAGTCTTTAAAATGTTAGCCACAGAGTACCCACGTGAATGTTTAACCAGAAGTTTCGATCGAGTCTCCCCCAATATAAATAGATCTGATTCGGATTTTTGTCGTCTGAGTTTCGAAAAACCTCCCCCAAAAATTCATTACCAAGCATAACTTGTTCTTTCTCATAAACGCAGGTTATTGAAATAGACACATGCAACACTCTTTATAACTTACCCGCGTCTTTTTTTCCAGTTCACGTAAACCTTAGCAACGTTTTAATACAGACCAAAAGGCAGCAAAATGACAGCTGGATCAGCCTGGCGTCTCCCAGCGTCTCAAAAGATGTCATGAATGGATCCTTCGTGCCTATAGAGGAGTTTTCAGCAATTCGTTTATTAAGAAATGAAAGTAGTATAAGCCAAGCTACAGAAAAGAGATTTGTGTTATGTGAAGTGCAAATATGGGGCGGTAGGTTTTCTTTTTCCTTATATTTTTTAATCGTAGTTCAGTATTGTTTGGCATTTTCAAGAAAGAGTATGAGTCTTACTCTTGGAAGGTGGAGGGGGTTTAAAGCATCTCCATGATGCTTTATACTAAGCAAGTCATTGGCATAATGGATCCATAAAATACGAGGGTTGTCCCAAAGTTCCGTGACAATTTCAATAGCAAAAGAAAACGAAACGCTACAAATGCAATTTTTCGATATGTCTTCAATACATATATACCAAACATGTATATAGAAAATCACAAAAAAATCTTTACAAATAAGAAAATTATAGCATAAATACCACAACAAGTACCCACACTGCGGCGCACATCAAGCGTTAGTTAACGACGTCAATACTAAGTTTAAGAACCTTTGTCAAGGTATTCTCCGTGAAATTAAACGCATTTGCCATGTCATTTAATCCACGGCTGCTCAAAAACTGTCTTAAACCAAATTTCTGTCAGACCTCTGTTAAAAGCAAATGTAGCAGACATCAGCTCATTGCTGGAATCGAACTTGCGACTTCGTAAATCCTCCTTAAGCTGTGGAAAGCAGGCAAAGTTGTAAATCCGAGTAGAAATATTTGCCTTCTTGGATGGAGGGTTCCGAGATGTCTTCCATATACTGGACCGTCGCTTTCCTTCGGGTTTGAAGTAGTTTAACCACATCTCATCTGCTATAAAAAGAGGATCCAACAGAGCGTCGTCTACTTCAACTCGAGCAAGAAATTCTAGGGACGTGTGAACCTTCTTCTGTTTGTTATCATCAGATACCAGACGTGGAGCCTAGTTCTCGCAGAATTGTGACATATTCAGTTTGTCCTTAAATATTCTGTGGAAAGAAGACCTTGAAATGGCGGTTGACCACGGTACCTCTCTGTTAGTTTCCGATCTGCAAAAATGCATCTCTTCACCAAATCACACGATTCTTCATCTAAAGAAATCGGCTCACCATTTCGTGCTTTCTCCTCTTTCTAGCGTTCACCAGCCCTTAAGTCTGTTTTACTGCCATGGCACTTATAAGCCAGTGCTCGAGTAATGTTTTTAAACTTTTCCGTGCGCCAAATTTGTTATATAGTCTTGTCGAGTGTAATTCCAAGATCGGCAAAAAATTTTATAACTGTTCGCTGCGCCGCGCGATCTTCTGACTTCGTCATATCAAATTTCCTTTTTTCTACTGATGTTTTTCGTTTGTTTGTATACTGTCTGTTAGTTACTCGATCGCATTCAATTTTTCTGTGATGACATCAAAGTTTCAGAAGAAAACGTCCATGTAATATGAAGCAGAAATGATATCAAATATCGAAAATATTCGTATATGATTGGAGTTCATACAAAAAGGTATATGGGGAAAATGGCGTGCGCCGCAAATGACACCTCCTTATTAATTTTGTGAATTTAAAGTAAAAATAAAGCTTTTATTTTATTGGAGACTTAATATAAAGTGAAATAACATCTTCATGGATCAAATGTGTGAAAATGAACATGAGGGTAAATTTACCAGAATCAAAAAGTATCGACCCAGGCTGACTCGGTCGATACTTTTAATGGCCTGCAACACGCGAAAAGAGGCATTAGGACATTTGCGTAAAGTGTCGTCTCGGATCAGCCTGAGCACTCCGCGCAGGCTGATCCGAGACGACACTTTACGTTTTTATGTAATTTTCTGCTTTGTGCAAGTCTACTGTAGCACAAAATCTAATGTAGTCGTAAAGTGTCGTCTCGGATTAGCCTGCGCGGACTGCGCAGGCTGATCCGAGATGACACTTTACGCAAATGGTCCGAATGCCCCTTTTCGCGTGTTGCAGGCCTTTTGTAGATGCATTAAACCCCTTTCACAGAGCATAGTTCATTTCTGTTATTTTAAACCGACAGTCTATCTCATTTCATGGGGCCTCGGGTCTTTTCAAGTCTCGGTCCAACATCTGGCCTTTTCGTTATTGAACGCCCTTGTATCTTTAACGAAAGATTTTTAGTAATTATCTAACCCTTTTCCATATTATCCCGAGTTTTAGCTATTATGGGGAAGAAGACCTCTAAAATCATTGAGAAAAAAGGTTACCAGCTCATAACCAGCATTTTTTCCTTTTCCAAAAATGTTTTCTCCTCTGTTCCCGACAAAGTTCAACATTTTTGCATCATTTCATCATGCTGTCGTCTGAAAATGCTGTCAATTTGGAAAATTCAAAAAAATTGTTGCCTACTTAAGAGTTAATAAATGAGATATAATTTCCTCGAGGTACTGACAGTCGACCAAACCTGTTGTGTAATATTATGCCAGGTTTGCTGTCTAAATTTAGATAATTTTATTTTCGAATTCTTTCTAACAAGAGTTTACCGATTTGCAACGATTTGGAATTGTGAGTAGACGACATTGTTTATTTCAAAACTGATCTACCAGTATTAAGTGCGACTAAGTGAAGATTTTAAGCAGAGCTCCAGATAGAGGAAGTGATTTTGATTTAAAAATAGAAAATATTAATAATTCTCCATTAAACCTTATGTTATGGGTACTCATTAGAATCGTCTCATTGAGACGATTCTAATGAGTACCCACAACATAAGGTTTGGAAGAGAAATAATGGATGTAGAATAGATATATAAATGGGTATTCTGAGCCAAAACCGGACGCAAATCGCAAAATCTTCTTAAATTCTCAACCCAATCATGCCGACTAACCCTTCAACCGACTAACCCTTCAACCGACTAACCCTTCAACCGACTAACCCTCACCTCAACATTCCCACCCCCATAAATTTCTAATCGACTAACTAGTTAACCAGGCTAACCGACTAACTAGTTAAACATGAATCTCGACTAACAAACTAACTTATCCAGTAAAACTAACTTTTTATGAAAATTTTTTAAAATTGAAAAAAATTAAAAAAACATCTTTAAAGCATATATAAAATATGAGTGTCAAAACAAAAATATATATTTTTGGTGATAAATTAAATGATATGTTGGAGTATAAAATTAACCATATCTCCGAGCGATATCGTTCGCCTTACTATTATTGCAGAAAAAAGATAGAGTTTCCCAAAGCACAAAACAAAAATCACATTGAATTACTCCGTAACTTAAAGCCTGCTTTATATTATGAATGTAGTAAAATACAAAAAAAAAAACATAATAGTGTTACTTTTGCTATTTCTGTTAATGTGGTAGAGTTACCATATGTTTCTTTACATGAACAAATACAAGGGGTTTACGCATATACTTCAGATAGGGAAGATCTTAATTGTATTTTAAGTGAATTTAACAAATACATTATTTTAGAGACTGTAGCAGAGACTACATCAGATATTGAAAGAGATGATGTTATAAGTGAAACATATAGTGAAAATCTTACTTTTTCAACATTTCTATTAATTGGTAATCCATATATTGATTCTAATGATGATAATGAATGTAATTGTGGTGAAGATGACTGTGAAGTATGTGGATGGGAAAATCCAGATGAAGAGGAGTTTGGTTTTTTAGATGTAATTGAAAACAGGATTGTGAATAGAACTCAAGTATCAGATCTTTATGAAACCAGGACAATAGTAGTTGAAAGAGAACGTTCTAATGCATCTAATGGGATTGAAACATTTAAATCAGAAACATGCATCATATGCTTAGAAGAAGATCCTAATATATTATTTTGTAATTGTGGCCATATATGTGTTTGTGATGGTTGTAACACAAACGGTAACTTTACCAGTTGTCCAATTTGTAAAACAAAAAGCACAATCAAACGTAAAATATAACTTTTATAAACAAAGTTCTATTTTTACACATTTATAGTGGAACCAGGCTAATGTTGAAAAACGTTAAACTAGTTAAGAAATCACCTTCAACCCCGTTTTCCATACCTTCTTATAAAAGAAGGTATAGATGAAGTAAGGTGAGTAATGACACTACCATGATTAAATCATTTTTTATACTTTCTCATCGAAAACGAAAGAGGAAGTAATATTAAGTACACAACTCTATAACTTTTACTTAGCTTTTCACAAAACTGAAAATGGTAGTATATTATAATATTAGAAAATTTTTACCCTGTTTTTAAAAAAATGTTCAACGTATAGAATAATTGTATAAAATACTTATTCTGTTTTTAAACAGCAACCTTACAACTTTGTGTTTTTAATGTGTAAGAAATATGGTATTAACTTACGGGCTGTTAGACCGCGCCAGAGGTTACCATTTTGTGTTAGTAATTAGTATGAACTTACGGGTTGTTAGGCCTCGCCGGCGGTTCTTATTTTTCGGTATTAACTTACGGGCTGTTAGGCCGCGCCAGAGGTTACCATTTTGTGTTAGTAATAACATTCTTACAAAAAGTTAAAATACAACAAGGAAGTAAGACTGCTTTATTATTATAAATAAAAAATCATATTTTATACAATTATCATATACATTTTAATTTTTTAAAACATAAAGCAAAGAAATTATTAATATCATAACATACTACCATCATCCTCAAAAGTCCAGACTAAACTGATATTATACGAGTAAGCATTGCTAAATATTAGGTAAAGTTGTGAAATACTATGTCATGTGGTGTAAACTGATCCTTTTTCCAATATTTAGCACTTTACATGTCTAACTCTATCAAAATAGATATGTAAGAGTGACGCACCGTAGGGTTGTCTGATCTTGAAATAAAGTTTATAATGTCACATTGTTTTATTTCGAGTGGTTTAGGAAAAACTACACAGCTACCAATCATGCTTTTCTTTGCAATAATAGAGTAATCAACCTGTTCTATTCCGTTTACCACAATATTAAGTTTTACCTTTTCTGGTACATTAGGGTCATCGTTAACAAACGTTAAACTACCTCTTATAATTCTACCAGGGGCATTTATACAGTAACCACTCAAACCATGCTCTTTACCTGAATTACCATTACCAAATGAAAACTCATAATTGCCATTTCCTATTGGTCCATTTTCCTCAGCCCACACAGTTATAATAGGTTTGTTAAATTTCATCGTTCTGTCTACGTAAACCTTATTTGCCACATCATGCGGATCCTTTGGGTTTGCGATATTTTTTAAAAAATGGCCATTCATATCAATATCGTTAGCGACAGAAAAGGTTCCATCTGGGTTTTTTAATATTGCGCCACCCCCCAAATGAGCTTTAACGTTTTCTATACTAACATCTACATAAAACTTATTTGCAGCTTGTTGGTTTTCTAAAGGGCTTCCAACATTATTAATCCTTCGCCCACCAATAGAAACGTCAGAAACTGCTAGATACCCTCCAAATGTGTAAACAAAGGCTCGATTAGCACCATCTACGTAAGCCCTAGTCGCAGCATCTTGTGGATATGTGGGATCTATAAGATTGTTTAAACTATACCCTTTCATATCTATATTTGCAACAGCGGAAAAAGTGCCATCTTGTTAATCTACTATTGCTTTACCACTCCTATCCACATAATTTTTAGTAGCAGCTTCATGCGATTATGTTGGCTCCTTAACGTTTTTTATTGGATTAAAACCCATGTTTAGATACCCCCCTTTAACGTGGTATCCACCGTTTTCATCTAACAACCCTGAGTTGGTGTCAACATAAGCCTTAGTTGCCACATCTTGAGAATTTACTGGATTACTAACCCGTGTTAAAGTATTACCAGCCATGTCTATAGAACCGGTATCGACAGTTGTTCCATCTTTACGTAAAAAATTATTATTTATGTAAGCGAGTGACACACCATCACCACTTGTTTTAACATCTTTCATTCGTCCGAATTTGTCAACAGGCATTTTTTATATTGCTAAAAAAGTTTATTTAAAACATTTTAAAATTTATTACCCAAACCCAACTCTTTTAGAATGTACAAACATAAATGGCCGCAAAATACTTGCCCAGCTTGTTGTAATTGATCAGTATTATAGTGTATCTGATGTTTTAAATACTCCTGAATTTCAGTAGGTGGTTGTATGCCATAACTGTCAAAATAAATTTTAGTTTTACCGTTTTTATACCAAGCAACCCGATGTGTACCAGGTCCACCACTTTTATCAAAGTTTACCATACCACATTCTTTTTTATTTGGTTTTCTCGGTAATGTATCTAGTAAAAAAACTCCCCTAAAAGAAGGAATTTCTAATCTTTTTGCAGCATCTTCTAACTCGAAATTATTTAACGGTTTATTTGGTAAAATTACGTTTTCAATCGAAATATTTAACATTTTTTATAGTTAAATATTTCTAATGTCTTTATTATCAACCCATGAATTAAATTCATCAGAATAACCTTTCCACTTTACAAGAGATTTCTTTTTTCCTTTTTTAATAACCTTTTCTATCCTATACAGCTCTTGACTGGTTTTCTGCAGTTCAGGTTCATAAAAGGTACCTTGTATTTCTTCTCCATTAAGATCCTTAATTTTATATGTTACAGGTGATGTATTTTTTACTTCAGAAACTGTAAAAACCTCCTCGGTCCATCTTGTTGTATAACCTTTCTCAAAAGTCTTTTTCTTTTTAGTTATCCTTACTTTGTCTCCAACAGAAAACTTAGGTTTTATATCTTTTATTTCAAGATGATCGGGGTAAAGATTTCTCCAAACTTTGGTTTCATTTTCTTTTTTACTAGCATTTACTGGAGTCATCTTAATAGATGAATGCCTCATGTTATTATATTCTTTAACGAGATCCGGTAACACATTGATGTAAACGTTTGTGGAGTTAGCGGAAAAATACTTCCACATTTTTTCTTTCATCGTTCTAATCCATCTCTCAACAACGCTAGATTTTTCCTCATTTTCAGTAGAATACAATTCAACCAAGTCTTTAACTTCCTTGTTATAAAACTCTTTACCCTTATCCACCCACATTTTTTCAGGTATTCTCTCCTTAAAAATACTCTTCAATGCTATAGCAACAGATTTTCCTGTTTTATCTTTTAATGGTTTCAACCATCCATATTTAGAAAAGATGTCAATGACAGCGAGAAGGTATTTAACACCACGATTAAACTTAGAAAATGCTTGCATGTCTACTAAATCCACAGCCCATATCCTATCTATACCGTTTACTCTAACTCTCCTTTTCTTAAATTTTCTTTTTACAGGTTTATGTAATTCTTCCGCTAAATTTATCATACCGAAAATTTTTTTTTAACCCCCATTCCAAATTTCATCTTCGTTCCAATGAGTTTACTAACGATGGACTTATCCATTTTTTCTCTAATAGTAGGATTGTAAATACCTTCTAACTCTGTTAACATATTTTTATCACACACTGCGTTTCTCGTGGCTGTGTCATTATGCTGAAGATAGCAAACATCATGATGATATGCAGCTTTATCAACGCGGTTTATTGGTTTGCTCCATTTCTTTGGTGTTAAATCTGGATTGAGTCTTTTCTTTAATTTAGTGCCGGGGCCTGTGAAATTGTGACCAGGGAGATGCATTTCAAAAGGTAAATTATTTATAGCTTTATTTAGCAATGATCCACCCTCAGTTATTCCCTGCGCCTTAACAAACTGAGTTTTAGTTATTCCACAAACCACAAATTTTCCTCGTTTCATATTTTTTCCATTTTTAGCAACAGCATATTCTATATTGTTTGTATCAGTATGTTTTTTACATTTAACACAATACATTTTTTATATATAGAAATTAAAAAAGTTATATAAAATGGATATTGTAAACTTATCATGGAATGAAGTAGTATCAAAGAGATTTAATCACTCCCTTTTACCAAAAAGTATTAGAGGGATAATCATAGGCAAATCAGGATGTGGTAAAACTACTTTATTGCTAAACCTTTTACTTAGACCAGGCTGGCTTGACTACAACGATTTGAGTGTTTTTGGAAAAAGCCTTTTTCAACCGGAATACCGAATACTAAAAAAGGCTTTTGAAGAAAAATTACCAAAAGAATGTATCTTAAAGATGTTTAACATGCGTGATGAGATACAAGAACTAAACATTGTACCAACAGCTTTAGTTGAAGAATGGATTAAAACGATTAAAAACAAATCGGATATAAATTGTAACTTTTTTGAAAATGCGAGTGATGTGCCTGACCCGAGAGAGTTAAACTCAGGAAATAAAAATTTAATGATTTTTGATGATTTACTTTTAGAAAAGCAAAATAAATGTGAGTGTTACTACATTCGAGGAAGGCATAGTAATGTTGGCTGCTTTTACCTCTCACAAAATTATTTTAGACTACCGAGACAAACTATTAGAGAAAACGCTAATTTTATTTGCCTTTTCCCACAAGACCTAAAAAATATTAATCATATTTATAGCGATCATATAGGTGAAGATATGCCTAAGGATGAGTTTAGAAAATTTTGTCAAAAATCATGGGAAAGACCGCACGGTTTTGCTATCATTGATCTAACCAGTAAAAAACATGATGGGAAGTATAGAAACGGTTTTGACAACTTTTACATACCTAAGTCAGTATAAAAAATTGAAAATAACTTTTTAAAAAAAATATTAATTATAAAAAAAAATATGAATTATAAAAAATGGCTCTTTATGAAATATTTAAAAAACAAAATAAAACTATGAATGTAATTGATCATACATTTAAAAAATATGAAATAGAAAACCCAAGAGGTGCTATAGATTCTTTTGAATTTGTAAATGTTTTCGGGCGTTAGTGCGTTTCAGAGAAGAAGTATTAGATTCAATCTATAAGATTGGATTTACTGAGAATGATTATGATAAGAATGTGTATATTAGTAAACTAAAACTACTGTTTGTTAAGATAGCAGCGATTTCTACAAACACAAAAAAAGACAGTGAGGGTTTTCTTTTTATGTTAGAAGAAAGTATTCATACTTTTTTATAAATATTTCGGACATGTAAGGTATTTTCCCAGAATATAATATTTACACAGATAAATATTATATTTTATACTTTAAAAAATGGAAGATCTTTTAGAACAAATTGTAAAAAATACGGAACACAAAAATCATTTCAAATTATAGTAAGCGACAACAAAACACGTTTTAGAACAAGGTTTAATCCCCCAATTCAGTTGGAAAAAGATAAAAAATATGAAATAGCTTTAGTAAACCTTGAAACTTACTACTCTTTTCCAAACATTGATTCAACAAACAACATATTTATTTATTCTCTAGACAATGGTAATTCATGGATTAAAATAAGAATACCTGAAGGAAGTTATGACCTTGTTGACATTAATGATGCCATTGACCAGGAAATGAGAAAAAAGGGTCATTACGATGAAGTTAATAAAGAGTATTATATTAACATTTCTGCAAACACCAATACCCTAAAGTCTGTTCTTACTCTAGGAGATGGTTATCAAGTAGATTTTAATCAACCAGACTCCATTGCTAAAGTATTAGGATTTACTCGCACTAAATATACACAAGGATTTTACGAGTCAGAGAATGTAGTGAACATTCTTAGTATAAATAGTTTGCTTGTTAACATAGATATTATTTCAGGAAGTTATGTTAATGGTTCAACAAAAAACACTATTTACTCTTTTTTCCCAGATGTTGCACCTGGATATAAGATAATTGAGTCACCACTTAATTTAGTATACTTACCAATAACATTAGATGAAATACATAACCTAGAGGTAAATATTACAGATCAAAATGGAACATTACTAAATCTTAGAGGTGAAAATTTAACAATTAGGTTTCATATTAGAGAAGCGAGATAAATAAAAAAAAAAAAAGAATTATATATAAAATGACGAATTACACTACTGTTAAAGTAAATATATCAGAAGGACAAAAGAAAAAGCTTCAATATGCTGTTAAAGCTGGTTGCCCAGTAAGTATACGTTTAGGTCATGAAGATTTACAAGGTAACGATGTTTTAGCATTAACCAATTCACAACTAAAAAAGTTTGTTAAAGCCTATGAGGATGGTAAAGGTGTAACGATTAAAATGACTGCAAAACAACTTAAACATAATATAAAAATAGAGGGAGGTTTTCTTGGAATTTTGGCTGGGTTAGCTGCTAGAACTTTACCAATGGTAGCAAAAACTATTTTACCAGCTTTAGGTGTTGGTGCTCTTTCTGGATTAGCCTCAACAGGTGTACAAAAAGCAATGGGGTCAGGTCTTTATCTTAAAAAAGGAGGATGTGTTTGTCAAGTGGAAACTGATGGATCTGGATTATACTTAAAACCATATAAAGGTAAAGGATTAGAGTCTGCTGGTGATAGTTTGTATTTAAAGCAAGGGGGAAAAATGTATGATGGAAAAGGACTTTTACTTGGATCTAATAGTCCATTTGCTAATATCCTTATCTTAGGAGCTATATTGTAATGTTATAAATAATAATATTTAAATATTATTTATAACAAGTAAAAAAAATGGATATACATAAATTTGGTATAAAACCTAATATTACTACTCAACATAAAACTATATTTTGGAAACCTCATTTACATGGAGTAAGATATCCTCCCTTAAAGCAAGATCCTCTAAAATGGAAAATATACTCACAAGTAATTATCAAGATTCCTCCTCGTGATGGTATGAGACTTTCGCTAGGATTTGGTTATATAACTACACGAGGAGTTGTAGTGATATCTGTTAGTAATAAATGGAAAGATAGTTTAACCATTCTTAATGGAACACATCTTGATAATGAGTCTAATGATATCTTAGTCTATATTTATAATTTCTCACAAAAACCAATTGAAATACCTGAGGGTGAGTTATTCTGCTATCTAAAATATTTACAATCTTGATATAAAAAATTATCATTTTAATAAAAAAATGGCAGATACAGATCAAGAACATCCCTCTAAAAAAATCTATCCTCCGTTACCTCGAGAAAGAAATACTGCAAGCGCTCCACCTATTGAGATGCACACAATAGGAGATGATAATGGACATTCCTACCGTTTACAAAAGATATCTGAAGTACAAAAGTTTCTCGAAAATGAAATTCAAAAAAGAGATGCCCTAGCCAAGAAATATTTTAGAGCCGCAAGAGTTATTGATAATATTGATACAGCATTGATTGGGTTAACAATAGCTTCTGGTATTGGGGGAGCCATATTATTGGGTACAGTTGCAGCGGTACCAGTAGCATTAGGTTTAGAAATTGCAAGTGCAGGAACCGGATTACTCTCAATGATAGGTAAATATGTAGTAAGAAATTCAAAAACAAAGGGAGAAAAACATCAAAAGATTCGAATGATAGCTGATTCTAAGCTTGATACAATTGCTTCACATATATCCAAAGCTTTAATTGACAATTGTATATCAGATGAAGAGTTTAAACTTATCATAGAAGAACAAGAGAAGTATAAGGAAATGAAGGATGAGATAAGAACAAAAACTAAGAAAAAGATATCTACTGAAAATAAAGAAAGTTTAATTGAGAAAGGGAGGCAAGAAGCGCGTGAGTCCTTTCGGAGGTTGGTTGAAAAGAATCATACCGCTCCCTCGGTGTAGTAACAACCCAAGAAAAATAAAGTTTTCATGCAGCTGTAGTTATGAATCATGCTAAAAACTATGCTAAAAACTATACTCTAAAACTGAGATAAAAAATTATTTTAGTAATAAAAAATGTCTTTTTTAAAAATCACTGATCCTGCAAAAAGGGACTTAATTGTAAAGGAGTATCTTGAAACAAAAAAGAAGATTCGGGATAATCTACTAGCAGAGAGAACAGGTGAACAGCAACTTCAAACTGATCTTTCAAAGTTTTTTAAACCTATTACAGAAACACAAAAAGCTACAACAAAGGAGATTACAGAAGAACTTAAACCTATTAAAGAAGGTATCGAACAGTTGCCACAAGCTATTAATTTACCAGCATTTCCAACAATCACAGCTTATTCCTCTGAAGGGCAAAAACCGTCTCCATTTATTGGGGAAAAGGAATGGTGGAGAAGTGAAGATAAACATTTAATTGGACCAATTGCAAAGGAGTATTTAACGAAATTTGTTGGTAGAACTAATGTTGATAGAACATTTGGATTATATGATAAAGATGGTAAATTTTATATTGGTGACACAAAAGTCAGGCTTGATGATAATGATATTTTGGTTGGTACTGATACATATATAGGAACACCTGGTTTATGGGAGTTAATTGTTAGTAGAAACCCAGATGAAAACATTTATACAGATAAGGATCGCGATGAATACATAGATTTAATGATAAAAACCAACACTCTTTATCGTGATAACAACCCGAAAAGTATACGCCCTAAAGGTGATACTACTTCGAGAAAGTGGAGAACAATACTCAAACCCGTTTGGGATGGAATAAGAAGAAAAAAGTATGAAGGAAAGGGTATCGTTGTTATCCCATGTGACCCTAACGCATTAATAAAAAGACTAGACCTGTTGTTGGCAAGTAAAGAAGCAGGAAACACAGGTGTAAGAAACGAGTTAGTGAGCATTTGTGATGAATTAAAAAGACAAGGTGTTTTAGATTCAAACGCTTATAAAAATTTAATGTCTATAGTATAGAAATGATTATCAATAAAAAACACGGATTTAAAAGAAGGTATTCATACGGTGGTGCTGGAATTTTTGATAGTATTGCTAACTTTTTAGCGAGGCTTTTTACAAGTAGCACAGCTAAACAAATTGCATCTTCTGCCCTTGATGTGGGAAAGAATGTAGCTAAGGAAGGTGCAAAGAAAGCTTTAGAGGTTGGAAAAAGTGCAGCTGTAGATGTAGGAAAAAAATTAGTTACAAAAGCTTTAGCACCAAAATCAAAGAAAATTTTACAAAAATATAGCACACCACCGAAACCCACTGATACACCTAAAACACAAGACATTAATACCTTAATAGAAGGAAGTGCCATTGCTATTCAAGATTTAGTTAAAAAATTAAACAGTGGAGCAGGCATAAAAGTAGTATGAAGAAATAAGTTAAGAAAATTATATTCATTATATAAAAAAGAGAATGCTAAACTTAATATTTGATCGTGAATATTATTCAAAATACAGAAGCAGTACTATTCATATACAAAATGCATCTTTAAACCTAAAAGATTGCGAGATTCTTGAAATTAATAACACAGATTATAAACATCAAAAAGCTGTTATAAAGTTGCCTCCTAGTAAAGTAAACGTAATGAAAGAGATTGAGGAAAAAGTAAATAAGCATTTAGAACAGTACAATATAACCCCTGTAACACTTGTGTACGGAAATAGAATTTACCCTAAAAAGAAAACATTTACCTCAGAAAAAAAACTAAATAAAATTAAACTTAAAGGTGTGTTTGTTAAAACTGAAGATAAACCTTTTCCCCAGCTTTGGTTAGAGATTTAAGTAAAAGTGATACAATTATAATTTTATTTTAAGTTATTATTGTAATTATAAAAAAATGGACATTTTAAGAATTACCGACCCAATTTTAAAAGATGATAGTATTGATGAGTATGAGCACCATGAGTATGAACCAATCACTGGTACACATCTCAACAACTCAGGAGGAGATATTAGGATTAGCATTGAGACCCAAGATATTTTTACTGATCCTAGTAAGAGTTATCTGCTTATTATAGGCGAATTAGTAAGAAGTGATACTGGAGCAGCTTACGATGCTGTCACCAATATTTCTTTAACAAACAATGGTCTCATGTATCTTTTTAAAAATATTAAGTATCAACTTTCAGGTATGGAGATTGAATCCATATTACATCCTGGCCAGGCTACTACAATGCTTGGGTTGTTAAAATATCCGGATGATTTTTCCAAATCACAGGGGTTAAACCAATTATGGTATAAGGATACAACAGTCGATGCAAACAATGAAAATATAGGTTTTGAAGTAAGAAGAAGGTATATTATTAGGGATGCCCTTCAAAGAGGTACCTTTAGCTTCAGAGTTCCATTAAAACATATATTTGGTTTTTGTGATGATTATAGTAAAATATTGTATGGAATGAAGCAAACTCTCACCTTGACAAGAAATGATGATGATGATGCAATCTTTAAAATTGGTGCTGTTGGTGGTGTTGCTGCTCCTGTTGATGGTAGAATTAATTTAATTAAAATATCTTGGTTTATGCCACACGTGCTACCAGCAGATGGAGAGAAGATGGAACTTTATAAAATTATCGAGAAAAAAGAAAAAATACCGGTTGGATATAGACTGAGGCAGTGCGACTCTATCGCGGTTCCTCTGTCATCATCATTTACCTGGAGACTTTCTGTCAAATCATCACCTGAGGTGCCACGTTTTATCATTGTTGGCTTTCAGACTGGTAAAAATGGTAATCAAGAGCAAAATCCAGCAATATTTGATCATACAAACGTTAAAAATATTTATGTTATGTTAAATTCCACTAGATATCCCGCGGTTGACTATAATCTTTCATTCACTGCGTATCAATTTAGTAGAGTGTATGGTGATGCTGCTCTATTTAGATCCAAATTTTATCACATGGATGAATTGGTGTCAAACCCTAACATTACTCCCCCAGATTATAAAACCCTTTATCCTTTGTTTGTGTTTGACGTTTCTAAACAGAGTGAGAGATTAAAATACTCAGTCACCGATATCCAAATCAAGGCAAATTTTACTGAAAATGTACCTGCAAACACAGAGGCATATGCTGTTATTATTAGTGATAAGTTAATTAACTTCCAGTCTGATGGAAATAAAATGAGTGTAGTGTATTAAGATTTTTCTTTCCTATATAAAAAATGATAAAGATTACAGATTTGAAGAAAAATTCTTAAAGAAAATAATATAGATTTCCGCTCATACTGGGATAAAAAACGTTTAGTTGAGTTGGTGAAAGAACATGGATTGTTACCAGAGGAGTCAACTGTAGCACCTAAAAAAGAAAGAAGTAAGGACCCTAGGTTTGATAGATTAAAAACTATTATGCATAATCCTAAAAAAGTTAGTTTAGAGGATGTTGAAACTGGTGAAATAAAAACCTTTTCATCGATTTATAAGGCAGGTAAATTTATAGATCATTGCCCTAAAACGATTGTGAACTGGAATGGAAGGGTTTGGAATAATAAATATAAGATTAACATTCAATAATTTTATTATGACATTGTTATAATAAAATTTTTTGAAACAAATAGAAAACATTGCTTAAGAAATTATATCTGTTATAAAAAAATGAGTTTATATAATAGATTTAGAAACGTAGCAAGACGAGCTGCGTCTAATTTTTACCCTGGAGCAAGACGACTAGCCTCAACTGTTGTACCGGAATTCATTCAAAGAGGAATAACTGATCTTGGTAATTGGTTAACCGGTAATGTGGAGAAACACAAATACCGCAAGTGTTGGATGAAATTGTAGAACACGTTAGAGAAAATTACCCTCCAAGGCAACCGCTTGAGATTAGAGCTGCTCAATCCGCATTTAGAGAGTATGCTACTCAACATGTTATAGAGGGTAGAGAAGGCTACACCCCACAAAGATTTTTCGCAGAAACGTGGATGCCTCTTATAAATACTTTTCAAAATAATTTACAAACAAAGGTAAAACTTATACTTAGGTGTAAATTATGGTTATTGACAAATCTTGACCAAGGTCCTGTTGAACGTGCTTTCCATAGTAAACAACATTTAAATTTAAACAGAGGAGAAGTAGAGGATTTGTTGAATAAAATGATAGATGAAGTTTTAGAAAATTTAGCTAATTTCCAAAGAGAAGGTAGTGGTTGGACTTTTGGAAGTATAGTGCGGTTAGAATTACATACAGCTGCTTATATTCCTTTAAGAGCTAATGGTCACTTACCTTTACCAAAATGGATTGCTAACAAAAAAGCAGTTATCAATATGAAAAATAAAGATGACAAATGCTTTTTATGGTGTGTTTTAGAGCGCTAAACCCTAAAGACAACCATCCAGAAAGAACTGACAAGGATTTGCAAGCAAAGGAAAGTAGTGTAAACATGGAGGGAATAGAGTATCCTGTTTCGTTTAAAGATATCATTAAGTTCGAAAAAGAAAATCCTGAAATTAGTGTAAACGTGTATGGGTATGAGAAAATAAAGAAATATATTTATCCTCTTAGGCTTACAAAAGATGAATTTATTAATGATGAAGAAGATATGCACTACACACTCATAAAAAACTTTAATAGTTTAGTGAAAAAACAAATAACAAATACTCATAATGGAAATATAGAATGTTGTAAACGATGTATGAATCATTTTGGTAGTAAAGAACTTTTAGAGAAACATATGCGATACTGTAATGAACATGAACCTATTACTTTAGAAATGCCAAAACCAGGTACCATGTTAGCTTTTGAAAACCATGCTAGAAAACATCGGGTTCCCTTTGCTGTATACGCTGATTTTGAAAGTGTTTTAGAACCAATATACACATGCCAACCAAACCCGGAAAAAAGTTATACTATACAACGTCAAAAGCATATACCTTGCAGTTTTCCTATATTATAAAATGTTTTGATGATACTGTGTGTGCTCCTATAGAAAGAAGACATACTGGAGAAAATGCTGAGGAAGTTTTTATAAACTGGTTAAAAGATGACATACAAGAAATTCATCAACGGTACCACCAAAACCCAAAGCCTATTGAAATAACAATAGAGGAAAAAATAAAACATACACAAAATACACATTGTTGGATTTATGGTGGAAAATTTAATCATGCTAATTATAGAGTAAGAGATCATTGTCATTTTACAGGTAAATATAGAGGCGCCGCGCATAATGAATGCAACCTAAAAGCTAAAAATCCTAACTTCACACCTGTATACCTTCATAATCTTAGTGGATATGATGCTCATCTTTTTATTAAATGCCTTGGCAAATCTGTTGGAAAGATTGATTGTATTCTACGGAACCCCTAAAGTGACATGCTCGACTTTTTTTTAATATGCAAATTTCTCAAGTTATTTCGTTTTTACGAAATAATATTTCGTATTTACGAAATAATATTTCGTTTTTACGAAATATTATTTCGTTTTTACGAAATATTATTTCGTATATACGAAATAATATTTCGTTTTTACGAAATATTATTTCGTAATTACGAAATAATTATTTCGATAAAACGAAATAGTATTTCGTAAAAACGAAATAATTATTTCGTAAATACGAAATAATCTGATAATTTGAAATGCAGGCATCCTCGGTTCGACTCGGGGTCGAGGCACTTGGACTGCCTTGCGATAGGGCTGCATTGTAGGGTTGATTTACAGGCTCTCACATCATAGGCTATAGATTTGAATTCCGAGTTGAGCTGCCTTATTCCTGAATTGCCTACACCATGTTCGAATTTGGATTCTGTTTCAAGGGAGCTATCATCTAGAGTCATTGACCTAAGCTGTGCTTTTCCAGTATCGATGTCAAATAAATAAGCTTAATATCGGTACATTAGACAAAAGGGGACAAGCATAAGTAATATGACTGGTAAACTCAAATCTATTTATTCAGTCGGTCAGTCAGAAAGTCAGTCAGTCAGTCCCTCGTCTATCTGTCCGTCTGTTATTTCTTCTGTTTATGAATTGTGTACGCACAATTGTCATTGATAATTAAAAGTAAGTTACAATATTCAGTTTGTTTAGAGCACGGTTGAGGATCCGATTCCCAGCCGAGTCATTTTTCAGATTTAATATTTAGAATTCATGGCTCTCTTTCTTATCACTGGGGTGCAGGAATCACAACAGGCTCTTAATTGTGAAAGTGGGGGACTTGTAGAGTACGGAAGTGGTTGATAGATTGATAACAGGCTAAATAATTATCAATCATAATGACGAATAGCACTAATTCATGTATTCTTAGGTTTCACCAGTAGCCGGATGCGGCTCTGATGTGCCTTGCCGAAGAACTGACGCTCAAACAGCCCCGCCAGTGGGATTCTAACCCAGAACCTCTTTGTTATAAATATGGTGCCTTAACCTCCGTATAAAAGAGGACTCGTAATGTTCAGGCATCCACAATTGCGTCTTAAAGATGGACAAATCAGCGTCGATGTATTTTCGAGTAGATATGCAGCTTGTTGACTTTCATTGCTTTTGTATAGAATATAGTGCACACCAAAGCATTGCTATTTCGAGAGCTTTTACCGCTTCTTTAGCCGGGTGGTTAGGCTGTCCTACTTGAGAATGGGAGGTAGCGGGGTCGATCCCCTGCAAATCCATTTTTAAGACTAATGAAATGGTAATAATAGCGCGTTCCTTATTCCTTTCCTTCTTTGCACTTGGAAAGACGGGATAACATTACGACTGTCGCTTAAGTATCAGGGTAAGAGATTTGTAGAGTGATGATTAAGAGAGAGAGAGAGAGACAGAGAGACAGAGACAGACAGAGAGACAGACAGACAGAGAGCTAAGGTAATATCACGGTGGTTAGCGATGCAAACATGTGTTTCCTGGCTTTCTCACACCAGTACTGACAGAACTTTCTTTTCAAAGCTAAGAGAGGGAGACCAGCCTCTTTAGAAACCGCCTCGGAGGTTGAGAACAGCGAGGGGTAACGTTAGTGTTTTCGTGCTCATACAAACAAATTCTAATATGGTAGTAATGGAATTCCTTCCTTGGTACTCAGGGTCTCTAGGACAGCACAACGACTGCCTCACCAGTGTTAGGATTATGGGACTTTTCAAGTGCTAACTGGTGATGATAGCCCAGGAAAAATGTTTTGTGAACTTTTGTCCTGAAAATACTGAAATAAAAGATTGATGCAACGTTAAACGCGAAGTAGTCAGACATGATTGAGCCGTACTCTATGAAAAGGGGGCTTAATGCATCTTCGTGATCCATGGTACCAAGCAAGACATCACCTGATTATGCATCGGCGGATCAGCGGGGGATCAGGGGTGTCCGGGACCCCCCTGACCGCCCGCTGATCCGCCGATGCATAATCAGTTGATGTCTTCCTTGGTACCATGGATCACGAAGATGCATTAAGCCCCCTTTTCATAGAGTACGGCTCAATCATGTCTGATTGCTTCGCGTTTAACGTTGCATCAATCTTTTATTTCAGTGTTTTCACGACAATAGTTCACAAAACATTTTTCCTGGGCTATCATCACCAGTTAGCACTTGAAAAGTCCCATAATCCTAACACTGGTGAGGCAGTCGTTGTGCTGTCCTAGAGACCTTGAGTACCAAGGAAGGAATTCCATTACTACCATATTAGAATTTGTTTGTATGAGCACGAAAACACTAACGTTACCCCTCGCTGTTCTCAACCTCCGAGGCGATCTCTTAAGAATCTGGTCTCCCTCTCTTAGCTTTGAAAAGAAAGTTCTGTCAGCACTGGTGTGAGAAAGCTAGGAAACACATGGTTGCATCGCTAACCACCGTGATATTACCTTAGCTCTCTGTCTGTCAGTCTGTCTGTCTGTCTGTCTCTCTCTCTCTCTTAATCATCACTCTACAAATCTCTTACCCTGATACTTAAGCGACAGTCGTAATGTTATCCCGTCTTTCCAAGTGCAAAGAAGGAAAGAAGTAAGGAACGCGCTATTATGGCCATTATATTAGTCTTAGAAATGGATTTGCAGGGGATCGACCCCGCTACCTCCCATTCTCAAGTGGGACAGCCCAACCACTCGGCTAAATAAGCGGTTAAAGCTCTCGATATAGCAATGCTTATTATGTGCACTATATTAAAGATCTGTAGTTTTATACAAAAGGAATGAAAGTCAACAGGCTGCTTATCTACTCGAAAATACATCGACGCTGATTTGTCCATCTTTTAAGACGCATTTGTGGATGCCTGAACATTACGAGTCCTTTTATATATGGAGCTTAACCCTTTACTAAACAATACCTGGTTTTTACGACCCAGAGGAAGACGCCTTCTGAAAACATTGTAGGAAAAGGAGAAAATGCTGGTAACCAGCATTTCCTCCTTTTCCCACAACGTTTTCTACTCTTCTAAAGTCAGGTTTCAATTTTTCAATCACGTTTACTAGTATTTTGTCGTCTGCATTTGCTTTCAATTTGGACAAGTCTAAAATTTTGTTGTTTGGTAAAGAGTTAAGGCACCGTATTTATAAGAAAGAGGTTCTGGGTTAGAATCCCACTGGCGGGGCTGTTTGAGTCTCAGTTCTATGGCAAGGCACATCAGAGCCGCATCCGGCTACTGGTGAAAGCTAAGAATACATGAATAAGTGCTATTCGTCATTATGATTGAAAATTATTTAGCCCGGCATCAATCAATCAACCACTTCCCTACTCTGCATGTACCCTACCATCACAATTAAGAGCCTGTAGTGATTCCTGCACCCGAGTGATAAGAAAGAGAGCCATAAATTCTAATTCTTAAATCTGATGAATGAATCACAACGGGGGATCCATAGAAGATCTATCCACTTTTTGTAACAGTCTACTGAATCATATGGTAGTTCTAGTCCTTTGACATACTGAAAATTTACTGATAGCGAAAAGTTTTACCAATCTGCGCAGGCTGGCCTGGGTCGATACTTTTCACAAATGCATTAAGCCCTTTTTTCACAGAGCATATCTCATATATAATGATCTATTCTGGTCCCCCTCTCGAAAAAAAATCCTGGGTCCGCCCTTGTAATGGATCCATAAAATCCATTTTGTCTTATGTGCGATCGAATGATGAGCTCGATAGCTTCTTGACATGCAGAAAATTTGAAGAACTCGAAAAGTTTCCGCCCATGTCAGCCTGTGCGGACTGCGCCAGCTGACACGGATCGATTCTTTTCTTAAATGCTTTAAGCACCCTTTTCACAGAGCACGGTCCATTATGTTTTGGCCTAGATATAGATAGAATAATGATGACATCGGCGTTAACACGATCAATAATGGAATTCAAGGCTACGTGGCCTTTTTGAATATACAAACTGGTAAAATTATTTCGTAAAAACGAAATAATTATTTCGTAATTACGAAATAATTATTTCGTAAATACGAAATAATTATTTCGTTTTTACGAAATGATATTTCGTTTTAATGAAATAGTATTTCGTAAATACGAAATAATATTTCGTAAAAACGAAATATTATTTCGTAAAAACGAAATATTATTTCGTTAAAACGAAATATTATTTCGTAAAAACGAGATAATTTGAGAAATTTGCATACTAAAAAAAAATCGAGCATGTCACTTTAGGGGTTCCGTAGTATTCCAAATAATGAAGAGAAATATATTAGTTTTAGTAAAGATATTTGGGTTGGAGAAAATACAAGTCATAAAATTAGATTTCTTGATAGCTTTAAGTTCGTGAATTCTAGTTTGGATAAACTTTCAAGCAACTTAGAGGAAAGTCAGTTAAAAATTTTAGCAAAATGTTTTACTAAAGAACAACTACCGTTAGTTAGGAGAAAAGGAGTTTTTCCTTATGAGTACCTAGATTCTTTTGATAAACTTAAAGAAGAGAAATTACCACCCAAAGAAGCATTTTACTCTAGTTTAAACAAAGAAGGAATTACAGATGAAGATTATGCTCATGCGCAAAAGGTTTGGAAAGCTTTTAATATGAAAACGTTTAAGGATTACTTAGAACTTTACAATAAAATAGATGTATTGCTTTTAGCAGATGTTTTTGAGAATTTTAGAGATGTTTGTTGTGAAAACTATGACTTAGATCCTAGTTGGTATTATACTGTTCCTGCTTTAGCTTGGGATGCAGCATTGAAAATAACAAAAGTAAACCTAGAGCTTTTATCTGATCCTGATATGCTTTTGATGGTAGAATTAGGTATTAAAGGGGGTGTTAGTATGTGTAGTAAAAGATATGGAAAAGCAAATAATGAGGGTATGGGTGAATTATATGATCCTAGTAAACCATCAAAATATTTATTATATATAGATGCAAACAGCCTTTACCCTTGGGCAATGAGTCTTCCTCTTCCTATTCATGGTTTTAAATGGATGAATACGAAAGAATTAGAAAATTGGCAAAAAATTCCATGTATATTAGAAGTAGATTTAGAATATCCTAAAGAGTTACATGATTTACACAATGACTTTTCTGTAGCACCCGAACGTTTAAAGATAGAAAAAGTAGAAAAACTTATTCCAAACTTAAATAATAAAAAGAATTATGTTATTCATCATGAAGCTTTAAAAACATGTGTTGATTTAGGTTTAAAGATTACTAAAATACATCGAGGACTTAAGTTTGAGGAAAGTGCATGGCTTAAGTCATACATTAATACAAACACTGAACTAAGAAAAGCAGCTAAAAATAATTTTGAAAAAGAGTTTTTTAAGTTGATGAATAATTCAGTCTTTGGTAAGACTATGGAAAACTTGAGAAATAGAGTAACGATACACCTGGTTTCTAATGAAGAGCGTTATAGGAAATCAGTAGCAAAACCAAACTATGGCCACACAACAATATTTAATGAAAACCTAACAGCGATACACATGAAGAAGACTGATATAAAATACATTAAACCTATTTACTCAGGATTAAGCATCTTAGATATTAGTAAAACACATATGCAAAAAACTTATTATAATTACTTTAAAGCTAAGTATGGTGAAAAGGTTAGAATGTGTTATACTGATACAGATAGTTTTATTCTTGAAATAGAAACTAAAAATTTGTATAAGGATATAGAAAAAGATGTACCTGAAATGTTTGATACAAGTAATTATCCTAAAGATAATTTCTTAAAAAATGATTGTAATGCAAGAGTAGTTGGAAAGTTTAAAGATGAGTTAGGTGGTAAGATTATGACTGAGTTTGTTGGTCTAGGAGCAAAAAGGTATGCTTATAAAACTTTAGATGGTGAGGAAGATAAAAGATGTAAAGGTGTTAAAAAAGCGGTTATCAAGAAAGAGATAAATTTTGATAATTACAAAGAATGTTTGCTTACAGAAAAGGATCAGTATAGAAAGATGACTGTTTTAAGAAGTAGGGGTCATGATATGTATACTGAAGAGTTAAACAAAAAAGCGTTAGGATCAAGTGATGATAAAAGGTTTGTTTTGGAAAATAAAATAGATACACTAGCTTGGGGGCATTATAAAATATAGCTTTAAAAAGTAAAGTTATATTTTACGTTTCGCCTCAAATGTATATTCTGCTGTATTGGTAAGTTTATCCTCTAAAACTTCTTTAAGCTTTAGTTTATATAGATTCATTACTCACTTGTATATAAGTTAAAAATCATCTATAAAATCCTATTTCTTATTCTACCATCATATCCTAGTTTGTATTTCTTTTTATTAACTAACAATAAATCTTTCAAGGCTTTAACTCTTTCCAAAATTTTATTCAACTCCTCATCATATTCTTCATTCAACAAATCTTTAATTCTATAAATCAACCTGTAAAAATATCCAATTGTTATATAAAATTCTTTATTGTCTATTTCCATTTTATATACAAGAAAAAAATACTTAAATTATTTTCCTATCATATCATCTATAGCATTGAAACCATCACTCAGTCCTAAAAAATCAATTCAAGTTAGTTTGTTAGTCGAGATTCATGTTTAACTAGTTAGTCGGTTAGCCTGGTTAACTAGTTAGTCGATTAGAAATTTATGGGGGTGGGAATGTTGAGGTGAGGGTTAGTCGGTTGAAGGGTTAGTCTGTTGAAGGGTTAGTTGGTTGAAGGGTTAGTCAGTTGAAGGGTTAGTCGGCATGATTGGGTTGAGAATTTAAGAAGATTTTGCGATTTGCGTCCGGTTTTGGCTCAGAATACCCATTTATATATCTACTTAGAATACCATCACTCCCTCTTATCTGGAGCTCTGTTTGGGTCAGCGCTTTAATTAGAAAATGAACACGATCTACATATGTCATGGTCAGTTGGCGTAACTATAGGACTTTGAACTATAGTTACTAAATTTATTTTGATATATTCCTGTATCCACATCCAACTACCAATCTAAATTGCTCGCGTAGTATTATCCTCCATTTAGAAACAACACTATTTCTGACTTACTTAAACATTTGAACCGTTCTCTGGCAAAAAGGTGTTTAATGCATCTCCGCAATGCATTGAAACAAGCATGCAAGGAAGCTGTCATACAATTAGGGCTCCATAAAATCCCTTTTGTCTAACAACGGACAGAATCATGTGGTAGAATGGTCCTTAGAAATGCAGAAAATTGACCAATAGCAAAACCGTTTCAGCCCAGGTCAGCTCGTGCAGACTGTGCAGGCTGAACCGGTCGATCCTTTTTGCATATACATTAAACCCCCTTTTGACAGAACAGGGTCCATTTCGCTCAGCCAATCAGAAGTTGCGTTACTTTGAAATTTAGGCAATTCTTGATAATCAGACTAAGAATGTTAGTTAGTAGTCTTAGTCTTGTTGATACGGGCCTTGTTCAGGATTTATCATTATTTAATATGCATTCATTATAGTAATAGAAATGGCGTCAAAAAGCAAAATAGCATCCCACATGTATGTGGTCTGCTTAACTTTATCCTATCACGCCACTTAGCCCTACAACAGCATATGGCGCTGACATAGTTAAAATGTCTTTTACCTTATAAGCACTTTTTTCTGCGGGATTTTATTTCTGCTATTTTTGCTGTCAGGAACGGCACCGCAGATTTAAAATACGCGAAAAATTAACCATATTATAGAAAAACCTACACTTTAAACTGACACTGTATTAATCAAACTTTCAAGCTAAATTTGCACAGGTGTCACTGATTCCTTTCAGTTTGACAGGTAAATTTCTAGGGTGCTCTTCTTTCACAGCTAACAGTGAGATTAATCTCAGAGATTTTTGTATCAGGGACAAATCTTGCTGTCTGTACATCCCTAATACATGTATTATAAGATTTTCAGGAGTTTCATGAAACTGTTTTATGTTTAGAGCAGTGCACTATTTCATAAGATTTGTATTAGATATTTATCCAATCACAGCTTGGCATTTCCTGGAAGGTGAGCTACCTGTTGATTTGTTGATGCTGTAAAGTGTATACACATTGAGTAAGTCACTTTCCTAATACACAAAAAAAAAGGCAGACAATGTATTTTCCATGTACTGGTCCAACATCTTAGCACTGGGAATGGTCCGTCCAATTTTTCCAACGCAACAGCAATAATTACCATGCTTAATGCCACGATCACTTCATCTTGCTCTTTAAGCACCTTTTTGACACTAGATCTACGCATAACTCTGGCGGAGAAACCCGACAGGTAATAAAAGTATCATAAGATTTGTATCTGTGCGTGTACAGAAGTGGAGTATGATACAAAAGTCTCTAAAATAAACTTCCTGAAACAAATCTTAATGTGTGCACCGACCTTTACCAGTATAAAATTTTGCCCCTGGGTAGAGCTAGTGCAATTTTACCGGCATAGAGTTATAAAGATTTAGAGGCTGTCGAAAGAGAACTCATTGCTCATATAAGAATCATTTCTCTTTAACGTTGTTTTATTTTACGCTCTTAAAGACGCACACAATGACAAACGAAGTCACACTATTTTTTTTACTCGACGAAATACCTGACAAAATAATTCTTTAGATATGAATATGCATGCATGATTAAAAGTAGTACTGAGTTAAGTTCTATTCTGTGTTTGTTTGCTAATACTGGAATCAACTAGGTCAACATGAAAAGCGTTTCATCACTAAGGCAAACAGGAGAATACTACACGAAATATGTCGCTGTAATGACAAATTTTGTCTTTCTAGCAATTTTTTTGTCAGATATAATCTTTATAATGATTAATCTTGTCTTTCTTTGCAAAACGTTTGCCTGGATGGCGAACAATAAAACAATAATGACCACAGTGCATATATTACACAGTTATTATTCATACCAAACCAAACATGAAATTGATATAAAAAATGAACACTTGCAAAGTGTAGAAATTAAACCCATCTGATGACTAGACTAACAGGCACAGAAAAAAAAGTAAGCAGAATTTTAAGATCCCCTTTTTTAGGGGGAAAAAAAACGCAGAATTTGGAAAGCGCAGAAAAAAGTGCTTATACAGTATTTTATTAGATGTGTTCTGAAAATACAGTGAAAACGGAGCAAAACGCTTTTGGCATTAAATTGTACTGACGAATATAACACTTCTGTGTTGGGAAGACGTAAGCTTTTAAGAAAATATTGGGTAAGTTTTTTAAAGAGTAACAAACGAAACAAAAATTCGTTTTTTTTTTCAGTAGAGAGTATTTAATGAACTTTTTGCCTCAGAAATCCATGTGTGAGTATCTCAAACAGAACATACCCTAGGTTTACAGGTTGCATACCACTGTTGGATTTAGATATAATATTCTGTACTATCAAGAAATAGAAGATATTTGTTTTTTATGGTGAAAGATCGAAATTTATTTCATCTCGTGAACATCATCGGTAATATTTTCACTCGTACGAGTTCATGCTTTTAACCCTTTCCTGGGGGGATCTTAATCAAAATCCAGTACAGTCATTCCCCGTGGCGTACCCCCTCCGCATAGCAACGCCACGAGTGAAAATATTACCGATGATGTTCATGAGATGAAATAAATTTCGATCTTTCACCGTAAAAAAACAAATATTCTATTTCTTTCATGCTTTTAACCCTTTCTGGGGGAAACTTAATCAAAATCCAGTACAGTCGTTCCCCGTGGCGTACCCCCTCCGCATAGCAACGCATTACAATATTACGTCGTCATATTTCCCTCTGATTGTGAGGCACGCGCATTTTACCTAGGTAACTAGTACGCAGGAACTACTGTTTCTGTCTTCAACTGAAGAGTTAGAATATAAAAATCGGTATTTTCACTGTTCGTAACCATGAAATATTATAGGTTATTGCACTTGTATGGGAATATATTGTGTTGAACTCGTTCTTTTGCTAGAGTTGTCCGAGCTTGCGAGGGCAACTGCACCAAAAGAACGAGTTCAACACAATATATTCCCATAAAGTGCAATAACCGTTTTATTATATACTTAAGAAATAATCTTCTTTCTATCGTGGTTTATCGTTCAATACACCACAGTCCACAGTCCACAGTTATGAGTTATGAGGCACAATAAATAATCCACGAGGGCGATAGCCCGAGTGGTTTATTCATTGCGCCTCATAACTCACAACGTGGTTTATTGAACTATAAACCACGATAGAAAGAAGATTATTTCGATTCTAACATGACCCACTCTTAATCAAAGGAAAACAAGTTCATACTTAGAGTAAAAACGCGGATGCAGATTATATTCCATTGAATAACTTACTTACTTTATACAGAATTACGTCACTCTATATAGAATGACGTCACTCTACATAGAATAGAGTAGATTTTACCACGCTTTCGTTGCACTGTGTTTATAGAGCCGAATTCACGTGTCATGTTAGAATTCGATATTGTTTACATTATTTTCCGTGATTTAACAGTGTTTTCATCGAATTCGTTGATTTATCTTTTTAAAAACAGTCTTATTTGTCCAAAAAACGACGAGAACAAACGTCGCTATACCGGGCTTTCGCGGAATTTTCAATTTTGGCTTTTGATGACGTCACCGTTGCTAAAGATAAGTAAACAAACAAGATGGCGACCGAGGATCGTTTGTCATCGCTTAATCATTTCATTGTCGATAAACATGTTCGATAAACAAATTTTTTCATAACTTTGTAGTGACTGTTATTCGGGAAACAAACGTTCTGTTTATCTTTCATGTTTTTATTCTGTACTATGCATTGAAAAGTTTGTAAAATGTGATATCTAACAATGAAGTTTATGATAATGGCGGCCGTTCATATTTTGATTTTTGGAGAAATGGCGGGTTTTAAAATAGTTCCGTACTTAGCAACGCACGCTAAAAAAGCTCTAGAGTATGTAATATCAAAGTATGCAATATGAAAAAATATTACATATTTTCATCCAGTGCAAATACATGCGAACAATATCAAAGTATATAATAAAGAAAAATATTGCATACTTTCATCCAGTGCAAATGCTTGGGGACAATATCAAAGTATATAATAACGAAAGCTATTTCACCGATATTTCTCGATAACCTACCGGAAAGCATGAAATAATAAGGAATAAGATCTTGTTTTAAATTGCTGTAGGACAAAAACTGCGATGCTTCCAAGAATCCATACACATTTGAGCCATGCTGTGGGAATAGGGGACTAAATACATCTGCAAGAAGTATTGACCCAGGCCAACCTGCGCAGTCCGCGCAGACTGACCTTGCCCGAGACGTTTTGCTATTGGTCAATTTTCTGAATGTTTAAGGACCAATTTACCGCACGATTCAGTCGGTTTTCAGACAAATTAGAATTTAAGGAGCCATAATCGTGTGATGAACTGGTTGCTAACATGCATCACGGAGGTGCATTTAGCCCCCTTTTACCAGAGCATGGCTCAGTTATAAGTGGAAGATGCTCGTTCCATGTAAAAATCGTGCAAAGTCTTCTAGTCATTCAGTGAAAATGAAGTGAGTCTCTATAATTCTGCTATCTTACATGAAATATATGTAACTTAATTTTCAAGATTGTGGCAAAAATTACTGTGGATTTGACTGTTCGAAGCCTTGTTTCTGTAAGCGCGGGTATATACAGACGAAAGAGGACAAAATGGCCGCCATTTGCCAACACGGATGTGAACCTGGATGGACAGGCGAAGGAAAACGCTGTGACAAACGTAGGTTTTCTCTTTTCTCACTCTCTTCCAATTAAATGTAAGAATATGCTCCTCTCAAATTTAAAATAGAACTTATATTAGAGTAGATCTCCAGAAAAAGGGGTATAAAGCGAAAGATGGTGATAAGTGTTACGCTGTACGACCGACTGGAAGTCTAACGATTTCTTGCCTTCACCTTTCAGATTTAGACTAATTTAACCCAGAACGAAGTCGGAATTTTATTTTTAAAATTCTACAACGATATGACAATCAAACGAGCTTCCCTATTCAGTTTTAAGAGAGTCGGCCTTGCAACCATAATGTTCAGAGTTCGATACTCGAGGGTGGGTGTCAACTTTAGGATTTTTCCTTTGCCCACACTTTCGGCGCGAGTACTGGTGTAGTTCCCAGGAAGCAGAAGAGAGTATGATTAGTATAAGTTGGAAGAACTTGTTTCTCAATCTTTGGAAATATATATGTGTTTCTTTTTTAAAGTTTATATGGTATGATTAATAGTACTTGATAATGTAAAATTTTGATAGAAAAAATGTACCTTGATAGACAGTATCAACCCCTTTCTATGACAAAAGGCCATCCATTTCTCATTTAACAGCATTTGCAGTCAAATGCTGAAGTGCATCACCAGATGTTCGGCCCTCCGTCGGCCCAATTTTGTTGAAAGAGCTTCCGCTGCTCAACACCTCTCTGAATTCGTTTTTTAAATATATACATTTATTTAACTTCAATGAGTAAATGCTGACAATATCTGCCCGTTCGTCTTTCAGTCCGATTTCTTTTTAAAATCTACTGCAGCTATATACCTGGTAAAATTTTGGGAAGAAATGACGCACAAACACATGCATTTACCAAAATGAGCCTATGATGTGTCTATGCAGTCTTATTTTGATCTACACTGCCCACAAAAGGTCCTTGAGTCTCGCTTAGAAGTCTAAGTGTTAACTGGAAACCTGCTGGTTGTAATACTTGGAGAATCTCTTATCTCTGTAACTTATCATATGACAAGTCTGTTAATTGGTATATCACTGACTGGATTATACTGTCAATTGTTTGAAACATGTTAAGTCAGTATACTGTGTACAAGAAGGAAGTGTGCTTAACTATTTAACACCAAGTTGTGCTACTTGAAAAAAAATACCGTAGTATATAAGTCATTCCACTACTGTTTATAGATATCACTCTTATTGGATTATCTTTCCAATATTGTTGTAATCCTGTTAAGTCGGCATACTGTTTAAGGTAGGCAGTGTATTTAACCCTTTACCACACAGTCCTTACTTTTAACAACAAGTCTTTTAGTTGTCATCACACTACCTGTAATTAAATTATCTTGCAAATGATGTTAGGATTTGAATCATGTAAATCCTACGTATCGCTTTTACATATCGCGAAAAGGTTGGAAGTGTTATTCACTGGAAATCGTGATGAATGCTTGGATAGTCTCTTTTTCTCTATTATGAGATGACAGTCCTGTTCTTTGATAGCAATTGTTAGCACCCTTAATTTGATGTTCGACTCAATCATTCTGTGATTTCCTTTTGAACGCTTGTAAAGAATGTTAATATCGATATAAAGCAAAGAATTAAATGTCCTGGTTTCTTTGATACTTCGAACCCAATTTCTGTCAATTATAAATAGTAAGATGACATGTACAAATGTTTAATGTGATATAACCGAAACTGAAATTTCTGTATACCCGTTTAAGGCTTAGTGCTTGAAAATAAGAATCTGACTGATTAGTTAACAAAGGGTCCGTCTTTTACATTATCTCAAAGTTATTATTGGAGTACAACTCCTAAAATGCTGAAAAATGGTAAAACAAAATGTGTTGGCCATTCTCTATGGACAGCCGAAACACGTCATTCTGAAGTCCGATTCTGTTACTTGTTCTACAGTGTAGAAGAAAAGGTCGTTTCGTTTTTAACAGAAAGAAATGTCGCACGTGAATTCATGGAAACAAACTTAAGATGTGTGCATCATGGTCGCCCAATCATTCTAGCTTTCCTCAAACGGACAAAGGAGCTAGAGATATTTCAGTGCTTTGAGTTTGATGTCAGTTAACAGGCATATTCATCATTTTTATACGCCCGTCAAAGACGGGACATATTATGGGATCACCCATGGCGTACGGGCATCCGGGCGGGCGGCGTCCAGTTCTTTTTCCGGAGCATAATTTTGTCATCTCCAGTCCGATTTACTTGAAACTTGGCATTTGTGTTTGTTGCAATAAAACGGAGTGCAGTGCGAAAGAACCATAACCCTACCTCGTGCTGGTTTTGAGTTATTTCCCTTTGATCATCATTTTAACAGCATTTTCTGCTTGTCCGGAATATAACTTTGTCGTCTCTAGTCTGAAAATCTTCAAATTTGGTATGCATGATTGTTAAAAATTACGGAGTGCAGTGCACAAGAACCATAACTCTTTCTAGCACGAATTTTGAGTTATTCCCTCTTTGGTCTTAATTTTTTACTGCATTTCTTGCTTGTCCCGGAGCCTGTCTGTCCGTCCGTCCGTGTGTCCGTCCGTGTGTCCGTCTGTGTACAAAATACTAGTAATTTTGTGTCGCGAACTCCTCCTACAGTTTTGCTGCTATTGTATTGAAACTTTGTTGATACATTGATCGTATACTGAAGTTTTGCAAGACGCATTTCAATCATCTACTCCGTATGATTCAAGGGTAATCTCCCTTTGAACTTAGAAAATGTTTTGTTAAATTGCCTGTTTCTGTCAAAGCGCTGGCGGGGGTATTAAGTCACATTCAGTGACAGCTATTGTCTTAAGTAGGAATGACTTGAAATATGGTATGCTTATTTGTTGGAATATTTGGAAGTGCAGTGCGCAAGAATTGTAACTCTACCCCGTGCTGTCTTTGAGTTATCTCCCTTTGATCGTCATTTTTACAGCATTTAGTGCTTGTCCGGAATATAACTTTGTCATTTCAAGTCAGCACGACTTCAAACTTGGTATGCATGTTTGTTGCAATATTACGGAGTACAGTTCGCAAGAACAATAACTCTACCTAGTGCGAATTTTGAGTAATTCCACTTTGATCTTCATTTTTACAATGTTTTTTTTTTTCTTACTCAAATTTTGTCTAGTGCATAAGTCGAAAACTACATGGGATATTAACCTGAAACTTCACAGGTTGATAGATGACATTGAGGAGAAGTGCAGTGTTTTAGAGCTATAACTTTTGGCCCTATAGTTTAGGAGTTATTGCCCTTTTGATTTTTTTCTTACTTAAATTTTGTCAGGAGCATAACTAAAAAACTATTAGAGGTGAAAAAATGATACTTCACAGGTGCATAGATCAAATTGAGGAGAAGTTCTTTCACAGTACACCCTTCACTTAAACCCATTTCACTGACAAGCTCCTTCGGGCGTAAATGCGCCGCTCTGCGAAGCTCTTTTTTTTAATATTGATATTAATAGTTTTTTTTTAAGTTTTCAAAACAAACACAGAATGACCTAGTCAAATATTAAGGGGGTAAAATTTGCTTCAAGTGTGCTGTCAATTAACATACTTGTCGTCTCAATAATAACACAAGTATATTTCCCTCTTCTTGGAAAATTTCCAATGTCTGTCCCATCGTTAAAAGTGGTGACTCTGCTATTGCATCTAATTACCGACCAGTGTCTCTATTAAACACCATGGAAAAGGTATTTGAAAGAATAATATTCAAACATGTCAAACATAAACCTATTTGCAGATGACACCAGTTTATCCATGGATGTAGGTGATCCTGATACAGCCGGTGCAATTTTACAAACAGACATCAGTAGAATTACAGATTGGGCAAATAGGTGGCTTGTAAAATTTAATCCCTCAAAATCAGAATCTCTAATAATATCTCGTAAACGTAATAAACCTGTTCACCCTGAGCTTTTTATGTCTGGTGTTGGAATTCCATCTGTGCAGGTTCATAAGCATCTCGGTATTTTCATTTCTAATGATGGTTCCTGGGATTACCATGTAAATCAGTCTTTAACGAAGGCATGGAAGAGAATTGGAATTATGCGACGTCTAAAGATACGCCTAGATCGAACATCTTTACCGACAATATATTTTTCTTTTATTCGTCCAGTTCTTGAATATGCAGATGTTATTTGGATGAATCTATCGCAATACCAGAAAGATCAAATTGAAAAAGTACAAAAGGAGGCTGCACGAATTGTAACTGGATGCAGTAAACTTGTGTCTTTAGCGGATCTTAACAAGGAGTCAGGGTGGGAAACACTTAGTGAAAGAAGATATAAGCACAAACTTATATTGTTTTTTAAAATGGTAAAAGGACTAGCCCCTTCTTATTTAAATTCTTTAGTTCCTGTTACAATAGGAAGTACTTCATCCTACTGCCTTAGAGATTCTCACAATCTACAAAATATAGCTTGCAGGACTAATCTGTATCTTAACTCCTTTCTACCCTCGGTTATTACTGATTGGAATGCTCTACCCATTGATATCAGAAATCTGTACTCCCTCTCAGCATTTAAACGTTACATCAATAGAGAAAAAATAATTCCAAATAAGCTATATTTCTTTGGAGAGAGGAGGATTCAAGTTATTCATGCTAGGCTGCGAACTAAATGTAGTTCACTTCATCAACACCTTTATTTCAGAAACATAATCGATTCTCCTCTTTGTGCTTGTGGCGAAATTGAATCAAATCAGCATTATTTCTTTGATTGCAGATACTATCGTGAATTTAAAAACAGCTTATTTCAAAGCGTATCAGAAATTTCCACTGTAAGCCTGCACACACTTCTTTTTGGAGACGAGACTCTCAGTCTTGCCGATAACTAAAAAATATTTTCAGCGGTTCACTCATACATTGTTGACACTAACCGTTTTAGAAGTTGAATCACCTTTTGATTGTCTATTCCTGCTTTTAAAATCACACACAACGTTGGAATACAAAGTTTTCTGTTTAAAATTCTGTTTTACCTGAACATTAGTATGTTGGTGGCACTCCACGTCTCTCTCTCTCTCTCTCTCTCTCTCTGTGTCTCACACATACACACACATACACACACACACACACACACACACACACACAGTTGACCATATTTTGTTGCAATTTTTTTATATTGTTAAATGTCTGACATTGACGTGACTCACAGGAGAGGAACTTTATAAGCTAGCAGCTTTCGTTCCAATCCTTTTCACGCAACTTTAATTTTCAGAATATTACCATGTATGTAAATAGTATATTGAATAAAATATGTTTAAACTAATAATAACAGAGTTGGAAGATGTTTCAAGTAGCACAACTTGGTTTTTAATTAAGCACACTTCCTCCTTGAACACAGTATACTGACTTAACATGTTTCAAACAATTGACACTATTATCCAATCAGTGATATACCAAATTAAAAGACTTGTAATATCATAAGTTACAGAGATAAGAGATTCTCCTAGTATCACAACCAGCAGGTTTCCAGTAAACCCTTTACCATACTACAATTTCTAGACCCTTTCACATGGAAGGCTCATGCAGACAACAATGTCCAAAGTGATACAGATAAACTGAAGCTCTTTGCCAAGGTACGACACATTGCGGAAAAAGGAGAATGTGCATGTGACCAGCATTTTTCCTTTACCCACAATGTTTTCAGGGGCTCTCTCCTACAGGGTTGTTAAAAGACAAGATTGGGTGCTAATTGGGTTAAATACACTTCCTACCTTCAACAGTATGTCGACTTAACAGAATTGAAACAGTACTGGAAAGATTGATTGATTGATTGAGTGGTGTTTTACGCCGCCTTAAACATTATTTCAGTCACATCAGAGCGACAGCTTACATACTTATGTATTTCCTGGGTTTCACCAGTACAAGGCTTAGGCTCTGAAGTGTCTTGCCTAAAGACACTCCCAAAAACCCGGCTATCCAGTGAGACTCGAACCAGGGGCCTTCAAGTCTCGAGCCCTACACTTTACCACTGAACCACGCAGGACCCCAGTATTGGAAAGATAATCCAATCAGTGTGATAAACGGTAGTGGAGGGACTTAATATACTACATTAACAGATTTCTCAAGTAGCACAACTTGGTTTCCAGTTAAGCACACTTTCCACTTTCAAACAGTATGCATGCATAATTTACGGAATTCTAACAACATTGACACGATAATTAAATTTACTTATTAGAATTTGTCAATGTGGACTGTCTCTTATCGTTGAAAGTCTGAGAGGCAAAATATGACAAGTCGCTACTGAATACCAATGTATAATTCCGATGCACGTGGTAACATTGTATACCAGTGCTACTTTAAGAATTAGGTTCATTAGGTAAGCTGATTCGGCTTCAGTTAAAGATTTGTAGCAGTTATTGTCGTTTAGTCCTTCAAAACCAACTAACAACAGGTAAATCACATTTAGGAGTAATAATTAATTGTTTGCATCCTTGAGTGTATTGTTTCAAAAAGAATTATCATTACTGTAATAGAATTTCTTACTGAATAACTTTTGGTCAGACATGTAAATGTTCTAACGAATGGACATGAGCACATTCATACGCACATCATGACTATACCAACAAAGTGGAATGATCACTGGCAAGGACCCAGATCAGAATAGGCGTATGCCTCCCAGACTGATCAGGGTCTTCGCTGTGCACTTGATTCATAGCTTATACACCTAGCTTTCCTCAAATTTACGATATGCCTGATCAGAATTGTCGAATACAAAATGCTGGTCCCAGTCTTCAACTGGAGCCAGAACATTTCGTTGCTTTTGTCACGACAAATTAGTAACATTCTTTTTTTGTTGTTGTGACTTGTATTCATAAATGCATCAAAAGCCCCCAAAACATATATTCAAAATTACAGATTCAAGAACCTTGTGGCTGTATTTTTCTTTCTTTGATTGCTTACAATTATTGAAAGCACACGAAACAGAAAACGTTTTCAAATGTGTTATCTTGTGACAAATCTCATGTATTAAAATTTACTACTTTTACTACTACTACCACTAGTAATGATAATGATATGTTAATGCATCAGAAAGCATTTAGAATCAAAGATTCATTTTATCAGCAATTCAGCAACAAAACCTTGCTCAAACTTACTTTTTTCGTAAAATGGCCCAAATATCACAAATAAAATAGTTTTATTTTCTAAAAATACCAATTAGAAAATAATACTACGTTTTTTGCTTAACCCTTTACCAAACAATCCCTGGTTTTCACGTCCCTGAGAAGGAAGCCTTCTGAAAACATTGTGGGAAAAGAAGAAAATGTTGGTAACCAGCATTTTTTCCTTTTCCCACAATGTTTTCTTCTCTTTCCAAAACAAATTTCAATTTTTGAGTCACAATAATTTTGTCATCTGCAAATGCTTTCAATTTAGAGTAGTCTAAAATTATGTCGTTTGGTAAAGAGTTAAGGAAGCATTTAAAATCATATATTCATTTTTATTAGCAATTCAGCAACGTAATACCTAATTCAACTTTCATCTCTCGAGAAATCAAATAAAAAAAATCCCCCTAAAAATCAATAATATGATTATATAAATTCTAAAATAAGACATATTAATGCAAAATAAATCTTATATATCTCATATATTTACTTTATCAGCAATTCAGCAGTTCAGCGTCTTAGTGTATTTCAGCTGATCAGCAGGTTGCTGAATTAAGCAGAAAATTCGCGTTTTAGGGAGTCCCTGAAAATTTAACCTGAACTGCTATTCATTGATATCGCGAGTGTTCGGCGATATTTTAGCAATTACTGGTATACGTTGTGGTTCATTATTGGATGTCCGGCTGTCCGACTGTCTGAGTTTCTTCAGACAGTTTCTGTTGTTTTATATCTGGTCCAGTTCTAAAGAAATACATTTGAAGCACATATTAAGATCAACGAGCATAATAATGTAAAACAGCTTCTGCTACTAAACCCCTGGAACGATTTGAAAAAAAGTGCACAAATTCATTTAGCTTAGCCATTGCTCAGAGCGTAAGGTGCTTTCACACTAAATGGAATTCACAAACACAAAATATCTCGTCGTATGCCAAAGAGTGGCAAAAGACGGCATGTTTTCATTTATGCCAGCTTGTTATATAAATAGTACCACTGGTCCTGTAACAAAAATATCCTTGCTTAAATGCAAACCTCTGTACATCTGACGTATTTCTATGATATAGAACTCCTTGGTTGGAGATTTCATTACAATAGCAGAATTTGTTCACCTAGATTTCGTAACAGGTGACATGAAGCACCTCTTATTGTTATAATGGCAATTTAGTTCGTGTTCTTTTTTCAACACATTTGGGGTCGGCTGTAAATTGAAATGTTATAAGAACAATCGTATCAAAATAACTTGTAAGGCTGCAGACGGACCGTCTGAACATGGCCGTTTCTCTTCATTATGGGATGATCGTTGCGACATAGTTTAAAGTTTTATAGCGTCTTACAGTAAGATGTACAATCGAAGTTAACGTTTTCTTTTCTCACAATTATATGTTCTCTACTAATGGAGGCAAGAGGGCGTGTAAGCATTCAGGCCATAATAAGTCAATGCATTACAATCAGGATGAAAAGTCTTCGTAAAGTCGTTGAATGTGAGGACGGAATCGAACCTTCCACCTAATGTGCAGGAAGTTATGTAGCTTATACTTGTATAGAAGGAATGAAGTTTCCTAAATCTTCTTTACGTGTTTTCTTTTTTTTTGTCTCCGATCTATAGTTTTTTTCGTCCTCAAAATTTGATTTGCAAAAACAAAACAACAACAATAGACGGTATTTGGGCAATCAACTAAAAGTCCTTAGTTAAATATCGATTTCAATGATGCAATGAATCAAAGCATTCTGTCTAGTTTAATCGTATATGGTATAAATTAGAAATATTCATTGAAAAATATAACTTTGGCAAATGGTCTGTGTAATGGTACATGTAAGGACATATCCCTGTTTTCCCCGCTTACTGGTTTGCGCATGTTTCGTTTATGTAAAATCCATTACGTAAAAATTTTTGAGCCATATTGTTTCATTTATGTAAAATCCACTACGTAAAAATTCTGAGCCATTGCTCAGGGTGTCTATCCATCCGTTCACCAACCTGTCCCTTTCCTTAAAGCAGATTTTATTTGAAAACGGCAGATTCACATAAAAATGTCATCTGTTTATTAGGATCAATGAGGCGCTGTTTAGAATGTAAACCATTTGCCTAAGGGCCATAAGACTTTCTTTAACAGGGTTTACTGGTGTACACTGAAGTGCATCACCAGATATCCGTCCGTCCGTCCGTAAAATTAATCTTATAAGAGTCTTTGCTGTTTAACATTTGTTTCAGTTCTTTTTTATTAAACTTAAAACTTTTATTGACCTCGATGAGCTAAAGGTAAGAGTGTCTGTCCGTTCGTTCGTCCGACTTTCGTTCAACATCTGATGCTGCTATATACCTGTAAAAATAACCAAAAAAAAAAAAAAAGAATCAAACGTATTTTTTACCAATGAGCCGTTGCTTAGAATGTCTTTCATATCGACATTCTTTAAACAGTACCTGCTGCTGAATATGTGGCTTAATTTGAACAATTCTTCTATCTTTATAATAACCTGAAAGAGCCATTGCTCAGGGTGTCTATCCATCCGTCCACTAACCTGTCCCTTTCCTTAAAGCATGTTTTATCTTTAAACGGCAGATTCAGTTAAGAAAAGAGTCACATATTCTTTAGGATCAATGAGACGCAGCTCAGACTGTAAAGACGAATTTTCAATCTAACAACTAGTATATGCACTTGTACGGTGATACTTTGATAATTGCTGGCAGACGATAAAATCAATCAACAGATGTCCCTCTGTCAGTCTATCCGTCCGTCCGTTTGTTTGTTTGTTTTTTAATTCTTTATTTTTTTTTTATTATTTGCTTTTGATGTTTTTACGCATGGTCTAATTCGCAAAAAAAATATTTAAAGGTTTATTGAACTCAACAAGCCGAAGCTGAATTTGTTCATCCGTTCGACTGATTGAAGAACTTCTGCTTATTAAATCTTGGTCGAGCTTTAGAAATAGTACCCACTTTAATTGAGCTCAATGAGACAATGCTCAGAGACTTAAGGGTTTTCTTTTTGCACAATACCAAATTCACGAACACAAATAGGCCCGACGTACACCAGAGAATAAACAATACTCTGTGTCCTAGTTCAATCAAAACAATTCCTACGGTTTGTTCGTCTGCAGGAATATCACGCTTCCTAATCGATACATTAATATTTTCATTTGTGCAAACGTGATAGTTCCATTAGTTCTGTAACAAAAATAACTACGGTTCCATGTAAACCTCTGTACTTCTGACCCGCTTACATTACAAAGGACTCCTTTGGATAGAAATTTTATTACAAAATTACGTGTAAATCTAGATTTGGTAACAGGTGATATGTATCAACTGTTATCGTCATGATAACTTGTACACCTGGATTTCGTAAGAGATGATATTTAACACCGCTTATCGTCATTATAGCGATGGAGTTTGGTGTTCATTTGTCGAGAGATGCATGTATATAAAATGGAATTTTTAATTTCAACGTGTGCCGATAGGGGACAAAACTGCAATAAAACTTGCGGAAATTGCCTCAGTGGCACAGTTTGCAGAAAAACAGACGGAGTTTGTGAAGAGGGGTGCGATGCCGGCTGGCAAGGGAACTTGTGTTCTAAGAGTAAGTGCTCAATTTGATTTGTAAATCTAGTGATGATCTGTGATCCTGTATCTTGTAAGGTTTGATGTAGATCGTAATGTTCTAAGATCTGTAGTGTCAAAATAAGTTTTAGAGCTTCATCCAAAGGCGCTGAACATGGCCATTCTCTTGATTAGAGGAAGGTCTTTGCGATACAGTTTAAAGGTTTTAGCCCATTAACAGTGATATGTACAATCGAAGTAAACGTTTTATTTTATTTCCTTAAAATTCGGCCCTTTTCAAATGGGTTCCGAAGGTGGTGTGACCATGAAGGCCATCACAAGTCAATGTATTACAATCTGAATACAGAGACTTTGTAAAATCTTCCAGTTTTCTTCCGCGTCTGTGATTTCCTGATATTCAAATGGCAACTGACATATTACATATAACATTTCACTGTGAAACTAACCCAACGGAATATAACAGATTTTACAAAACGAAACATGTGCAAACCAGTGAGCAGGGAACACTGGGATTTGTCGTTAACATGTGATATAATTATTAAATAATATAGCTGCGATAATATTAGTAAGGTATTAGCGATTTCATAGCAGTTGACAGTTACCAAATCGTATCGTAATTAAAGTGATAGTGTTTCGTGCTCATTTTTCTTAAAATGAATATTTATGAAAAACGTTTATCATTTATACAGATTGTACCGATAAATATTGGGGAGAAAAATGCAATAAAACTTGTAGAAATTGCCTAAATGGCACAGTTTGCAGAAAAACAGACGGAGTTTGTGAAGAAGGGTGTGATGCCGGCTGGCAAGGGAACTTGTGTTCTGAGAGTAAATTCTACATTATGACTTGTTATCCCCCGCCGAAGGCGGCGGGATATAGTTTTAGCGTTGTCCATCCGTCCGTCCGTCCTCCCGTCCGTCCGTTCGTCCGTCCGTGTGTCCGTCCAGAAGAATATCTCCAATACCAATGGACGGAATTTCGTGAAACTTTATACATGTGTACAATAGCCCATTCCGCTGAGACACTTTTTTTTTTTTTTGATTCGATGAAAAATGGCCGACTGGGTGCGATTTTAAGTTACGCGGTCAAGTAAATATTTCGGCCGGGGATATCATTTCAACGAAATTGCTTGTTAATTTTGTGATGATCTTTGATCATGAGAGATTTCGGGTGGGTTATAGATCGAAATGTACCAAAAACTGTGGTAAAACAATTACTATAGAGCTTTAGACGAAACGCTGTTAACATGGCGGTACCTCTGGATTAGAAGATGATCTTAGTGATAAGATTCGGAGTTTTACAGCCCAACACTTTTGCTTTAAAACCTAAAGGTTTTTTGTGTACACTAGTTCTTTAAGAATGGAGGACATAGATGCTTGAGGCAGGCATACTGAAATAGGAGAGTAGATTACTCTAGAATGTTAAGATTTCGTGAATTTTTTGAAAAAAGTCAAAAGAATTACTTAAGGGTGGAAATTGAATTTTTACGCAATGGAGAGTACGGAAAATATCCATATGTAGGGTAGCTTATACAGGTATCAACGTTGAACGATAACTGATTGTTTGTACTCTGGGCTTTTATATTCCCGGTCTACATTAGCTTTGTTCTCAATTTTAAAAATGCAAAACTATTGATGTAATGCAGTACTAAGTCAATCAAGTAACAGCCTAGTTTATAATATCAATAATAAAGCGTTTAAATACATTCAGTGAAGTATTAAGTTTATATGCTGAAATAAATGATTCTTGATAATGTGAAATGTTCATGGAAATATATATCTAGGAAAATAGGGTTCATCTCCACCTCATCACCTTCCGAAAGGCCATTAGATTTTTTTAAAACAATTTGCTGGAATACGTTAAGTACATCATCAGATGTTCGTTCGTCTTTTCGCCTTATTTTTTCAATGAGCTGCTTAACATCTGTTCCATTTCTTCTTAAAAACGTAGACATATACTTACTTCAAAAAATTCTGCCCTTGAACATCTGGTCCAATTCTGAGCTGAAGCTCAATATGCACGTCGGTTCGTCCGATGAAAAAGCTTCTACTAATTGAACCCTGGTAGAATTTTAGAAAGAGTGCACACATTTATTAAACTCAATGTGCCCAAGCTCAGGGCCTACAGGTGGTTACTTGCACTTTACCGAATTCAAAAACAAAAATTGGCTCGAAGTAAAACAAAGAATAAATAAACACTGTGTGTTTGTTCCATCAAGCAGTTCGTTCAGTTTGTTCGTCTGCAATATAACAACGCTTTTTTATAGTCGGGTAGTGCGATATGTTCATATATACCAAATTATATTTTATTAATTACAATTAGTTATGTAACAAAAATAACCTTGTTTACTTCTGACCTCTTTCTATTTAAACAGGACTCTGCGGTGTAAGATTTCATTTCGTCAAAATAAACTGTTAAACTAGATTTCGTAAGAGCTGACTTTTAGCAGCAGTTCTAGGTATTATAGCGATATTTCGTGTTTATTTTTCTAAAAAAGCAAATCAGTAAAAATGCTATTTATGCATACAGAGTGTGCCGACAGATATTGGGGACAAAAATGCAATATAAGCTGTGGGAATTGCCTCAATGGAACAGTTTGCAGAAAAACAGACGGACAGTGTGAGGAGGGATGTGATGCCGGCTGGCAAGGCGATTTGTGTTCTGATGGTAAGGGCTTCCTTATGACTTTTTAATTTACAGATGATTTGTAATCCTGTAACATTTTGAGTGGGTTGAAGATTAAGATATGCTAAGAACTATTCTTTCAAATTAAATTGTAGAGCTAAAGACAGACACTGAATATTGCCGTATCTATGGACTGGAGGGAGATCTTTTCGACAAGATTCTTTGTTTTACGGCCCAGAGCATGTATCTTTAAAGCCAAAGGATTTTTCCTTCAATGTTTATGGGTTCTGTCACTCGTCACAAGTCGGTCGATTCCGTACCTACATCTAACCTCGTCTGTATAACGCTCGTTTCAATTTGAATTGCCAATCACGTGATCTTATACATGGCAGCGCCGCTGTAAGTCGTTTTAGCAACGACATAAACAACCTTGATGAAGTTATTCACATCTATTTATCTGTCGGTGAAAACTTCAATCGGAATCGATAAACTACGTTAAAAAATGAATTTACGAACTGTTTGTCAACCGAAATATAGTTTGAAAGATTTCGATAGAAAATTGAAACCCGGGTTTTCTTTTTTAAGAGAAGCCTTACCATTTTCAGTACGATAAACCGGTGTATTTCCGGCGAAGAAATGTACCGTGTAGGTGCATATCAAGCTACCACCCGAGGTATGCTGAATGTGGGTTCTGTAGGACTAGATGCTTAAGAATTTGCACTATAACGAATTCAGCAAGTTTTGCAACTGTTTGAAGATATTTTAGATTTATTTGCCTATGCTAAAGTCCTTTTTTGAACGTCCATTCGTCCGTCCGGCCTTTGCCTGGCACCAAACACCTGGTCGAGTTTTAGAAATTTTTCACGCGTATATTTAGTTGAATTACGCAGTGCCCAGAGAGTAACGGTGTATGGCCACTACATCGAACTAACAAAAACCCAAAATTTCCCAACGTTTGCCAAAGAATGGCCAATACGTGGCGTTTTCTTTCACAGAAAATCATTCAAAAGGTTTGCTCATCTGAATCGTTAGTGTGCTTTGTTATCTAAAAGTACAATGATCTTTTCATACGCCAATTTGAACTAAAGACCGACACCGTATATGTTGCCATATCTCCAGACTGGAGGGAGATCTTTGCGACAAGATTCGAAATTTTACGGCCCAGAACATGTACTTTTGAAGCAAATCTTTTTTAATGTGTACAAGTTCTATAAGAGGCTTAAGTTATTGCAATAATGCAGACCAAAATTAAAAAACAGATAACGCCCGAATAAAAAGAAAAACTCTTCGATATCTATACAAATTGTTGCTTATACATCTATCAAACGCATTTTCCCTTTATTTCTATAGTTAAGTTTATAATCACGGTATGCATTTATTTCGTGCTCGAATTTCAGTATGCAAAACAAATGTTGTATATGGTATGTATATGGTACAATTTATAGTACTTTGTCACTTGAAACATTTTTTGAAAAATCAAATCTTGGAAAACAAGAAAAAATACCCATCCCCAGCGAGAGGTGTAGCGATATTTTTTTTTAAAATAGCATTGTCGGTCCTCTGAAAATTCTTCAAACAGCATTTGCTGGCGTATTGTGAATTGCATCACAAGAAAAACAGACGGAGTTTGTGAAGAAGGGTGTGATGCCGGCTGGCAAGGGAACTTGTGTTCTGAGAGTAAGTTCTACATTATGACTTGTTATCCCCCGCCGAAGGCGGCGGGATATAGTTTTAGCGTTGTCCATCCGTCCGTCCGTCCTCCCGTTCGTCCGTCCGTCCGTCCGTGTGTCCGTCCAGAAGAATATCTCCAATACCATTGGACGGAATTTCGTGAAACTTTATACATGTGTACAATAGCCCATTCCGCTGAGACACTTTTCTTTTGATTCGATGAAAAATGGCCGACTGGGAGCGATTTTAAGTTACGCGGTCAAGTAAATTTTTCGGCCGGGGATATCATTTCAACGAAATTGCTTGTTAATTTTGTGATGATCTTTGATCATGAGAGATTTCGGGTGGGTTATAGATCGAAATGTACCAAAAACTGTGGTAAAACAATTACTATAGAGCTTTAGACGAAAAGCTGTTAACATGGTGGTACCTCTGGATTAGAAGATGATCTTAGTGATAAGATTCGGAGTTTTACAGCCCAACACTTTTGCTTTAAAACCTAAAGGTTTTTTGTGTACACTAGTTCTTTAAGAATGGAGGACATAGATGCTTGAGGCAGGCATACTGAAATAGGAGAGTAGATTACTCTAGAATGTTAAGATTTCGTGAAATTTTTGAAAAAAGTCAAAAGAATTACTTAAGGGTGGAAATTGATTTTTCACGCAATGGAGAGTAAGGAAAATATCCATATGTAGGGTAGCTTATACAGGTATCAACGTTGAACGATAACTGATTGTTTGTACTCTGGGCTTTTATATTCCCGGTCTACATTAGCTTTGTTCTCAATTTTAAAAATGCAAAACTATTGATGTAATGCAGTACTAAGTCAATCAAGTAACAGCCTAGTTTATAATATCAATAATAAAGCGTTTAAATACATTCAGTGAAGTATTAAGTTTATATGCTGAAATAAATGATTCTTGATAATGTGAAATGTTCATGGAAATATATATCTAGGAAAATAGGGTTCATCTCCACCTCATCACCTTCCGAAAGGCCATTAGATTTTTTTAAAACAATTTGCTGGAATACGTTAAGTACATCATCAGATGTTCGTCCGTCTTTTCGCCTTATTTTTTTAATGAGCTGCTTAACATCTGTTCCATTTCTTTTTAAAAACGTAGACATATATTTACTTCAAAAGAGTCTGCCCTTGAACATCTGGTCCAATTCTGAGCTGAAGCTCAATATGCACGTCGGTTCATCCGATGAAAGAGCTTCTACTAATTGAACCCTGGTAGAATTTTAGAAAGAGTGCACACATTTATTAAACTCAATGTGCCCAAGCTCAGGGCCTACAGGTGGTTACTTGCACTTTACCGAATTCAAAAACAAAAATTGGCTCGAAGTAAAACAAAGAATAAATAAACACTGTGTGTTTGTTCCATCAAGCAGTTCGTTCGGTTTGTTCGTCTGCAATATAACAACGCTTTGTTATAGTCGGGTAGTGCGATATGTTCATATATACCAACTTGTATTTTATAAGTTACAATTAGTTCTGTAACAAAAATAACCTTGTTTACTACTGACTTGTTTCTATTTAAAAAGGACTCTGCGGTGTAAGATTTCATTTCGTCAAAATAAACTGTTAAACTAGATTTCGTAAGAGCTGACTTTTAGCATCAGTTATCGGTATAATAGCGATATTTCGTGTTTATTTTTCTAAAGAAGCAAATCAGTAAAAATGCTATTTATGCGTACAGAGTGTACCGACAGATATTGGGGACAAAAATGCAATAGAAGTTGTGGGAATTGCCTCAATGGAACAGTTTGCAGAAAAACAGACGGACAGTGTGCGGGGGGATGTGATGCCGGCTGGCAAGGCGATTTGTGTTCTGATGGTAAGGGCTTCCTTATGACTTTTTAATTTACAGATGATTTATAATCCTGTAACATTTTGAGTGGGTTGAAGATTAAGATATGCTAAGAACTATTCTTTCAAATTAAATTGTGGAGCTAAAGACAGACACTGAATATTGCCGTATCTATGGACTGGAGGGAAATCTTTTCGACAAGATTCTTTGTTTTACGGCCCAGAGCCCTTTCCCTTTATTTCTATAGTTATGTTTATAATCACGGTATGCATTTATTTCGTGCTCGAATTTCAGTATGCAAAACAAATGTTGTATATGGTATGTATATGGTACAATTTATAGTACTTTATCACTTGAAACATTTGTTGAAAAATCAAATCTTGGAAAACAAGAAAAAATACCCATCCCCAGCGAGAGGTGTAGCGATATTTTTTTTTAAAATAGCATTGTCGGTCCTCTGAAAATTCTTCAAACAGCATTTGCTGGCGTATTGTGAATTGCATCACAAGATGTCCATCAGTCCGTCCTTCCGTCCACATGTTTCTTTAAACAGCTATAAGTCTTTTCCTCAACATCAGTTCCCTTTTTAAAAAAAAGTATTTTACCCACAAATAACATTAACCGTAATAATCCAATGCTAAGAGTGTTCGTCAGTTCAACCATCTGATTTTCTTCCAGCATCTTTTGGTGCTCAATTTTAGGTGAAATTCGGAAAAAAATGTATTTACCTAAATGATACATTCCTTAGAGACAAAAAGGGTATTATTCTTAAACGAATTCAATTTTTCAACCGTTTGAAGATATTCTGGATTTATTGGCCTCTGCTAAAGTCCTTTTATGACGTCCATTCGTCCATCCGGCACTTGCCGGGCACTAAACACCTGGTCGAGTTTTAGAAATTTTTCACGTGTATTTTAAGCTAAATTACCCTATGCTTAAAGAATAACCATCTGACATCGAATTAAAAAACACAAAATTTCGCGACGTTGTTCGGAATATAACTTTGTCATCTCTAGTCTGAAGATCTTCAAATTTGGTATGCATGATTGTTAAAAATTACGGAGTGCAGTGCACAAGAACCATAACTCTTCCTAGCACGAGTTTTGAGTTATTCCCCCTTTGGTCTTAATTTTTTATCGCATTTCTTGCTTGTCCCAGAGCATAACTTTGTCATTATACCCCCGCAAAACGAATGTTTTCGGGGGTATACTGGAATCAGCCTGTCTGTCTGTCCGTCCGTGTGTCCGTCCATCCGTGTGTCCATGTGTCCGTCCGTGTGTCTGTCTGTGTACAAAATACTAGTAATTTTGTGTCGCAAACTCCTCCTACAGTTTTGCTGCTATTGTATTGAAAGTTTGTTGATACATTGATCGTATACTGAAGTTTTGCAAGAGCAGTTTTCAATCATCTACTCCCTATGATTCAAGGGTAATCTCCCCTTGAACTTAGAAATTGTTTTGTTAAATTGCCTGTTTCTGTCAAAGCGCTGGCGGGGGTATTAAGTCACATTCAGTGACAGCTCTGGTCTTAAGTAGGAATGACTTGAAATATGGTATGCTTATTTGTTGGAATATTTGGAAGTGCAGTGCACAAGAATTGTAACTCTACCTCGTGCTGTCTTTGAGTTATTTCCCTTTGATCGTCATTTTTACAGCATTTAGTGCTTGTCCGGAATATAACTTTGTCATTTCAAGTCAGCACGACTTCAAACTTGGTATGCATGTTTGTTGCAATATTACGGAGTACAGTTCGCAAGAACAATAACTCTACCTAGTGCGGATTTTGAGTAATTCCACTTTGATCTTCATTTTTACAGTATTTTTTTTTTCTTACTCAGATTTTGTTTAGTGCATAACTCGAAAACTACATGGGATATTAACCTGAAACTTCACAGGTTGATAGATGACATTAAGGAGAAGTGCAGTGTTTTAGAGCTATAAATTTTGGCCCTATAGTTTAGGAGTTAATGCCCTTTTGATTTTTTTCTTACTTAAATTTTGTCAGGAGCATAACTAAAAAACTATTAGAGGTGTAAAAATGATACTTCACAGGTGCATAGATCAAATTGAGGAGAAGTGCAGTGCAGAAGAACAAATAACTCCATGGTCTCATATGTGATCCCTAACCGTCCAGTGTCTCGTTCTTTCACAGTACATCCTTCACTTAAACCCATTTCACTGACAAGCTCCTTCGGGCGTCTATGCGCCGCTCTGCGAAGCTCTTTTTTTTTTAATATTGATATTAATAGTTTTTTTTATTAAAGTTTTCAAAACGAACACATAGAATGACCTAGTCAAATATTAAGGGGGTAAAATATGCTTCAAGTGTGCTGTCAATTAACATACTTGTCATCTCAATAATAACAGAGTTGGAAGATGTTTCAAGTAGCACAACTTCGTTTTTAGTTAAGCACACTTCGTTCTTGTACACAGTATACTGACTTAACATGTTTCAAACAATTGACACTATAATCCAATCAGTGATATACCAAATTAAAAGACTTGTCATATCATAAGTTACAGAGATAAGAGATCCTCCTAGTATCACAACCAGCAGGTTTCCAGTAAACCCTTTACCATACTACAATTTCTAGACCCTTTCACATGCAGACAACAATGTCCAAAGTAATACAAATAAACTGAAGCTCTTTGCCAAGGTACGACACATTGCGGAAAAAGGAGAATGTGCATGTGACCAGCATTTTTCCTTTACCCACAATGTTTTCAAGGGCTCTCTCCTACAGGGTTGTTAAAAGACAAGATTGGGTGCTAATTGGGTTAAATACACTTCCTACCTTCAACAGTATGTCGACTTAACAGAACTGAAACAGTACTGGAACGATTGATTGATTGAGTGGTGTTTTACGCCGCTTTAAACATTATTTCAGTCACATCAGAGCGACAGCTTACATACTTATGTATTTCCTGGGTTTCACCAGTACAAGGCTTAGGCTCTGAAGTGTCTTGCCTAAAGACACTCCCAAAAACCCGGCGGATCCAGTGAGACTCGAACCAGGGGCCTTCAAGTCTCGAGCCCTACACTTTACCACTGAACCACGCAGGACCCCAGTATTGGAAAGATAATCCAATCAGTGTGATAAACGGTAGTGGATGGACTTAATATACTACGTTAACATATTTCTCAAATAGCACAACTTGGTTTCCAGTTAAGCACACTTTCCACTTTCAAACAGTATGCATGCATAATTTACGGAATTCTAACAACATTGACACGATAATTAAATTTACTTATTAGAATTTGTCAATGTGGACAGTCTCTTATCGTTGAAAGTCTGAGAGGCAAAATATGACATATGTTGCTACTGAATACCAATGTATAATTCCGATGCACGTGGTAACATTGTATACCAGTGCTACTGTAAGAATTAGGTTCATTAGGTAAGATTCGGCTTCAGTTAAAGATTTGTAGCAGTTATTGTCGTTTAGTCCTTCAAAACCAACTAACAACAGGTAAATCACATTTTGGAGTAATAATTAATTGTTTGCATCCTTGAGTGTATTGTTTCAAAAAGAATTATCATTACTGTAATAGAATTTCTTACTGAATAACTTTTGGTCAGACATGTAAATGTTCTAACGAATGGACATGAGCACATTCATACGCACATCATGACTATACTAACAAAGTGGAATGATCACTAGCAAAGACCCAGATCAGAATAGGCGTATGCCTCCCAGACTGATCAGGGTCTTCGCTGTGCACTTGATTCATAGCTGATATACCTAGCTTTCCTCAAATTACGATAATGCCTGATCAGAATTGTCGAATACAAAATGCTGGTCCCAGTCTTCAACTGGAGCCAGAACATTTCGTTGCTTTTGTCACGACAAATTAGTAACATTCTTTTTTTGTTGTTGTGACTTGTATTCATAAATGCATCGAAAGCCCCCAAAACATATATTTAAAAGTCATATATTTACCTTCATAAGATTACAGATACAAGAACCTTATGGCTGTATTTTTACTTTCTTTGATTGCTTACAATTATTGAAAGCACACGAAACAGAAAACTTTTTCAAAATGTGTTATCTTGTGACAAATCTCATGTATTAAAATTTACTACTTTTACTACTACTGCCACTACTAATGATGATGATGATGATATGTTAATGCATCAGAAAGCATTTAGAATCAAACATTCATTTTATCAGCAAATCAGCAACAAAACCTTGCTCAAACTTACTTTTTTCGTAAAATGGCCCAAATATCACAGATAAAATAGTTTTATTTTCAAAAATACCAATTAGAAAATAATACTACATTTTTTGCTTAAGGAAGCATTTAAAATCATATATTCATTTTTATCAGCAATTCAGCAACGTAATACCTAATTCAACTTTCATCTCTCGATAAATGAAATTAAATAAAAAAATCCCCCTAAAAATCAATAATATGATTATATAAATTCTAAAAAAAGACATATTAATGCAAAATAAATTTTATATACATCATATATTTACTTTATCAGCAGTTCAGCGTTTTAGTGTATTTCAGCTGATCAGCAGGTTGCTGAATTAAGCAGAAAATTCAGCGTTTTAGGGAGTCCCTGAAAATTTAACCTGAACAGCTATTCATTGATATCTCGTATACAACAGTGGACTTAATGATTTTTGACCTCTATAATCGCAAAAGCTCCGCTCGCCAGGTGGCAGACTTTGACAAAATATTCAGGGGACCTGGGGGTTTCAGAAAATAATAGTGCCGAAAATTCCACCTTGTGGGGGGGAGTTGGGCCTATTGGTGGCTCAGGGTCTAACAAAGGCGCACTTACACTGTAACGAATAGGGTATGCGAGTGTTCGGCGATATTTTAGCAATTACTGGTATACGCTGTGGTCCATTATTGGATGTCCGGCTGTTCGACTGTCTGAGTTTCTTCAGACAGTTTCTGTTGTTTAATATCTGGTCCAGTTCCAAAGAAATACATTTGAAGCACATATTAAGATCAACGAGCATAATAATGTAAAACAGCTTCTGCTACTAAACCCCTGGAACGATTTGAAAAAGAGTGCACAAATTCATTTAGCTTAGCCATTGCTCAGAGCGTAAGGTGCTTTCACACTAAATGGAATTCACAAACACAAAATATCTCGTCGTATGCCAAAGAGTGGCAAAAGACGGCATGTTTTCATTTATGCCAGCTTGTTATATAAATAGTACTATTAGTCCTGTAACAAAAATATCCTTGCTTAAATGCAAACCTCTGTACATCTGACGTATTTCTATGATATAGAACTCCTTGGTTGGAGATTTCATTACAATAGCAGAATTTGTTCATCTAGCTTTCGTAACAGGTGACATGAAGCACCTCTTGTTGTTATAATGGCAATTTAGTTCGTGTTCTTTTTTCAACACATTTGGGGTCGGCTGTAAATTGAAATGTTATAAGAACAATCGTATCAAAATAACTTGTAAGGCTGCAGACGGACCCTCTGAACATGGCCGTTCCTCTTCATTATGGGATGATCGTTGCGACATAGTTTAAAGTTTTATAGCGTCTTACAGTAAGATGTACAATCGAAGTTAACGTTTTCTTTTCTCACAATTATATGTTCTCTACTAATGGAGGCAAGAGGGCGTGAAAGCATTCAGGCCATAATAAGTCAATGCATTACAATCAGGATGAAAAGGCTTCGTAAAGTCGTTGAATGTGAGGACGGAATCGAACCTTCCTAAATCTTCTTTACGTGTTTTTTTTTTGTTTTTTTGTTTTTTTGTCTCCGATCTATAGTTTTTTCGTCCTCAAAATTTGATTTGCAAAGACAAAACAACAACAATAGACGGTATTTGGGCAATCAACTAAAAGTCCTTAGTTAAATATCGATTTCAATGATGCAATAAATCAAAACATTCGGTCTAGTTTAATCGTATATGGTATAAATTAGAAATATTCATTGAAAAATATAACTTTGGCAAATGGTCTGTGTAATGGTACATGTAAGGACATATCCCTGTTTTCCCCGCTTACTGGTTTGCGCATGTTTCGTTTATGTAAAATCCATTACGTAAAAATTTTTGAGCCATATTGTTTCATTTATGTAAAATCCACTACGTAAAAATTCTGAGCCATTGCTCAGGGTGTCTATCCATCCGTTCACCAACCTGTCCCTTTCCTTAAAGCAGATTTTATTTGAAAACGGCAGATTCACATAAAAATGTCATCTGTTTATTAGGATCAATGAGGCGCTGTTTAGAATGTAAACCATTTGCCTAAGGGCCATAAGACTTTCTTTAACAGGGTTTACTGGTGTACACTGAAGTGCATCACCAGATATCCGTCCGTCCGTCCGTAAAATTAATCTTATAAGAGTCTTTGCTGTTTAACATTTGTTTCAGTTCTTTTTTATTAAACTTAAAACATTTATTGACCTCGATGAGCTAAAGGTAAGAGTGTCTGTCCGTTCGTTCGTCCGACTTTCATTCAACATCTGATGCTGTTATATACCTGTAAAAATGACCAAAAAAAGAAGAATCAAACTTATTTTATACCAATGAGCCGTTGCTTAGAATGTCTTTCATATCGAAATTCTTTAAACAGTACCTGCCGCTGAATATGTGGCTTAATTTGAACAATTCTTCTATCTTTATAATAACCTGAAGGAGCCATTGCTCAGGGTGTCTATCCATCCGTCCACTAACCTGGTCGAGCTTTAGAAATAGTACCCACATTAATTGAGCTCAATGAGACAATGCTCAGAGACCTAAGGGTTTTCTTTTTGCACAATACCAAATTCACGAACACAAATAGGCCCGACGTACACCAGAGAATAAACAATACTCTGTGTCCTAGTTCAATCAAAACAATTCCTGTGGTTTGTTCGTCTGCAGGAATATCACGCTTCCTAATCAATACATTAATATTTTCATTTGTGCAAACGTGATAGTTCCATTAGTTCTGTAACAAAAATATCCACGGTTCCATGCAAACCTCTGTACTTCTGACCCGCTTACATTACAAAGGACTCCTTTGGATAGACATTTTATAACAAAATGACGTGTAAATCTAGATTTGGTAACAGGTGATATGTATCGTCATGATAACTTGTACACCTGGATTTCGTAAGAGATGATATTTAACACCGCTTATCGTCATTATAGCGATGGAGTTTGGTGTTCATTTGTCGAGAGATGCATGTATATAAAATGGAATTTTTAATTTCAGCGTGTGCCGATAGAAATTGGGGACAAAACTGCAATAAAACTTGCGGAAATTGCCTCAGTGGCACAGTTTGCAGAAAAACAGACGGAGTTTGTGAAGAGGGGTGCGATGCCGGCTGGCAAGGGAACTTGTGTTCTAAGAGTAAGTGCTCAATTTGATTTGTAAATCTAGTGATGATCTGTGATCCTGTATCTTGTAAGGTCTGATGTAGATCGTAATGTTCTAAGATCTGTAGTGTCAAAATAAGTTGTAGAGCTTCATCCGAAGGCGCTGAACATGACCATTCTCTTGATTAGAGGAAGGTCTTTGCGATACAGTTTAAAGGTTTTAGCCTTTTAACAGTGATATGTACAATCGAAGTAAACGTTTTATCTTATTTCCTTAAAATTCGGTCCTTTTCAAATGGGTTCCGAAGGTAGTGTGACCATGAAGGCCATCACAAGTCAATGTATTACAATCTGAATGCAGAGACTTTGTAAAATCTTCCAGTTTTCTTCCGCGTCTGTGATTTCCTGATATTCAAATGGCAACTGACATATTACATATAACATTTCACTGTGAAACTAACCCAACGGAATATAACAGATTTTACATAAACGAAACATGTGCAAACCAGTGAGCAGGGAACACTGGGATTTGTCGTTAACATGTGATATAATTATTAAATAATATAGCTGCGATAATATTAGTAAGGTATTAGCGATTTCATAGCAGTTGACAGTTACCAAATCGTATCGTAATTAAAGTGATAGTGTTTCGTGCTCATTTTTCTTAAAATGAATAGTTATGAAAAACGTTTTTGATTTATACAGATTGTCCTGATAAATATTGGGGAGAAAAATGCAATAAAACTTGTGGAAATTGCCTAAATGGCACAGTTTGCAGAAAAACAGACGGAGTTTGTGAAGAAGGGTGTGATGCCGGCTGGCAAGGGAACTTGTGTTCTGAGAGTAAGTTCTACATTATGACTTGTTATCCCCGCCGAAGGCGGCGGGATATAGTTTTAGCGTTATCCGTTAGTCCGTCCGTCCTCCCGTCCGTCCGTCCGTCCGTCCGTGTCCGTCCAGAAGAATATCTCCAATACCAATGGACGGAATTTCGTGAAACTTTATACATATGTACAATAGCCCATTCCGCTGAGACACTTTTGTTTTTTTGATTCGATGAAAAATGGCCAACTGGGTGCGATTTTAAGTTATGTGGTCAAGTAAATTCTTCGGCGGTGGATATCATTTGAACGAAACTGCTTGTTAATTTTGTGATGATCTTTGATCATGGGAGATTTCGGGTGGGTTATAGATCGAAATGTACCAAAAACTGTGGTAAAAACATTACTGTAGAGCTTTAGACGAAACGCTGTTAACATGGCGGTACCTCTGGTTTAGAAGATGATCTTAGTGATAAGATTCGGAGTTTTACAACCCAACACTTTTGCTTTAAAACCTGAAGTTTTTTTTGTGTACACTAGTCCTTTAAGAATGGAGGCTATAGATGCTTGAGGCAGGCATACTGAAATAGGAGAGTAGATTACTCTAGAATGTTAAGATTTCGTGAAATTTTTGAAAAAAGTCAAAAGAATTACTTAAGGGTGGAAATTGAATTTTTACGCAATGGAGAGTAAGGAAAATATCCATATGTAGGGTAGCTTATACAGGTATCAACGTTGAACGATAACTGATTGTTTGTACTCTGAGCTTTTATATTCCCGGTCTACATTAGCTTTGTTCTCAATTTTAAAAATGCAAAACTATTGATGTAATGCAGTATTAAGGCAATCAAGTAACAGCCTAGTTTATAATACCAATAATAAAGCGTTTAAATACATTCAGTGAAGTATTAAGTTTATATGCTGAAATAAATGATTCTTGATAATGTGAAATGTTCATGGAAATATATATCTAGGAAAATAGGGTTCATCTCCACCTCATCACCTTCCGAAAGGCCATTAGATTTTTTTAAAACAATTTGCTGGAATACGTTAAGTACATCATCAGATGTTCGTCCGTCTTTTCGCCTTATTTTTTTAATGAGCTGCTTAACATCTGTTCCATTTCTTTTTAAAAACGTAGACATATATTTACTTCAAAAGAGTCTGCCCTTGAACATCTGGTCCAATTCTGAGCTGAAGCTCAATATGCACGTCGGTTCGTCCGATGAAAGAGCTTCTACTAATTGAACCCTGGTAGAATTTTAGAAAGAGTGCACACATTTATTAAACTCAATGTGCCCAAGCTCAGGGCCTACAGGTGGTTACTTGCACTTTACCGAATTCAAAATCAAAAATTGGCTCGAAGTAAAACAAAGAATAAATAAACACTGTGTGTTTGTTCCATCAAGCAGTTCGTTCGGTTTGTTCGTCTGCAATATAACCACGCTTTGTTATAGTCAGGTACTGCGATATGTTCATATATACCAACTTGTATTTTATAAGTTACAATTAGTTCTGTAACAAAAATAACCTTGTTTACTACTGACTTGTTTCTATTTAAAAAGGACTCTGCGGTGTAAGATTTCATTTCGTCAAAATAAACTGTTAAACTAGATTTCGTAAGAGCTGACTTTTAGCATCAGTTATCAATATAATAGCGATATTTCGTGTTTATTTTTCTAAAGAAGCAAATCAGTAAAAATGCTATTTATGCATACAGAGTGTGCCGACAGATATTGGGGACAAAAATGCAATAGAAGTTGTGGGAATTGCCTCAATGGAACAGTTTGTAGAAAAACAGACGGACAGTGTGAGGAGGGATGTGATGCCGGCTGGCAAGGCGATTTGTGTTCTGATGGTAAGGGCTTCCTTATGACTTTTTAATTTACAGATGATTTGTAATCCTGTAACATTTTGAGTGGGTTGAAGATTAAGATATGCTAAGAACTATTCTTTCAAATTAAATTGGGGAGCTAAAGATAGACAATGAATATTGCCGTATCTATGGACTGGAAGGACATCTTTTCGACAAGATTCTTTGTTTTACGGCCCAGAGCATGTATCTTTAAAGCCAAAGGATTTTTCCTTCAATGTTTATGGGTTCTGTCACTCGTCACAAGTCGGTCGATTCCGTACCTACATCTAACCTCGTCTGTATAACGGTCGTTTCCATTTGAATTGCCAATCACGTGATCTTATACATGGCAGCGCCGCTGTAAGTCGTTTTAGCAACAACATAAACAACCTCGATGAAGTTATTCACATCTATTTATCTGTCGGTGATAACTTCAATCGGAATCGATAAACCACGTTAAAAAATGAATTTACGAACTGTTTGTCAACCGAAATATAGTTTGAAAGATTTCGATAGAAAATTGAAACCCAGGTTTTCTTTTTTAAGAGGAGCCTTACCATTTTTAGTACGGTAAACCGGTGTATTTCCGGCGAAGAAATGTACCGTGTAGGTGCATATCAAGCTACCACCCGAGGTATGCTGAATGTGAGTTCTGTAGGACTAGATGCTTAAGAATTTGCACTAAAACGAATTCAACAAGTTTTGCAGCTGTTTGAAGATATTTTAGATTTATTTGCCTATGCTAAAGTCCTTTTTTGAACGTCCATTCGTCCGTCCGGCCTTTGCCTGGCACCAAACACCTGGTCGAGTTTTTCACGCGTATATTTAGTTGAATTACGCAGTGCCCAGAGAGTAACGGTGTATGTCCACTACATCGAACTAACAAAAACCCAAAATATCCCAACGTTTGCCAAAGAATGGCCAATACGTGGCGTTTTCTTTCACAGAAAATCATTCAAAAGGTTTGCTCATCTGAATCGTTAGTGTGCTTTGTTATCGAAAAGTAGAATGATCTTTTCATACGCCAATTTGAATTAAAGACCGACACCGTATATATTGCCGTATCTCCAGACTGGAGGGATCTTTGCGACAAGATTCGAAATTTTACGGCCCAGAACATGTACTTTTGAAGCAATTTTTTTTAATGCGTACAAGTTCTATAAGAGGCTTAAGATATTGCAATAATGCAGACCAAAAGTAAAGAACAGATAACGCCCGAATAAAAGGAAAAACTCTTCGATATCTATACAAATTGTTGCTTATACATCTATCAAACGCAATTTCCCTTTATTTCTATAGTTAAGTTTATAATCACGGTATGCATTTATTTCGTGCTCGAATTTCAGTATGCAAAACAAATGTTGTATATGGTATGTATATGGTACAATTTATGGTACTTTATCACTTGAAACATTTATTGAAAAATCAAATCTTGGAAAACAAGAAAAAATACCCATCCCCAGCGAGAGGTGTAGCGATATTTTTTTTTAAAATAGCATTGTCGGTCCTCTGAAAATTCTTCAAACAGCATTTGCTGGCGTATTGTGAATTGCATCACAAGATGTCCATCAGCCTGTCCTTTCGTCCACACTTTTTTTTTTAAACAGCTATAAGTCTTTTCCTCAACATCAGTTCCCTTTTTAAAAAAAAGTATTTTACCCACAAATAACATTAACCGTAATAATCCAATGCTGAGAGTGTTCGTCAGTTCAACCATCTGATTTTCTTCCAGCATCTTTTGGTGCTCAATTTTAGGTGAAATTCGGAAAAAAATGTATTTACCTAAATGATCCATTCCTTAGAGACAAAAAAGGTATTATTCTTAAACGAATTCAATTTTTCAACCGTTTGAAGATATTCTGGATTTATTGGCCTCTGCTAAAGTCCTTTTATGACGTCCATTCGTCCGTCCGGCACTTGCCGGGCACTAACCACCTGGTCGAGTTTTAGAAATTTTTCACTCGTATTTTAACGACGTTTCGTCGGGTTGTCAGAGCGCAACATTTTTGCGCATGTCTCTTCGCTTCTCTGTTTTCTAACGCGTAACTTTGTCTGATTGTAGTACTATTATTGGACTACTGATTTTTGATGCAAGACATGGAGAAAGTAGTGGTAGATACATTTTTTTTTAAAGATCAGTTTATGAAGGGGTAAATCATTCCTAAACAGCGAAAACGGAACATGTACATTTGTCGGACATTACTTATCCGGATAGTAAGTTTAGTGTGTTAAAAAGAGAAAATTACAAGTATTTTTTCCTTTTCAACGTTTTCAAACCCTCTTTCCTGGGTATTGATAGAAATCAGGATCGTTTGATTCATTTTGCTATAAGGTTCGTAAGTAATCTATGTCTTTGAGTAATTCTGGACAGTTCTACTTTTATTGTTCTTCCATTCTCCCATCTATTAAAATATACCACATGTATTTGGTATTAACCCTTTCCAAAATGAATTAAATTGGAACGTCAAAATTGAAAGAAGCTACAGACGACAAATTAAACAAGGTTTAAATGAGATTAAAAGAACCGTTTGTGCAGAAAAGGTTGTGGCGAAAGGAACAATAGCTTGTAATGAACAATTACCCCTTTTACCAAAATGTTTTCCAAAGCCGTCCTATACCAGTGTTAAATCGAGACTATATCAAGGAAAGGGTTGACAGAGTACAATCTTTATTGTGAAAAAAACATGATTTAGTGCTAGAAATAATACATCTAAGTAATTTGAAATCTTGGGTGTTTTGTGTCACTTTCTTTGTTCCAAGGGAGGTAATTGAGTTCGAATATTGGGAAAAGTAGCCTGGCAACCTATCGTTTTTTTTTTTTGCATTTTTTGATAAAGGATATAATCATGTACATTTCTGAGAAAAATGAGAAAAATCTTTGCGCCAGATTTTTTTGAGGAATTTTGTGGGCTAAGGGTTTTATTGAAACACAGATAGCGTATCATTAATTTGAAATATCTGTTAATTTCTCATCAAAGTCAGAGGATCCATTGTTTCACTATGAATTTAAAACACAGAGAACATGATTTGACTGAAATTACAGATTTTAATCACAAAATTCTGACGTATGCTGCAATAATTGGCTTTTTGTGTAATTTGAAAAAAGGGTTTGTTCTTCGTGGGCTCAGAACTTTTTGGTTCATCAGGCAACGTCTGATTATCTCTTCGCATATTGAAAGAACATACTTGGAAGTGTTTCTGTGTCAAATTTTACGAAATTCTCTGCGCTAGAAATAACTCGCTGAAACGCCTTTAAGCTAAATTACCCTATGCTAAAAGAGTGACCATGTAACATCGAATTCAAAAACACAAAATTTCGCGACGTTTGCCAAAGAATGGCCAATGGGAGGCATTTTGTTTTTCACTGAAAACCATTCGAAGTGTTTGCTTATCTGAATCATTATCATGCTTCTTTTTCGCAAAGCACGGTGATCTTTTAATATGCTAATTTGTAATGTATAAGGCACTACCAGTCCTGTTAAGAAAATAACCTTGTTTATATTAAAAACTATGTACCTCTGACCCGTTCCCTTATAAAAAGAACAACTTCGGTGTGAGATTTCATTTCAATAAAATAACTTATTGGTCTTGTTTTGTGAGAGTGGACTTTCAACACCTTTTATCGGGATTATAGCGGTGGACTTTCGTTTGAATTTTTCTTTAAATGTATATACAGTAAAATTGAAATTGCAGTTTTTATATTCAGAGTGCATCGATAGAAATTGGGGACAAAAATGCAATAGAACTTGTGGGAATTGCCTCAATGGAACAATTTGCAGAAAAACAGACGGACAGTGTGAAGAGGGATGTGATGCCGGCTGGCTGGGTGACTTGTGTTCTAAGAGTAAGTGCTGCATTATCACTTGTTAATTTACTAATGATTTTATATCCTGTAACATTAAGGGTCGGTTGTAGATTAAAATATGCCAAGAACTATTGTTTTAAATTAAACTATGGAGCTAAAGACAGACACCATTGCCGTATCTCTAGACTAGTGGGAGATCTTTGTAACAAGATTCTGACTTTTACGGCACAGACTTTTGAAGGTTTATTTTCTTTAATGTGTATGGGTTCTGTAAGACTAGAGGCTTAAGTTACTGCAATAATGCAGATTAAAAGAAGAGAACAGATAACACCTGAATGAAAAGAAAAGCTCTACGATATCAATACAATATGTTGCTAATACATCTATAAAAGTAGAGCAATTTCCTTATAAAATTGAATTTATTTCCTCGGTATGCATTATATTTCGTCCTTGAATTTCAGTATGCAAAACAATGGTTGTATATAGAACCGAGGCAATGAAATTTCTGCCTAAGTTATAAGTATATTTCAATGACGCAAAGAACACACTCACTGAGGTATTTACGTTATATGGTACATTTATCGTACTTTATCATTTGAAATATTCATGGAAAAAATTAAATCTTGGAAAAGAAGAAAAATTACCCATCCCCGGCGACTGGTGTAAAGATATTGTTTTAGATAGAGTTGTCGGTCCGTCCACTGGAAGTTCTTTAAAACAGCAATTGCTGGCATATGCTGAATTGCATCAAAAGATGTTTATCAGTCCGTCCTTCCGTCCACAAGATTTTCTTTAAACAGCTTTAAGTCTTCTGCGAAATATCGGTTCCACTTTTGAACAAAAAGTATTTAACTCACAAATTACATTAATCGGAATAAGCCATTGCTGAGAGTGTTCGTCAGTTCAACCATCCGATTTTTTTTTCAGCATGCTTTGGTGCTCAAAACCAGGTAAAATTCGAAGGAAAAAAAAAAGAAAAGAAAAAAAAAAGCACATGTATTTAAGTAAATGATCAGTTCTTGAGAAAGGATATTATTTTAAAACGAATTCAACAAGTTTTGCATCTTTTTGAAGATATTTTGGATCAATTAACCTATGCTTAAGTTCTTTTATGACTTCCATCCGTCAGTTCCGCCCTTGCCAGGCACTAAACACCTGGTCGAGCTTTTGAAACTTTTTACGCGTATATTTAGCTAAATTACCCAATTCTCAGAGAGTAACGGTGTTTGTCGACTGCGATGAACTCAACAACACAACATTTCGCGACGTTTGCCAAAGAATGGCCAATGAGAGGCGTTCTCTTTCACTGAAAACCATTTGAAAGGTTTGCTCATCTGAATCGTTATCGTGCTGCGTTTCCACAAAGTACAATGATCTTTTCATATTCCAAATTATAATGTACAAAGCACAACCAGTCCTGTAAAGAAAATGACCTTGTTAACATTAGAACCTGTATACTTCTGACCTCATTCAATCTAAAAAAGGACTCCTTTGGTGTGAGATATCATTACAGTAAAATAACTTATTAATCTATATTTCGTAAGAATTGACTTTCCGTACCTTTTATTTGCATTATAGCGGTAGACTTTCGGTTAAATTTTTCTGAAAATGTATATAACTGAAAAATGTTGTGCTTAAATACAGAGTGTGCCGATAGAAATTGGGGACAAAAGTGCAGTAGAACTTGTGGGAATTGCCTCAATGGAACAGTTTGCAGAAAAACAGATGGACAGTGTGAAGAGGGATGTGATGCCGGTTGGCAGGGTGATTTCTGTTCTGAGAGTAAGTGCTATATGATCAGTTGTTAATTTACTGATGATTTTTTATCCTGTTATATTTAAGGTCGGTTGCAGATTTAAATATACCAAGAACTATTGTTTCAAATTAAATTGTGGAGCTAAAGACAGACACTGTGAATTTTGCCGTATCTCTAGACTATGGGAAGATTTTTGCGACAAGATTAGGGGTTTTACGACCCTAGAAGATGTTCTTTTAAAGGTTTTTCTTTCATTTATATGGGTTCTGTAAGAGAAGAGGCTTAAGAAGATGCAATAATGCAGACGAAAAGAAGAGGACAGATAACATCCGAATGAAAGGAAAAGCCCTACGATATCCATACAAAATGTTGCTAACACATCTATTAAAGTAGAGCAATTTCCTTATATTTCGACAATTAAGGTATTACATCCGTATGCAATAATTTAGTCCTTGAATTCCAGTATGCAAAGCAATGGTTGTATATTGGACCGAGGCAAGGAAATTTAAGCCTAGGTTATAAGTATACTTCTGTGATACAAAGATCACATTCAGTCAAATATTTAGGTCAATTGATACAATTTATAGTACTTTATCTTTGAAATGTTCATGAAAAAATTAAATCTAGGAAAAACAAGAAAAATTACACATCCCCGGCGACAGGTGTAGCGAGATTTTTTAAATTGCATTGTCCGTCCTTCCATTCGTCCATCAGAAGTTCTTAAAACCGCATTTGGTGGCATTAGCCGATTTGCGCCACAAGATGTCCATCAGTCCGTCCTTCTGGCCACAAGATTTTCTTTAAACAGCCATAAGTCTTTTGCTAAACATCGTATCCACTTTTGAAAAAAGTATTTCGCCCACAAATTAAATTTAGTGGAATAAGCAAATTCCCTCTTAAAGTTATCATTTATTGGTGACTAAAAGCCTTATTAGGCAGAAAGTCTATTTTTGGACAACAAATGGGATTAATGGCTCAATGGCCAGTCCCGGACGATCCCCCATCTTACCTACAAAGTCTGCAACAAAGAAACAAATGAACAAATGCATGGCAGAAATATAGGAACCGGGCAGGATTCGAACCTAGAACGCTCGGACGAAAGGCCAATACCATAACCACTGAGCTAAAGAAAATTCTCCCTAACGCAATTGTTAGGTATTGTATTTAAATCGGGATGAAGCCATGCATGAAGGAGTGGTCTCCCGTAACAGTAAGTTCAACCATCCGACTTTCTTTCAACATCTTTTTGTGCTCAATAATAGGTTAAATTCGGAAAACAACAACCAAAAAAAAAAAAAACCAAACAAACAAACAAAAAAAAAAAAAAAAAAACGAAAAAAAAAAAAAAAAACTTGACTGGATGGAGATCTTTGCGACAAGATTCGAAGTTTTACGGCCCCAGAACTTGTAAATTTGAACCCAAAGGTTTTTTACTTTAACGTGTCTTCGTTCTGTAAGCCAAATGGCTTAAGATATTGCAATAATGCAGACCAAAAGAAGAGGACAGATTACACCCACAATGTTATGAAAAGCTCTACGAAATCTATACAAATTTTTGCTTATACATCTATCAAAGTAGCACAATTTCCGCATATTTATGTAATCAAGTAATACCTCGGTATGCAATAATTCCTTCCTCGAATTTCAGTATGCAAAACAAAGGTTGTATATTGTACCGAGGCAGTGAATTTTGAGCCTATGTTATAAGTACATTTAATAAAACAAAGACTACATTCAGTAAAGCATTAAGGTTATTTGGCACAATTTATCGTACTTTATTCTTTGAAATATTCATAGAAAAATTAAATCTTAGAAAACAAGAAAAATTACGCATCCCCGGCGACTGGTGTATAGATATTATTTTACATAGCGTTGTCGGTCCGTCCATCGGAAGTTCTTTAAAACAGCAATTGGTGGCATATACTGAATTGCACCACAAGATGTTTATCAGTCCGTCCTACCGTCCCACAAGATTTTCTTTGAACAGCTTTAAGTCTTCTGCGAAATATCGGTTCCACTTTTGAACAAAAAGTATTTAACTCACAAATTACATTAATCGGAATAAGCCATTGCTGAGAGTGTTCGTCAGTTCAAACATCCGATTTTATTTCGGCATGTTTTGGTGCTCAAAACCAGGTCAGATTCGAAAAAAAAAAAAAAAAAAAAGAAAAAAAAAAAAGCACATGTATTTAAGTAAATGATTAATTCCTGAGAAAGGGTTTTATTTTAAAACGAATTCAACAATTTTTGCATCTTTTTGAAGATATTTTGGATCAATTGGCCTATGCTTAAGTTCTTTTTATGACGTCCATCCGTCAGTTCCGCCCTTGCCAGGCACTAAACACCTGGTCGAGCTTTTGAAACTTTTTACGCGTATATTAAGCTAAATTACCCAATGCTCAGAGAGTAACGGTGTTTGTCGACTGCGACGAACTCAACAACACAACATTTCGCGACGTTTGCCAAAGAATGGCCAATGAGAGGCGTTCTCTTTCACTGAAAACCATTTGAAAGGTTTGCTCATCTGAATCGTTATCGTGCTGCGTTTCCACAAAGTACAATGATCTTTTCATATTCCAAATCATAATGTACAAAGCACAACCAGTCCTGTAAAGAAAATGACCTTGTTAACATTAGAACCTGAAAACTTCTGACCTCATTCAATCTAAAAAAGGACTCCTTCGGTATGAGATATCATTACAGTAAAATAACTTATTAATCTAGATTTCGTACGAGTTGACTTTCAATACCTTTTATTTGCATTATAACGGTAGACTTTCGGTTAAATTTTTCTGAAAATGTATATAACTGAAAAATGCTGTGTTTAAATACAGAGTGTTCCGATGGAAATTGGGGACAAAAGTGCAGTAGAACTTGTGGGAATTGCCTCAATGGAACAATTTGCAGAAAAACAGACGGACAGTGTGAAGAGGGATGTGATTCCGGCTGGCTGGGTGACTTGTGTTCTGAGAGTAAGTGCTATATTATCACTTGTTAATATATGATATGTGATCCTGTACCGTTAATGGTTGTTTTTAGATGAAATGATCAAAAACCGATTTAACGGTATTTGCTAGTATACGGAGATTGTTGGATTGCTGGGTAATATTTAAGTCCATTTCTTAGCCATTTTCCCGGACATACATTATCAACAGTCTCACGTATCAACAGATCGATAGAAATTATCAAAAACATTCGTACAGGTTCGGTAGTTTCCGGAGTTTGGCGAACCTAAACCGTGTATAATCGATGATAGAAATACCATTTCTTTTAAAGACAGAATTATTGTAACATTTCATATAAATCAGTCGCTCAGCTGAAAATTTACAAAAAAAAAAGACCATTCTTGTCTTGACGGTATTTCTGGCATATACTCATTTTATTCGGATTTTAGCCTCAACCCTTGGTCTGTTTAAACGTCACAGGGCACCTTTAAGGACGGTTTAGAGTCACTTTGGACAGCACAGAACGTGCTAACTGATCTTTAGATTCCACTTTTAGATACGGCAAAATTTTCTTGATAAAGAAATTGAAATTGCAAGTGCCATATTTGAGATTAACTTGTCAGTCTCAAATTTTGAATTCAATTTATTCTCAGGTTTGACTATGCAGGAAGGGATGTGAAATGGTACCAAAACAAGTAAATAAAAGCCTAGGTTAACAATATATTTCAATGATACGAATAAATACATTAAAAAAGGTAAAACGTTTATATGGTATACTGATAGTACTTATTATGTGATATCAATACGGCAAAACATACCTGTGCTAACATTATTCAGTAATCTAAAGATATCGCCACAGTAAACTTTTGCTCCGCTTATCGTCATTAAAGCAATGACGTTTCGTTTTCATTTTTCTGAATATGCATATTCATAAAAAAGGTATTTTAATTTAGATTGTGCTGATGGATATTGGGGAGAAAAATGCTCTAGAAGTTGTAGAAATTGCCTTACTGGAACAGTTTGCAGAAAAACTGACGGATATTGTGAGGAGGGGTGTGATGCCGGCTGGCAAGGGAGCTTGTGTTCTAAGAGTAAGTACTACATCATGACTTGTTAATTTACTGATGATTTGTAATCCTGTAACATTATGGGTTTGCTGTATATTGAAATGTTCCAAGAACTGTCGTTTCAACTTAATCTTGTAGAGCTACAGACACACTGTGAACATGTGCCTCTGGATCGGACGAAGATCTTTGTTTGGTGTTTCAACACACTGGTTGTAACATGTACTTTTAAAACCAAAGGTTTTATTTTTGTAACTATCGTTTCTCTAATAATGGAGGCGAAATGTCTCATACGCGTTTAGGCCAAAGTATCTGAATGTATCACAACTGCGTAAACATCGTATTTATTTTAAGGATAAACTTCTGTCAGTTCATGATTCAGACTTGTGACCTCGTGGAAAGTAAGCGAAGGCTGACGATAAAATTGTTCTTTTGTTAGAGTTCAAACATCTAACCCTTATGTTACATTTAACATACTACGTACATAAAAGTATACGAGACCTTGTGAACCCCATCTTCAACGAAATTGAAAAAAATAAAGTTCAACTTTTCAACAAAATTTCAGGAAATGTTGAACACCTGCCATGGGCTTATGAGTGAACCAATAAACAAAAAGGAAATAAGTGGTAGAAATTGTTATGGTTTTAACTTGGCTTGAATCCAAAACCTAAAAAAGTGACAGCAGTAAGGAAAACATAATTACTCCTTAAGTATGCATTTTGAATTTAAGAATAATCAAATGTTATTACTGAAAACCTATTCGTTGGAATCAACCTAAATTAAATAGCATTTCAGTATCATTGTATAGAACGATCCCAACAAGTTTCAAAGAAATACTAACAATAATTTGAACTTTATTCCGAAAACAAGAAAAACTAGAGCTGTCACTGAATGTGACTTAATACCCCCGCCAGCACTTTGATTTTGTACACAGACGGACACACGGACAGACAGGCTGATTCCATTATATCCCCCGAAAACATTCGTTTTGCGGGGGTATAATGATACATAAAATGGCTCTGCGTTTTAAATCGACGACTGAATTATCTTCTTTTTCGATAAGGTTTAAGCCATTGATGACACAGGTGAGTAATGCAATTTTCAGAGGAAACATATTCCCAATGCCAACTGTATCGGGTAAACAAGAAATATAGATTTTTATCTGGGTGTGCAAGCTACTGAAAATATAGATTAGCAGTGCAAGTGCTATTACGGCTTTCCTACAATTGTGGACTTTATTGTAAAACAAGAAACGTCTCACTGACGAACTACGGAAGACTGATACCAAGTTCTCTTACACAAACGCCGCTTAATTGCGGCTAATAGAGCCAAAAGCAGCGATGTCAATCAGCAGAGGGAAACCTCATCGATTTTAAAGTGACTGGCATAAAGTTACCGAACTTTATCTTTAATTTATCTAAATCGATAGTAAAACAAGTTCAACAATATTCTAAATCTTCCTTTAAACCTTAACCAGTATTCCAGTGGTGCTGTGTAGTTACATAGGTTGATTTCGCTCAACACAGGATTCGAACCTGGGATCTCTAGTGTGAGAGGCGTACGCACTATACATATACTTGTTGGAGTAATCGCACTGATTTACAATAAAATAAAACGATACCTCAGTCTTTTAGGCAATGCTTACTTAATCATTACTTCGTGAACATTATCTGTAAGCCGAAATACTGAATTAAGCCCCGATAAATGAGAACTCAGGTATGCCACTTATTGCCACTAGTTGGATGTGAGATGGCTTAAAAAACGTTCCTCAACCTGGTCCTTCAACCGACCAGCCACGCAGTCCCATAACATGATTCTAAAAGATCAGGAAGATAGCTGATCCTCTGTTTATTTCGATTGGGGAAGAAATTTAACAACTAAACATGTTCCAAAAAACCTTCATTGTAGGTAACCCATTATTTGGGAATTGATTAAAATAAGTCATGCTCCTTGAACAGATGGTTATTAAAATCATCTGCATTGCAAAAGACCATTTTATGGCATTATTTAACCTTTTTTTTTTAATGGATCCATATTATGAAAAAACTTGCTCCGTATAATGTTTTACAAAAATTCATTAAACTCCCGTTTTCCTGTCAGCCGCTAAAGAATGTTAATTTTTAGGTTCTGTTCTGGTGTAAACTGTAGTACTGAATATTTGTGGCATATCGTTGTAATACAACGAATTTAATTATTTTGAAAAATGTTCAAAATACACCTTTGCTAATTAAAGTTTGTCATGTTGATTTTCACGTTTCTGGCTGCAACAAGTCATGTATAGACTAGGGCCGCACGTGCAGTTACGTGGCAGGACACTGTGAAATGGGATGTTCTCCTGATTCGACAGATACTGGTTGTTTGGAAGAAAGTGTAGATGATATGTCACATGTTTTACTCTTTCTACAGATACGACAGTCGTAGTTGGTTTTCTGAATATCGCAAAATGTAACGAAGCATGAAATGTAGGAGTTTCCCTTTAAATCTTTAACCAGTAGTTGTTATTGTATATAAAGACGATGACGATGGACCTATAATATTCAAAACTTGTTAAAGAAGCATTGTTCTAATGAAAACATTAGAAATAAGCAACTGATCACTTCTGCATGAACATTTGCAAAGATTCCCGAGAGGATCTATAAGATAAAGCAGCAATTTTGTAAACGGAGAGATACATATGTTTCCTCTCTCGAGGTCTGAATAAGCTGGAGTATTAAATATTGCAGTACAAAAAGGATGATAACATTACACATAGACGTTTTTACATTTTCTTTCTCGCGTGCATATATAATGGTTTAGGGTTACGGGTTAAGCATGTTACCTTGGCTACATTGCAAATGAAGATCGTCACCGAAAGATATTTATGTTCAGATATTTAGCAAACTAAATTTTGAACCAACAGTACCTTAGTCTTTTTGAATGGCCAATTTGTATTTCTTACTCGTATATGGCTAAAAATTGATTAATTTTAGGTGAGAAATTGTTCATCAGTAGATCGTTTTGTCGGACCACAGGATGAAACAAAGTTTAGATTTTTTGAATGTTTGTAATTTACGATATTGTAATTAAGCACTTTAAGTGATATGATTCATCCAAGAGATAACGTTGAAACTCCATCAAAAAAATAACCAGCTACATGTCATATATATATTGAGGGATGCTCTGTGAACACAGAATATACGGCATATGCAGAGAGAATCGCCTCACTTTACTCTGAGCAGTTCGCGCATACTAATCTGGATCGGAACCTTATGCTATTGTTTATTTTTTCTGCATTTCAAAGGACCATTCTGACTTCAGCCAGGTTTTTGACAAAAACGCATTCATATGATGCAACGACTGCCGGGTATACTGCATTACCTAGATGCATTAAACCACCTTTTGCCAGAGCACCGTGTGTGTGTATGTGTGTGTTTTTAATCATGTGGATTTTTCAATGACCTTTCATTCGAACGGGACGAAGGAAGGTTTTTTGTGCTTATGTATACCAATGATTCGTTTCAAAATTTGGTAGAAGAGATATAGATACATTTATGATTTGAAGAAAACATTGTTGGACCTTTTATAACATGGTGGTTTTTAAGTAGCTACTTGTCAAACAATTTAACCTATACCGACTTGTCTATTTACATCTATTATAGCCTTCAGAGAAACACGAATGAAGTTTTCATTCTTTTCCATACATGTAACATGGTATTATTCTAAAAATCAATGAACCTTTTACCAGGCGGCAAAAGTATGGACTTTTCCAAACATCGAATTTACTGCGGATAATATTATAGGATTTGCCTTGGAAAAATAGAAAATATTGTGGGGAAAAAAGAGAAAGTGCTGGGTACCTACATGTACATTTTCTGCTTTTCCCACTATGTTTTCAAAATTCTTGTTCCTCAAAGTCCTTAGTCTCAGGATTGTGTTGTAAACGGGGCTGAGATTGTGTCGTAAACGGCTAAATGAATAAATCGATGCAGAGAAATATTTTTGCAACTTATAACTCAATGAAAAGGGATATTTTGCGGCTTATCTATTCAGTTTAGGCGAAGAAAGATTCACAGAAGAAAGGAGATGAAAAAAATTAGTACTTTGAGAAACAATTTTGAAGCCTTATTGGAAAGTTGTGACAGATACCATGCACGCACTAGTGCTTAGAAAGACTCGAAAGAAATATAGTATATACGTTTTTGAGGTCGTTTACATTCGCAGAGGCCTGAAAAAAGTGTTTAACGCCCGAGTGCGAAGCACGAGGGTGTTAGAATATTTTGAGGGCCTCTGCGGATGTTAACGACCAAAAAACGTGAATTAATGCTATCATTGCATAAAAGAAAAGTATTTTAGAAATAATTTGTAGCGATGGCAAAAATATTTCCATAGAGATGCAAATAAGCGGACTTCAAATGTACTGGAAATTGCCGATCACGTGAAAGAGCGCGTGGGATGTAGCTGGTGTAGAGTACATTTCACAAGTAACTTTTAGTTCAGATCTCGATTAGACTGAAATTCTGTGCGAAATTTTGTTTTTGGTGTACGAATATCATCAATGACCAGCCATAAGGAAGATCTAATATGGTACAAGTTCCTCCAGGTTGTTGATCGGGGTCTAGGGAAATTTTTACAAGAATTTTGACGTTTTCCTCCTTTAACGCCCGGTTTTTAACCGTTAATACATAGTTACAACGGCCCGGAAAGGCACATTTTGTGCAAAAATAATACAATAAACTATCTACTTGTACATAGTATATTTCCTATTTTACCGACCTACCCATGTTCATTTCAGCCAAACAAGAGACGGGTACGAAATTATCCCTTGGAGTCCTGGGTGCAATTTCTGCTGGCACAATCATTGTTATCGGCGTGCTTGTTGCTGCATTTTTCATCGTTAGAGACGAATTTAAGAAAAGGTAATAAAGTCCCATACATTTTACAAGGACCTTTAGCATGTAACTTCCAACATCAATATTAACAAAGTTAGGGCATGGTGTAAAACTCCCATAAATTTTACAAGGACCTTTAGCATGTAACTCCTCACATCATTATAAACACAGTTAACTCTTTCCCAAACGGCAAAACTTTAGACTGTTCCAAATTGAAAGCACTTGAAGACGACAAAATAAACGTAACTCAAAAATTGAAATTTGTTTCCAGCAGGATTGAAAACATTGTGGGAAAGGGAGAAAATGCTGGTTACCAGCATTTTCTCCTTTTCCCACACTGTTTTCAAAAGGCTTCCATCTCAGGGTTGTAAAACTGGGGATTGTTTAGTAAAGGGTTAAGAAATGGTATCAAATTATCATACATTGTATTGAGACCTTTAGCACGTAGCTTCCCACAACATTATTTAAACAAAGTAAACAAATATTTTTAGATATTCATACATTTTACAAGGACCGTTAGCACGTAACTCCCTACAGACAACACTCCATACTGCAGCAAACCACTTTAAATAATATTATGTCAAAAGAAGAAATTGCTCATAATGCAGTGTCTCATTTTGATATAATGATTTCGGATATGTATTCACCTATTATGCAAAGCTTAGATTATGTTGATTTTTCGCATTTAGTAAGTCGTTTGATGACTTTAGAGCATTTTTATTCTTATTACCAACAAAATAATTCTTTGGTCTGCCAGAACCTATATTAGAAGGAATGGAATTGTTTGATGAGCTGTTTTGGACATTTAGCGCCACGTTGTACACATTAACCCTTGTCCTGCTTAATAAATGAAATAAAACTTTCAAGCCGATAGCGAAAACCCGAATAATGCTATTTCAAACGTATTTTTGGAGAAAAGTATCTGCTTATCGGACAGTGTAGATCAAAGATCAGACTGCACGTTCTGTGCAGTATGATCTTGATCTACACTGTCCGCAAAAGGTCAGCGAGTCGCGCTTAGCAGCTTAAGGGTTAACAGAAGTCAGTCAGCCAACTTGACGTTAAAAGATGAAATACGGTTGGTCTTATATTTCGTTAACAGAATCAGGCGTACAAAAAAATCCCGTTTTTTATCATCTTGCAGGTCATAGTTTGCAAAAAACATAACTTTAAAGGGCAAATCCTAAAATATTTTGACCAGACTGTTTTTTTCCTTTAATCAGCTGCAAATGATGTCAGTTAAATATGTGTCCGCCATTTTTTATAAATACCACCCTGTAACATGCCATAAACCACGGCCGAACTGTCACGCTGATATACGGCCCTAAAAACGGTTTCAATCTACGTAAATAAATGGAATATATAAGTGGAATATATGAAGATTAACATAAAATAGGATAAACAACATTTCATGCTCCAGTTGCTTCGATTTTTCATGGCGTTTTACCATGTATTGTATATAATCTAACCACGTATATATCCTCACATGCACAATCAACATTACACTTTCTTTATACTTTCTACTTTTTTTGAACATAAAACACACACCAAACAGGAATAGTATTTTTGTGTTTATTACCGTTTCATCAATTATCGATACTGTTTCAATGGAAGGTTTTGAAAATAATGACATATCAGTAAAATTGTTGTATTTTATTAAAGGTTATGGACAAATTAAAGATATGTTCCTACAATTGTCGTGGTTTGAATAGCACTAAAAAACGATTTGATTTATTTGCACTTTTTAAGGAAAAGAAAGTTGACGTTTTATGCTTGCAGGAAACACACTTCACTGAAGAAATTGAACACAAAATTTATCAACAGTGGGAAGGAGTATGCTTTTATAGTCATGGTTCTTCTAACTCGAAAGGTGTGGCTATTCTACTTAGGAAAGGATTAGATATTAAAGTAGTGGAAAGCAAAAAAGATAATAATGGGCAATTTATTGCGCTTAATATTTCTTACGAAAACACATCATTTATCCTTGCAAATATATATGCACCAAATTCTGATAACCCTGATTTTTTTAAAAACGTGTTTGATAAAATTAAGTCTTTTGATAATGTTCATAGTTTTAAAATTTGTGGCGACTTTAATCTAGTTTTAGACCCATCAATAGATTATGAAAACTACAAGTACAGTAACCACAATGAAAAATCAAGAAAATTTTTAACAATGCAAATTAATGATAACGAGCTTGTTGACCCTTTTAGACATTTACATGGGGCTACAAGAAAGTATACATGGAAAAGGTTAACACCATTACAAAAGGGAAGGTTAGAATTTTTCTTAATTGATCAAAACCTTCTTTCATTTGTTAGAAACTGTGATATAGATATAAGTTACAGGTCTGATCACTCAATAATTGTGCTTGAACTTCAGTTTTCAAAGCAGGAGCATGGAAAAGGATTTTGGAAGTTCAATAATTCATTATTAAAAGATAAAGAATATGTCGATTGTATAAACAAAAAAATAGATAGCGTAATCTTGCAATATTGTTTGCCAGTATACAGTACTGAAAATGTTCTAAACGTTGATAAATCACAGTTACAATTTATAATAGATGATCAACATTTTTTGGAAACATTGTTAATGGAAATACGCGGGGAAACCATTTCATTTTCTACTCATAAAGCCAAAACAAAATGTATAAGAGAAAACTCCATTGAAAAAGAAATTTCCTATTTAGAAAATAATCTTAATGAAACAAACAAAGACAGGCTATGTTCACTACAATTAGAATTGGAAACTTTAAGGAAGGAAAGGCTAAATGGTTTTTTCATTAGATCAAAATCAAACTGGATTGATAACGGAGAAAAAGTAACTAATTATTTTTGTAATTTAGAGAAACAGCATGTAGTTTCAAAAACTATGCATTATATAGAAAAAGAAGATGGAACTCACATATTTGATCAAAAAGAAATTTTAAAAGAAACCAAACGATTTTATGAAAATTTATATACTGAACCAAATAACGTTGTTGATTTCGATCTTTCTGAACAATTAGCAGGGTGTTCTGTAAAAAAAAAATTAAATGAAAAACAGAAAAAGGATATTGAAGGACTGCTACAATACAATGAGGTCACAGATACCCTAAAGAATATGAAAAATGATAAGAGCCCCGGAAATGACGGATTTACTTCAAATTTTTATAAGTTTTTTTTGGAATAAGATTGGTCATTTTGTAGTAAAAGCTTTAAATCAAGCGTTTATATCTAAATCATTTTCACGGAATGTTAAACTGGGAACAATAACTTGTATTCCGAAAGAAAATAAAGAAAGACAATTTTTAAAAAATTGGAGACCAATCACGCTTTTAAATGTTCTATATAAACTTGCATCTGGAAGTATTGCTAAAAGAATTAAGAATGTTTTAAATGATATAATTTCAAGTGATCAAACGGGTTTTTTACAAGATAGATTCATAGGGGAAAATACCAGATTAGTGTATGATATTATGCAATATTGTGAAGAACATAGAATACCTGGATTGTTAATGTTAATTGATTTTGAGAAAGCTTTTGACTCCTTATCCTTTAACTTTATTGAACAAACGTTATCTTTTTTTAACTTTGGTGAAATGGTTCGAGAATGGATTAAGTTATTTTTGTATAATACGGAAGTATGTGTTCAAGTTAACGGTTTTCTTACGGATTATTTCATGGTCAAAAGGGGCTGCAGACAAGGAGATCCAATTTCAGCATACATTTTTATTCTTTGTACAGAAATTCTTAACATCAAAATAAAAAATGAAAAAAATATCACAGGAATAAAAGTAAAACAACGAGAATACATAATATCACAATTTGCAGACGACACAACCCTTTTTTTAGATGGTTCAGAAAAATCGCTCAAAAGTACATTACAGTTACTTGAAAATTTTTCACATATTTCAGGCCTGAGGGTCAAATTCGATAAAACGAAGCTAATATGGATTGGATGCATGAAATATAGTTCAAGATCTATTAAAACAAAATGGAAACTATCTTGGGGGGAAACACAATTTAAATTACTTGGGATACATTTCAATGTTGATCTGAAACAAATGATAAAAAATAATTTTGAACCAAAACTACAAAGCATTAAAAATAGTATATCCTACTGGAATAGGAGAAAACTAACTCCTATTGGAAAAATAACTGTAGTTAAAAGCATTTTAATCTCCTTACTTACCAACCTGTTTATTAGTTTACCATCACCATCGGATGAATACATGAAAAGTTTAAATGATATGTTATATAAATTCGTATGGGATGGCACGGCTAAAATAAAACGGAGTATTTTTATAAAGAAGTACACAGAAGGGGGTCTAAAAATGATAGATGTAAATAGCTATAACATGAGTATGAAAACTAAATGGTTAAAAAAACTTGTTGCTAGTGGTAAAGGCGACTGTTATATATTTATTAATGGAATATTTGATACACAAAAATTATTCAATTTAGGTATTTCGTATTGTAAACAAATCGTGAAAACTATTAAAAATGATTTTTGGATTGATGTCCTACAGTCTTTTACTACATATATATCGAAATGTAAATTTACAAATTGGGCAGATATAATGAATATGCCATTGTTTTATAATAACAATATCATAATCGAGTCAAATTACGTCTATGATTCCATAATGTACACTGCCGGTATAAGATATATCAAAGACCTTTTAAATGAAAATGGTCATTTTAAAATTTGGAATGAAATCAATAAACTTACCAATAATAAAACAAATTTCTTAAGATACTACAGTTTATTAAACTCAGTTAAGAGCTTCTTGTCGAAGCATCATATACTAATTCAAAAGAAATTTCTAAATGAATACCATAACCCTAGCATTAACTGTTATTTTTTTCAAATATTAACTAAAAAAGAGATAAACAAACATATTTACAACAAATTAATTGAGAACAGAGAAACTCCGTCATGTAGAGTCAAGTGGAACTCAATATACAATGATTTAGAAATTGATTGGAATCTAGTTCACGGAAGTGTTTTTAAATGTACTCAAAATACTTATACACAATGGTTCCAGACAAGAATAGTTCACAGGATCCTCTTAACAAATTCGCTACTTTTCAAAATGAACTTGATCGATACTAATTTATGTACTTTCTGTGGAACACATGAAGAAACACTTTTACATTTGTTCTATAATTGTGATTATATAACGCCTTTGATGAATAAAATTACAACAATATTAAAAAATTTTGACCGCAATTTACAAATAAATAGTAGAATTTTTCTTTTGGGCACATATAAACCAAACTTTTTGTTAGACAATTTACTTCTAGAAGTTAAAAAATATATTTACTTTTGTAGAAATAAAACTTATAAACCGTCACTTATTGGTATGAAGAATTTTCTTACTACCGCTGTGAATATCCATAGTAATACGAAAACGACTGGGCTTGAAAACTATAAAATGACAATTGTGGAACATATCTTAGAACGCCTTCCATAAATCACTATCGATTTCAGAATAAGCATAGTTTTTTAAACACACAATAAATGATGCCATTTTTTTTTTATTTTGCACCAATCAATTTCATCACATTTTTGTTTTTCACACACACACACACACACACACACACACACACACACACGCGCGCGCGCGCGCGCGCGTGCACACATACGCTTTATTGCCACAGATTTTAAACTGAAATTATTTCATTTTTCATAATGCTACCTTTTTGAAAAGATGAATGTATGTGAGCCGTTCTCCGTTAAAAGGGGGCTTAATGCAACTGCGAGAAGGTATCGACCCAGGTCAGCCTGCGCAGTTCGCGCAGGCTGACCTGGACCGAAACTTTTCGCTAAAGGTCAGTTTTCTGTATGTCCAAGGACCATTCTACCTAGTGATTAGGTCGGTTTTGAGAAAAAAAGTGGCTGTTGTGGATTCAAAAGTATATGATGGCTTGCTTGGCATGATGGATTACGGAGAGGCATCGAGCACCTTTTTGCCAGAGAATGTCTCATATATATTATTGTATGTTTTTATAAGAAAATGTTTTCCTTCATGAAGTTATTGTAAATACGTTTAAATGTTGTTAAATACGTTTATAGTTTATATCGTTTATATGTTTAGAAATGAAACTAACACTGTCTACTAACAGCTTATGTAAGGTATGGTGGGGGATGACCACAACCCCCACGTACCTATTGACGTGGTAAATAAAGCAAAAAAAAAACGGTACATGGCTTACTTCCCCTGATTCGCTTATCTCCCGTGCATGTGTGACGTCATTGTCGAGTCAGTCTGTGTATACCGTCAGTAGACATAAAGTAGGAACGCGGATGATTGTATGCAGATATCTGAGTATTAACTGAGAATTTAGTCGAAAAAATGATAAATTGTGCAGCCTATGGTTGCAACGTCGATTCTGGAACTCACAGAATTAGTATGTTCAAATTTCCGAAGGAATTATTAAAAAGGAGGAAACTATGGATTCAACGTTTAAACCGGGGCCGGACAGTAGTGACGGATTTTGTGCCATCGGTTCATTCGAAATTGTGTCAGAAATACTTCGATGACAGTCAGTTCTTAATAAGTCCAAAACGCGCAAAAGAAGTTGGTTATAGGAATTTAAGGCTGCGGTTAAAACCTGACGCTGTGCCGACATTATTCGAAACTCCGAGTCGAAAGGAGATAGGCCTTAAACCGAAACTCCGAAAGACAAGACATTCCGCAACGGCAATTTCCAAAAAGAAAATCCAACATGAATAGGTAATTTCTTTTTTTTTTTTCTTGAAACTGGAATACATAAATTGTTATTCGTACTATTTTACCCTTTTCTACATTATCGCTTCTCCCTTTTCCAAATGATTTCAACATTTAACAAAATTATAGATTCATCCAAATTCATAACATACATTTTGCAAATAACAAAGTCGACATGGTTCAAATGATAAAAACGTTCAAGGGATAATAATCATTCTTTGAACAGCAAACATCATTTTCTTCCCAAACTGTTTTTCAAAAACTCTTTCTTTGGTTACTAGATCTAGGGTTTGTATGGTAAAGGGTGACGTCAGTATCTGGCTACCCCTAATCATGGTCATAAATGTTAATCCATCACCGACCAGTTGAAACGGTTTCCAGTCATTTCGTACGTAGGTCATTTCGTACCTAGGTCATTTCGTACAATTTTGGTCATTTCGTACCAACCTATACTTTTCATTTTGGTCATTTTGTACCCACTTTGGTCATTTCGTACCCAGCATTTAGTATCATTTTGGTCATTCAGCAATTATTTTTAACTTCTACTCTTTGTGACATGTTCGGTAGATAGGACTTATATGGTAAATTGGTTGGAGATTTTGTTACAGGGTAATCTTCAGTATTCATGCACAATAGCATTTTTTTTACACCACAGTGTCTGGCATTGATTTGTTTCCGGTTTTAAGTGTACCTCCGGTGTTATTTTTTTTTTAATTGTTTCTCAGCTGTGAAGACACAATCAGAGGTACCCTCCGACTCAAGGTTAGAATGAATCCGTTGGGAAAGACAAAACTCTACGATTACCAATACGATCTTATATACTCAGAAATCAAACATTTAAGAGATGAACAAAGCGAAGCCAGTTATTAAGATTGAAAGAGGTATTAAGATTTCGATTTACACTATACGTAATTACCTCGTTTCCGACACCACCAACCAATTTACCATATAAGTCCAATTTACCAACTATGTCTTTTACCGAAAGAACAGCAAGTCGTGGATTGAGTGCGATCAATGATGCAAAAGAAAGTGTGTTGATAAGGATTTAATAACAATCAACAAACAACCGAAATCATTTTTATTATATATAGAACATACATTGAACTACATAGCATTTCATAATTAGAATACAAAGAACACCATAGCATATTTGAAACACTGACAAAATGAACTGAAGAAATTCGTTAAATTCTAGATATGATTTTTTTACCATCGAAATTCCAGGATTTGAGTTAGCTCCTATGATCTAATTATAGCTGTGGAATTGACGTAGGTAAATTGCATAATTCAAAACGCAAAGAAAGTTGTTATACCTCACTATTCACTTATATTTTTGCATGCTCGGTCATGTTATCAAAAGGAAATTCATGCATGAGGAAATCACGATCTTACTTTGATTTGATGTGATACATAGTGAAACAAATATGCAGCAGACTGCTTCGTTTTTGCCCAATACCAATCAAGCTATCGCATAATTATGGATCGCAGGCTGACCTGGGTCGAAACTTTTTTTAGATGCATTAAGCCCCCTCTTTCCATAGCATGGCTCAAATATATGCATTGTGAAGCACAATTGCAGCAGACGGCTTTAAAGGGCACAGTATATAATACAATCAAGGTGATACGCTATTGTCGCAAATGAAGACGTTGAAACAAGTTTGCAGCAGACGGCATTGAAACTATCTGAATATAAAACAAACAAAGGGAAAGAGACAGAAATTTCGCAAATGGAGAAGCTGCTCACGACGAACAACATCTGTATCCCCGCGAAAATGCAGTAAGACGTCGTGCTTCGCGATACAGCAGGAAGTCGCCTGCAGCAGACATTGGATCAATTGATTTTAACCCCGCCGCAGGTGGAGAAGTCGCACACCTCGAGCGACCTCTCAAACTGCCACGATGTTTCTATATACGCCTTCTCACATCAATGATATTTTATACTCTACAAGTATGAAAACGCTGTACGAAATGGGAGCATTACATCAAAAGGATTTAAATTTTAGATAACAGAGTAACCAGGAGATTGCAGTATGACATTTAGTTTACATAATAGAGAAATATACATATAACTAATAACAATAGTAGCAATCATTTTTGTTACATGTATTTATTTATATGTAAGTTCAATTCTAGTGAAAACGACTATTTTCGTTTGCTTGTGAACATTTGAAAAAAAAATACACATTTTCTTGAAAATTAACAGTTTTACCCACATGGTTTAAAAACTAGAAAACACTGTGTTTCCTAAGGGGTTTCCTTTCTTATTTAGGGTAGTAAGAACCTGAAATCTTTGATAAAAGTTTAACTTTTGACCAAACAACAAAAAATAAAGACCTGTCAAAATTGAAATCAGTTGAAGAGGACAATTTAAATGTCAACTTTTCTGCGGGGTAGAAAACATTTTCGCAAAAGGAAAAAAATGTTGATCGCCAACAGCTTCTTCCTTTTTTTAAAGTGTTTTCCCTCACATCATCAAAAAGGATTGCTACTCAGAGTGAAGATTTTTTCCACAAAAAGAAATATATGTATTTAGTCGCTGTCGGACGGTGCATAAACAAGAGAACATGCCTTTAAAAGATAAGAAGTAGATATGGAACCATTCCTGTACATATCCCAATACTTAAAAATTTTCTTTTGTATGCTTTTGTATTTCCTTCTTTGATATCTTCTCAGTTTCTCTGAAAGTACATTTACAATTTTTTTTTCTAATTACAACATTACATGTAGATTTGAAAATTAACCATATCTGAAACTTGTTGATTTGCCCTTTAACCTGACAATGTTATGAGAGTCTTCCTTAAATGTCGAACTTAAACAAATCTGTGTACAAAATGTAGGTAAATATCATTCAGTGCGTTCAAAAGTATCGTGATATTGTAAGTCTGACGAAGTGTTAAAGTACAGATGGTCAATGAAGCCACTGGTAGAACAATAGATCACAACAGAATAAATGTTGCACACATTATTCAAGCTAAGCAGAATATTGCGTTTCTTTAAAATTGAGTAAAATATTGTAAGAATTAGACTATGAATGCAATCCTTAAAGGTTGGTGAATACGGTCCTGATCTTAGTTTCCTTTACTGTCCACGCTCTTACTTACCGACAGCCGAGCCCCGGTAGCTCAGTCGGTAGCGTGCAGGACTTGAGAACACGGGGTCCAGGATTCGATCCCTGGCTACGACCCCTGGCTCGGCCAATTTCTTTCCGAGGATTGATGATAGTCACTGCGACAGGATTCATTCCTCTCCCACCGCTGACCATTGTTTCGAGGATGATCATGTGGGAAAGCAGCCAGTGGCTTGGAAAGAAAATTGTGTGAAGTACTGGTAAAAGAAACTCCAGGAATGCATGGATAGGTGCACTGGTCGCCGCGATATAACTGAAATAATGTTGAAAACGGCGTTAAACACCACACAATCAATCAATTACTTACCGACACGGATAACTCTTTACCAGGCGACAAAATTTTAGATCAGTTCAACTTGATAACATTTGCCGACTACAAAAAAAATCTGGATCAAAGGATGAACTTCGTCTTTGAAAGTATTGAAAACATTGTGATATGGAGAGAAAAAAGCTGATTACCAGCATTTTCTCGATTTCCACAGTGTTTTCAACAGTCCTTTTCTTTGGGGCCGTTCAAAGAGGGGGTCATGTGCTTTTATAATATTCCATTTTCGGGGTTGAATACTCGACAGATGCCAGCTGTTATTTTCAACTTTTCATTTGTAATCAGAACGACAGAAATATGCGTTTGCTCTCGATGAGGGTTTAAATTACGCCAAAAAATCATTTTCAGGATGTTATCAGGTAGTTTTCTACAGGTTTAGTGTAACTGATGTTTTGCACAACAGTACAATACAATGACTAGTTCTGTGAGTATAATTACAAAGCTATGATATTGTGAAAAGATTTATCACTTCTACATTTTACTATGTAAAGTACCAACACCACTTTTGAAGCTTAAAACGACGCTTTTACAAAAAAAAAAGAACGTGAGTATATTTCTTTAGTATCAGTTGTTTAGTGAAGTGTTTTCAAAGGGCAAGGATGTGTCGTTAGACCACCATAACCATACAGACTTGGCCAAGAGGTGAATTGTGATTAGGAATCAGCTTTTAGACTTGGTGAGGCGTTAAAAACCAGTTAAAGTAGGAATCTCTCCGTCTATTAAGAGGTCCTGACCATACATGTCCGCGATCAATGCTACAACAAGCACGCCGATAACAATGACTGTGCCGCGATCATTGCTAGATAGGGTATGCAAGACAGCTCTGTAACCCATAAAGGGTGCCTACTTATACTGCTAATTTTTATTGCAATCACGCTATAATGTTTACATTAAAATATAACAAGATTATAATTCTTTTTTATACTTTATTTGATCATTTAATAATGATCATAAAGGTTGTTTTTTCCAATTAGCAATAAGTACTGATTATGTTATTCATTCCATACCACTAGCTTTCATCTAGCTATTAAACGTTTTGTGCAATCCCCTTGACGTAAAATTGTTTGTTTCGACCTTTTCCTGCAGTTTTGACAACTATTTTCCATATTTGATTGAGCTACACGTCAAATTTCCAAAGCTCACTATCACAGAAAGTTCCGTTGAGTTCCTTATTCTGTAATTCCTTTCTTTTGTACACTGGTCGCGTTCCTTAAAAGTAGCATTTTGATATCTTAAACAATTGTCCTGTGTATGTCCCATCGTCCACTGTGAAACTTTGTCTGCAGATGGGATATTCGCACGTAGCTACCCACTTTAAACTTGAAACCTTTCTTTAACGGCTTATTCCCGTCTGCTGCTCTTCTAGCGTAAAGGGTTATAGTCGCACTTCTTCTGCATTTGTATCTGTTACATCTGCAGGATTTGTACAAATCGTGCTGTGTGTGTTTTGTTGTCCCCGATATCTTGTAGAATCGTAGATAGATGTAGATGTACTGTTCATTGAAGGTAAAATACCGATGCACTTTTTCTTGACGGTTTTAATAGCCATTTCGGAGACGAAAGCTTTCGTTTCGCTTTGGGTTGTATAAAGAGAATGCTCTTCTGCTTCATCAACTGTTTTACGTCTATTGCATTGAATTCTTGACCCTTGTCGCTGTCAAGACGTTTATTTATTCTCTTCGAATTTTTAAATATGTCCTAAACATCTCGCAACCAATTATCCAGTCTTTTTCTTCAGAGATCGCATCAAGAGGTATTTTTAGAAGACTCTGAGTACCAAAAATATGTATTTATTCCCATCATTTACCATATTAATCAATTCACGCATCCACAGACCATGAGTTCGTATTCACCAAGTATTCTAATATTCTACACTCAAAAACAAGTTATCTGATAGGCTGAGAATCCAATGTCGAGCCTGTAGTTAAAAAAAAGAACCCAAGTGAGATCTTTTAGCGAATTATGATCCTGGGCTCTTAATCAAGAACTACTCTTAACTGCATTTTAGTCTTATGGTAGAAGAAAAAAAGAACGTATTTTCTAATCGAATATATCACATGTTATAGCAATTAGACTTTGGGTTACTTTGTAATTTAGACAATGGCAGAAACTAACATTGGTTCATGTTTCATGCATTTAAGGAAAAACAACTCAAAAAATCAGACGGTGTCTGAAGATCGCCAACGTTGTAGCGTTTCAAATGTTGCAGCAGAGAGAGAACTAGACGGAAATGGACATTCAGAGGGTATGTATGTATGTGTGTATTGCCACAACAAGGGAAAATTGGTCTACTACAATAGCTGATTGTATCTGGTTATGGTTCAAACGTTTAATCACTAACATGCATCCTGTCTTGGATATCAGCTTGATAAGTATAACCTTTAACCTTCTACGATGCTACATATATATAAACCTTACCCATAATAAAATTATTTGTAGACGAGAAAATATGAGTGGCTTAAATGGTGGAACTTGCCTTTTAAAAGGTATGAAAAATTTTCAAAATAGAAAAAGGAGAATATGCTGGTTACCAGCGTTTTCTTTTCAAAAGATGTTTTTAGCAGCAATATTCCCGGGGTTGTTAAAACAGGATATTGTTTGGTAAAACGTTGAGATATTCTTGCTTTAAATTAGTGTTTCAGTAGATTGTACTTTCAGCTATCGAATGAGGTCGACTCTTTCATTACTAAATAAACAATCTACATTCCTCATTGTTTACAAATACAGTTCCGCTGTAAGATCAAGACACAGTTCGATCAGTATCTCGAATGAAGCAGTGGACAGTGTAGATCAGAGATCGGACTGTGCGTTCTGTGCAGTCCGATCTTGATCTACGCTGTCCAAAAAAGGTTCTGGTGTCGTCTTCAGTATTGAAAGAGTTTATATGAGCTGCGCTGTCTTATAAGGGGCTGTTCAAAGCATCTCTAGCGAAACATAATATAATTATGGATCCATAAAATATAGTTTTTTTAACGACCGGCTGAATTCCTAGATAATATGGTCCTTTGTTATGCAGAAAACTTGCTAAAAACAAAATGCTTTCGACAGGAAGTCCGCCTGCGCGGACCCGATTCGATACTTCGGCGGATGTATTAATCCTCTTTTAGCAGAGCACTGCTAACCGTTCTTTTATGTATAATTTTTACAGTAATTGAGCTAGAAGCCTGTGAAGTCGAGCCACAGTCGACCCAAGAAGCAGTGCAGTCAGTTTATGCCAATGTAGGAACCCATGTTGCACAGGACGACATCCACAGTATCAGCGTGTCGGACTTGGAACGTTTTATGAAATCAACTACACCTGAACAATTGTTCGAGGAATTCAAGGCAAGTTACATGTAGTTTGTTTTCATTGTTTTGTAGTTTGATTATTAAATATTTTCTGGCTGGACTTGTATCTGAGTTTGCAAAAGCATTGTGCTAGATATAGATATGTAAATGTTACACATATCAAACAGTTTTTTCCTCTTTCAAAATATTTACAACAGAATTCTCAGCGTATTCAGTCTTTCATTACAAAGCTCTTCAGCATCACAGGTGAACGCACTTAGTTCAACACCAGACTGATTCAGAGCGTGCAGTTAAACATCTTTCTGAGTTTCAGTTTATTTAATTTGAGCCGCCGAAAGAGTTCGAGTTTATATATTTGCTGAAGATAGAGATACTCTGAACGGACACATCCAAAACGTCACATAAATGAGTCATTGAACAAATGACAAGTGGGGGTTTGATGCATATCCGTGATACATTATAAAAAGCAAGTAGTCACATAATTATTGATCCATAAATAATTTTTGCCTAAATCTCGACTGGATCTGGAGGTGGAATAATCCTTTGACCTGCAGAACGTTGACCAGTAACAAAAATTTAGAACCAGGTCAGCTTGCGTAGTCTGCGCAGGCTGACCTAGGTCAATACTTTTGCAAATGCATTTAACCCCATCTCACAGAGCAAGGCGCCAATGCAATAATACGATACTATTTCAGAGCCTACCTAACGGTCTTATCCATCCGGCAGAGGCTGCCATTACTCCAGAAAACAGGTCCAAAAACAGATACGTGAAAATGTACCCGTGTAAGGAAATACAGTCAAACTTGTTTTAGTGAATATCTTTATTACACAAAGCACCGTTTCAGTAGACTTGACTTGAGTAGTGTTGATTCTTGCCTTAAATGAACCTGTTTTAGCTTGCATTGAGAAATTAGCTGTTGTAGGAGACAGCTTCGGTTGCTTCAGGGTGGTCTTTGAATAAAGGATATATAAAAAAGTTCAAATGCTGATTGTAGATCTACTACCCGTGTCTTTTCAGCATAATTATCCTCACTTTTTCAGAATTCATATATGGAAGAATATCTCTCTCCCTATGTCTGTCTGTCTGTCTGTCTGTCTGTCAATCTCTCTCTCTCTCTCTCTCTCTCTCTAGTTTAATAATTAAATGATGGATGGATGGATGGATGGATCGACTGATCGATCTATCGATCGATTGACAAACCGACGGACCGATCGAGTGACTGACAGGCCATACAACTCATTTGTTTTTTTCAATCGAAAGATCTATTGATTAAAAGATTTATTGATTCTTTCTTTGATTGACATTTATTGAATCATCGAGTGATTGGTCAATAGATTTGTCGGTTGCTATTGATGCATTAATCGATCGAAAGATTGTTTTATCAGTTGCTTGCTTGATTATTGCTTTCCTTGCTGGCGTAATGGACGGGTTGATAGTTTAATGATTGGAAGGATTGGTTGATGCAATGATGTATGGTTGATAGATGGACCGATCATTTGGTCAAATGATAAGTAGGTTGTTCGGCTAATTAATTGTTTGATTTATATTTTGGTCGGTTGACAGATTGATTGATTGAATGATTGTACGATCTAGCCTTTTAATGAATGATTTTTGATTGATAAATATTCTAATTACAGATGACCATTCTCGAGTCAAATTACAGAACGCATCGAACGCCTCAAATTCGGACTACATAAACGCGTCCTTCATACAGGTAATAGTTTCCAAACCTTTCAGCGCCAAATACATGTATGTAAACCCTAACTCTTTTTAATGATATTTCTATCATAGAATTAAGCTATCTCCGACCTGATATCACCTGCATGATAGCATAAAATGTTATCAGGTAGGAACTAACTTGCATATTTAACTTTGATCCGCCGGAATTTTTTAGACCTCTATAATGACGTAAACAAAATTGCTGATTTCAGAACAAAAAGTGTAGTCAGTCATAAATTACTCAAGCATCTTTGCCGAGACCCGGAAAATGGTCTAGGCTACTACTGATTATAGAAAATAATTCTGCTCACCCCATTTGTACATACATTAACAGTCCTCCATCGGCCACTATTCCATCGTTGGAACAGTTGGCATTTACACAACAGCTTCTAATTAAAAGTGAGTTATGTTTTGAATTACCGACGTAAACGTCATATTACACTTAACAGTCCTAGGAGATACTTATACAGGTGTCACTTTATTCAACTCTCCAGTTATTCCATTTAAACTAGGTCGTCTGTTTGATTGATCGCCTTCTTCCTCGGAGTCGTGTAGAAATGCACTTGTTTGGTACAGTGAGGGGATAGGAAAAGGTAGATTCGAATGGCTGTTTTTCTGTGTGAGCTCTGCGATACTTTCTTCAAGCAGCTGCTCATTTCTTGCAGGAGATTTTTTCTAAAACAATTTTGAAAAAAAAAAAATGCAACAATGTTTCAATAATTACAGTTTTATTGTACTCTGTATAACCCAGTCAGCGCATGCACCCACGAACCATTATCCTCGGTCGAATGACTATCTACGAGGGTTTGAAATGCTCTCTCTGAAGTGCAAGGTCAACCACAAAGTTTCAACAAGTTGTTGTAATTTTTCGTGATAAATAAGAAGATTTACATTGCCTTTTTCAAGAGATTCTTTTTTTAATTTCACAAACAATTTAGGGACGTCACGGAGACAAGAAATACATTGCTGCCTCAGGTAAATACCCTTCATTTTCTTCATCAGTTGTCAGAAAGTTGTATTAGCCGAGTTTTTAATAATTTGTGGTATATTCCAATTCCCTGTTTTTTCTCATCTTTTATAAATCTTTTCAGGGGCCATGCTACAAATGTACTTGAATTACTAGGCTGCCGAGGTCGGTAGCTTCGTCGGTAACGCACAGGGTCTGTAATCAAGGGGTCGCTGGTTCGATTTATAACTCAGCCAGTATCTTTCCGAAGATTGATGATAGTTATAACGACAGAATTCATTGCTCTCTCTCCTTGCTTAACACTGTTTCGACAGCGCTTTTAGGGAAAGTAGCAACTGGTTTAGAGGGATTACAATACTAATTACTGATATAGGAAATTCCAGAAAAGCATGGATAGGCGCCGTCACCGCAATGTACTTGAGAAAATACTATGAGTTTACAAATCATAGAAATGTCAGCAAAAAGCCAATGACTTATACATTACTCTAGACCTATCTTTTCCATTAAAGGTTTATTTTTTTTCCACTAATTTAATATTTTACTGGCGAATTTTCATTTTAATCAGCTCCCATCCATACAAGTTTGGACGATTTTTGGCAGATGATATGGGAACAGGAGGTGGAATCCATTGTTATGGTTACCAATCTTGTTGAAGCAGAAAAAGTAAGTTTCTTTTGTATTTGAGGCAAGCTGTGGCATGAGTGGTTTAATGCATCTCCGTGATATCCTTTAATAATTAAGTCATCACATTCATAAAATCCATTCAGAAAAGAGAAGAAAGGATATCCTTTAATGATTAAGTCACCACATTATCATGGATTCATAAAATCCATTCTGTCTAACAAACGACTGAATCCTGAGGTAGATTCGTCCTTTGACATCTAAAAAACTAAACAGTAGCAAAAGCGGTATCGACCCACCATCATTTATTTCTCTATTTCTAAATAAATGAATTAAGTACTTACAGAGAGAATGTGGTTCTGGTAGAAGAGCTTGTATATCCATTATAAACTGTCAGGAAGACCAGTTAATTTTTTGCAGATAATGTACCACGAGACGTAAATACAGTATTTTGGCTGCAACAACAGTAAATTGCCGTCAGTCATATTTGTTTGTCCGTCAGAATGAAAACTGATATTGACAAAAAAGGCATCGTTGTATTTCGAAATCAGGGAAGCTACTAACAAAGCCAAAATTGGTATCACGAGAATGAAATAATCGATACAATTCCTTATTAAAAAATACCTCGGTATTTTATTTTCATCTAGGCTATGTTCGATTCCAGCGAAAAGAAATTTAGTATTCAGGCCAAGAAAATCTGATTTTAGTATCGATTGATAAAGAAAATAAATAATGCATAAATTAAATCAGGGTATTTCAATCATTTATATACATTTAGGATATCTGATTCGATATATTAACCTTTTTTAATGGTTTGGCTCCGAACTTTGGAGTTTTGAATTATGTTTCACTGCAGAAAAGGTCAGAATCGATTTTTGCAAACAATTATGCTGTCTTGCTGAAGCTTTTTTTTCCTTTGAGCGAGTGTTGCAGATACCCTCTCTATTGAAAAGATATTCTATGGAATATTAAGTTTTAGATAAGGCTTACGGAAATGCTGAATACACGGACAATGCTATTATATGCGGCGACATCTTGTCAAAATTGAACGAATTGAGTGTGTAACCATTGTAAATACTTGTTATTTTGAAGTGCGTTCGAATTTGTCTTGATTTCAGATGGAGTACAGTCAATGAGTTTCTTAAATATTCCAAACAAATAAAATTTCATTCTTCACATCAAAATCTGCAAGAAAAATATATTTTTCATCCAAGGCTGAAAAATAGTCACATTTTTTAAATCACAGTAGAAAAGTACCTATCATTAGATATACCTTCGTTTCATCTTCGAATTTTAGCACATTCACAGAATACTTTCCATTACCATTAGGAAAAAAAAAAAAACCACTTGTCCTACACCTTCTTCATTTTATACTATCATGGGTGAATCCAGAAATAATACATTCATCAATAAAATGTTTGAAACATTTAAGTTTAGGAAATACCTTCTTTCCCACAGAGCTTCTTTTTCATCTGATGTTTCCTATACATGAATGTAGATATGATTAAAATTTTTAAAATACAAACATAGTTCTTAGTCCACATTTTGATATTTATAATGTAGTTTTCTTCACATCAGGCTATGTATGCCTGATTGTGTATGTGTATTCATGTGTGATGGACCAAAGAAATATATACAGAATAAGACGTTTTAATGTTTCATCGTAAGTCATTATCATCATCATTGTTTAAAAGAATGCTTGATCATGCCTTTTCTGTAGTCTTATCTTTGGTCTATAAAAGCTATATTTATGTCAGTCATGGCAGTGTAATCGTTAATGACTATTAATCGCTATCCGGTTTCGTCTCTTTTCGCAGGTAAAATGTTTGCAATACTGGCCAGACGTGAATTCATCCCATACATATAGCAGAGTCAATGTTGAAACAAACTTCGAAACCGAATTTGCTGACTTTACTATCAGAACGTTTCTAGTATCCATTGTAAGTAAGAAGCTTGAAAAAATTGTGTCAAAATGTACAGACTCTGTCACGATTTATAGATTTTCTCATGATTTACAAACTGTGCCATTTACAGACGATTTAATCATTCACAGACTGTATCATCATTTTCAGAAAGTGGATAATTAATGGACTAAAGTACGATTGACAGACTGCATTATAAATTTGTGATTTACAAAAGAGTGTCATGATCTTCAAACAGTGTCATGATTTACAGACTTTCTCCTAATTTACAGATTGTGAAATTATGCAATCATTCGTAACCTCTTTTCTTCTTCTTCATCGTCTTCTTCCTCCTCTCCTCCTTTTTCTCCTTCTTCTTCCTACTGGTCGTCTTCCTTCTCCTTCTTCTAAGTCCTCTTCTCCTTCACATCATTATTATTATTACTATGATTATTATTATTGTTATGATTATTCTTATAAAAAATGTAGGATGGTGAATACAAGCAGAGAGAGGTTCATCATTACCATTTTACCGGATGGCCGGACAAAGATGTCCCGGATGGAAGTACTGGCTTAGTACATTTTCTACAAACTGTTCGAAACAATAGCAGCACTAGTAAATCGCCTTGGCTAGTTCACTGTAGGTACGTAGAGCACCTCCTTTCACCCAAAGGCAAAAAACAGGGGGTACTAAAGACGGTTTAGAATAAAGATCAGACTGCACAGAACGTGCAGTCTGATCTTTATTCTTTGACGTCTGTTTTGTCTGAGTTTCATCTGGTTGGTTTTTAAAGCCGTTAAAAAAAGGTACTGTTTATATGTAGCCATGTGTTGTATAACTTGTTGCTTGTGTTACTACCAGCACAGATGCAACAAGGAGCAACAGAGACAAGCCAGTCAAATACTATCAAAGAGCCTTGCAGGAGTACTTAGTGCAACCAAACAGACTCAAGTATCCTTCATTTATAAGGTGGCTTAATGCATCTCCGTCATCCACTTTATCAAGCAGGTCATCACTTGAATATCGATCCATAATATTCATTTTGTCTAACAAGCCGCAGAAAATTGACAAATAGCAGACAGTTCCTGCACAGATTGAGCAGGCTAACATGGATCGATGCTTTTTGCAAACACAGTTACCCCTTGTTCATAGAGCATAGCTCAAATATAGAAAACATGAACTTTGTTAAATAAACTTACAAAAGCACCTTACGGTCTTGTTTTAAGCCTGTCCCAGTCGCATTAATACAAGGGAAGTATTTATGCCAGGCACAACATTTTCTTACCTCCACGCCCTCAGAAGAAATTAACTTGCACTGATGCGAAGCCTTTTCGGCGGTATTGAGAAGTTGCTTTCTCAACCTACATGAAGCAATATAGTATAAGTAAATGTGACTCTATTTTGAACTACATCACACCAATGACAAATTTTTTAATATCACATACAACCAGTTGATTATCCTCTATTTATTCTACTTCAGGTAAAGCAATACTCGTATTCAATATTCATTTTATTGTTATTGAATCTTACAGAATGGTGTTTTACGCTGCTTTCAACATTATTTCAATCATATCACGGCGACAGCTCACATATGAATTTCCTGGGTTTCACCAGTACTAGGCTAGGGCCTTGAAGTGTCTTACCCAAGAACACTCCCACACAAAGCTCAGTGGATCCAGGTCACGAGTCGTACACTTTGCCACTGAGCCACTCAGGACCTCCTAGTATCACATGTAAGCCTATTATGGAAGTAGATTTCATCCGGCTCGTACATGTACGAACCTGTCAAAGAAAAGTATGCTTCTCATTCCTGTAAATTTCAATACATATGTACATGTAGGCCTTATATTCGCATTATGAAATGTGTTTTTGAGATACAGCTATGTGATCGACACAAACAGCAACCGACATTCATTGGCTTATGAAATAAAAGTTTTATTGTTATCGTCTAGACCTACAAGCCAGAGTCTCGCTTACTAAGATTTTTTCAGACTCATTTAGTTTATACCGATCTCAAATGCCTTTTTAGCTCACCTGAGCACGAAGTGCTAAGGTGCAGTATTGTGATAGGTCGTTGTCCGGCGTCCATCTGTCCGTCTGCCCGTCTGTCTGTCCGTCTGTCCACAATTTATTTAAACATCTTCTCCTCCTAAACCGCTGAGCCAATCTTGATGAAACTTTGCAGGTATGTTCCTTGGGTGAAGCTCAACCAAAGTTGTTCAAGAGATTGAATTCCACCCATAACTCTGGTTGCCATGGCAACAGAAAGAAAAAAAAAATAGCAAAATCTTTGAAAATCTTCTTCTCTGAAACTAGAAGGCGTAGAGCTTTGATGTTTGGTATGTAGCATCTCCTAATAGACCTCTACCAAGTTTGTTCAAATGATACCGCTAGGGTCAAAACTGGACCAACCCCGGGGGTTACAAGTTCGAACATAGTAACAAAGAAAGAAAACTTTAAAAATCTTCTTCTCGGAAACTGGAAGGCGTAGAGCTTTGATATTTGGTATGTAGCATCTCCTAGTGCACCTCTACCAAGTTTGTTCATATGATGCCCCTGGGGTCAAAACTGGCCCCGTCCCGGGGGTCACAAGTTCGAACATAGGAACAAAGAAGGAAAACTTTAAAACTATTTTTCCCTGAAACTGGAAGGCGTAGAGCTTTGATATTTGGTATGTAGCATCTCCTAGTGGACCTCTACCAAGTTTGTTCAAATGATGCCACTAGGGTCAAAACTGGCCCCGCCCCGCGGGTCACTAGTTCTAACATAGGAACAAAAAAGGAAAACTTTAAAATTCTTCTTCTCTAAAACTGGAAGGCGTAGAGCTTTGATGTTTGGTATGTAGCATTTTCTAGTGGACCTCTACCAAGTTTGTTCCAATGATGACGCTAGGGTCAAAACTGGCCCCGCCCCGGGCGTCACAAGTTCGAACAAAGGAACAAAGAATGAAAACTTTAAGATTCTTCTTTTCTAAAACTGGAAGGAATAGAGCTTTGTTATTTTGGTATGTAGTGAACCTGTTCTAAGTTTGTTAGCCTACCTGAGCACAACGTGTTCAGTCAGTTCGAAATTGGGTCACCTGGGGTCATAAACTAAGTCACTAGGTCAAATTATAGTAATACTTTGTGGGCACTCTAGAGGCCAAATTTTTTGCTCAATTGACGTGAAAATTGGTCAGAATGTTTGTCTTGATAAAATCTCACATGAATCTGAATTTGGGTCGTGTGGGGTCTTAAATTAGGTCACTAGGTCAAATTAAAGAAATAACTTGTGGGCACTCTAGAGGCCACATTTATTATTCAATTAATTTGAAAATTGCTTAAATTGTTTGTCTTGATGAATTCTAGGATGAATTCAAAATTGGGTCACCTGGGGTTATAATCTAGGTCACTAGGTCAAATGAAAGAAAAACCTTGAGAGTACTCTAGCGGCTACATTTCTTTTTCAATTGACTTGAAAATTGGTCAGAATATTTGTCTTGATGAAATATCGGATGACTTTGAAATTGGGTCAACTGGGGTCATAAACTAGGTCACTAGGTCAAATTAAAAAAATACCTTGTGGGCACTCTAGGGGCCACAGTTTTTGCTCAAATAACTTGAAATTAGGTCAGAATGTTTGTCTTGATAAAATCTCGAATGGCTTTGGATTTGGGTCACCTAGGATCATTAATTAGGTCACTAGGTCAAATTAAAGAAATAACTTATGGGCAATCTAGAGGACACAGTTTTTGCTCAATTGACTTGAAAATTGGTCAGAATGTTTGTCTTGATAATATCTCACATGAGTCTGAATTTGTGTCATGTGGGGTTCTAAATTAGGTCACTAGGTCAAATTAAAGAAATACCTTGAGGGCACTCTAGAGGCCACATTTATTGTTCAACTGATTTGAAAACTGGTTAAAATGTTTGTCTTGATGAAATCTAGGATGAGTCCAAAATTGGGCCATCTCGGGTCATAATCTAGGTCACTAGGTCAAATTAAAGAAATACCTTTAGGGCACTCTAGAGGCCACATTTCTTGCTCAATTGACTTGAAAATTGGTCAGAATGTTTGTCTTGATGAAATATCATATGAGTTTGAAATTGGGTCACCTGGTGTCATAAACTAGGTCACTAGATCAAATTAAAGAAATACCTTGTGGGCACTCTAGAGGCCACAGTTTTTGCTCAAATGACTTGAAATTTGTTCAGAATGTTTGTCTTGATAAAATCTCGAATGATTTGGATTTGGGTCACCTGGAATCATTAATTAGGTCACTAGGTCAAATTAAAGAAATACATTGTGGGCATTCTAGAGGCCACAGTATTTGCTCAATCGACTTGAAAATTGGTCAGAATGTATGTCTTGATAAAATCTCATATGAGTCCAAATTTGGGTCAACTGGGATCATAAACTAGGTCACTCGGTGAAATTAAAGAAATACCTTAAGGGCACTCTATAGGCCACATTTTTTGCTCAATTGATTTGAAAATTTGTCAGAATGCTTGTCTTGATAAAATCTCACGTAAGTCTGAATTTGGGTTATGTGGGGTCTTAAACTAGGTCATAGTTCAAATTAAAGAAATACCTTGAGGGCACTCTATAGGCCACATTTATAGTTCAATTGATTTGAAAATTGGTTAAAATATTTGTCTTGATGAAATCTAGGATGAGTTCAAAATTGGGTCTCCTGGAGTCATAATCTAGGTCAATAGGTCAAATTAAAGAAATACCTTTAGGGCACTCTAGAGGCCACATATCTTGCTCAATTGACTTGAAAATTAATCAGAATGTTTGTCTTGATGAAATATCGGATGAGTTTGAAATACGGTCACCTGGGGTCATAAACTAGGTCACTAGATCAAATTAAAGTAATACCTTGTGGGCACTCTAGAGGCCACATTTTTTTCTCAATTGGCTTGAAAATTGGTCAGAATGTTTGTCTTGATAAACTTTCAGATAAGTTCTAAATTGGGTCATCTGGGGTCATAAACTAGGTCAATAGGTCAAATTAAAGAAATACCTTGTGGGCACTCTAGAGGCCACATTCTTTGCTCAATTGACTTGAAAATTGGTCAGAATGTTTGTCTTGATGAATTCTCACATGAGTCTGAATTTGGGTCAACTGGGATCATAAACTAGATCACTAGGTCAAATTAAAGAAATACCTTGTGGGCACTCTAGAGGCCACATTTATTGCTCAAATGATTTGAAAATTGTTCAGAATGTTTGTTTAGATAAATTTTCAAATGAGTTTTAAATTTGGTCATGTGGAGTCATAAACTAGGTCACTAGGTCAAATTAAAGAAATACCTTGTGGGCACTCTATAGGCCACATTTATTGTTCAATTGATTTGAAAATTGCTAAAAAATGTTTGTCTTGATAAAATCTAGGATGAGTTCAAAATTGGGTCACCTGGGGTCATAATCTAGGTCACAAGATCAAATTATAGAAATACCTTTAGGGCACTCTAGAGGCCATTTTTCTTGCTCAATTGACTTGAAAATTGGTCAGAATGTTTGTCTTGATGAAATATTGGGTGAGTTTCAAATAGGGTCATCTGGAGTCATAAACTAGGTCACTTGGTTAAATTTAAGAAATACCTTGGGGGCACTCTAGAGGCCACATTTATTCCTCAATTAACTTGAAAACTGTTCAGAATGTTTGTCTTGATAAATTTTTTGATGAGTTCTAAATTGGGTCACGTGGGGTGATAAATTAGGTCACTAGGTCAACTTACAGAAATTCCTTGTGGACGCTCTAGAGGCCACATTTTAAGCTCAATTGACCTGACAATTTGTCAGAAATTGAATTATGCACATGGAGTGAATTTCGCCTATTGACTCAGGTGAGCGATCCAGGGCCATCATGGCCCTCTTGTTTTCAGATCCTGTATAATTTTTTCGTGTCTCTTTTCAGTGCCGGAGTTGGTCGAACGGGGACCTTCATTGCCCTTGACCTTTTGTTTGCGCAATGTCAGCAAACCGGAAGTGTAAATGTATACCAGTGTGTCTACGATTTACGACAACAGCGAGTCAATATGGTTCAGACAAAGGTAATGTGCAAGTTCACAACTCAGGTGCAAAGTGCGAGTGCAGGGGCGTATCGCAGACAAATAGTAGATTGTAAAGGGGCCTACTGTGCGTTTAACGCTTTACCAAACGACATAATTTTAGACCTAGTCCAAATTGGAAGCATTTGCAGACGACATAATTAATGTGACTAAAAAAAGTAAAATTTGTTTTGGGAAGGGAAGAAAACATTGTGGGAAAAGGAAAAAATGCTGGTTAGCATTTTCTCCTTTTCCCACAATGTTTTCAGAAGGCTTCTTTCTCAGGGTCGTGAAAACCAGGGACTGTTTGGTAAAGGGTTAAAGGAAAAGGGAGTAACGCCAAAAAAGCAAAATACAAAATTTTGAGCGCTATGTTACCAAAATAGGATTTTTAAACGAAACTGATGTTGGTAACTTCGGTGTATAAAGTTTTTCTGATCATTAATCCTTAGCACAATTAGAGGCGTCTTTGTGTACTTTGTAGATTAAGATCAGACGGTTTTTTTTCCGGACTGTGAATATTAAGATTATATTGCACAAAACGTGGATTCTGATAGTGAACCTACTTTTGTCTTCTTTTAGGTTATGTTAGAAGGGTGTTCAAAAGATACTGAGCTTCTTTGTAGGCTGACATGATTCGAACTTTTTGCACATGAACTCTTTGCACTTTGTTCGTTGTTTGTACAAGGACTACTTCATGATTAAGTTGTTTGTTAAACAAGATTTGTTTTGTGGATCCATAACGAAATGATGTCTTGCTTCGCATAATGCATCACGGAGATGCACTAAGCTTTCTTTTACCAGAGCATGGCTCGTGTTCAAGTACAGATGAAAGTTATTTCGACACGATTAATTTTTTCTTATCGCAAAACATTGTCTCGACAAACAAACAAACAAACCTGCAGCCAAGACGTGTCTTGTTTATTTGCATAAACATATAAATTTAAAACACTATGAAAAACAACACTATACTGTTCAATGTTTTGGTTATTGCCCTTTCAAGAGTTCGAAATACACCCCCCCCCCCCCCCCGAACATTTTTAGCGTAAATTGCTGCAGCCATAGTGTTTTACAAATAGCAATTTTACCTCTTGTAAAACAATATTACTGCAGTAATTCACGTTAAAAAAAACCTTTTTCTGCGTTTATTCACACTTAAAATATTTCTTCTAGAGGAATTTTAAGTGTTTCGAACTCTGGAAAAAAAAAAGCAATACCCGAATATTGAATAATAGTGTTGTTTTTCATACTGTTTCATTCTTTCTCCCAGGAATTCATATTGTCATAGAAATATGAGAGAAATTTACGACTGGCAAATTTTGATACATTTTTGAAAAATAATGAGAGTCATTTTAAATTAAGGATTGGAAGCCCAATAGCTACCAAAAATAAACAAGAGGGCCATGATGGCACTGGATCGCTCACCTGAGTCAATAGGCGAAATTTCACTCCACGTGCATAATTCAATTTCTGGCCATTTGTCAGGTCAATTGAGCTTAAAATGTGGCATCTAGAGGGTCCACAAGGAATTTCTGTAAGTTGGCATAGTGACCTACTTTATCATCATAGGTGACCCAATTTAGAACTCATCAAAAATTTATCAAGACAAACATTCTGAATAAATTTAAGGTCATTTGAGCAATAAATGTGGCCTCTAGAGTGCCCACAAGGTATTTCTTTAAGTGGACTTAGTGACCTAGATTATGACCCCAGTTGACTCAATTTCGAATTAATCTTTGATTTCATCAAGAGAAACATTTAACCCCATTCTCAAATCAATTGAACAATAAATGTGGCCTCTAGAGAGCCCTAGAGATATTTCTTTAATTTTACCTATTAACCTAGTTTATGACCCCAGTTAACCCAAATTCAGACTCACGTGAGATTTTATCAAGACAAACATTCTGACCAATTTTCAAGTCAATTGAGCAAGAAATGTGGCCTCTAGAGTGCCCTAAAGGTATATCTTTAATTTAACCTAGTGACGTAAATTATGACCCCAGATGACCCAATTTCGAATTAATCTTTGATTTCATCAAGAGAAACATTTAACCCCATTCTCAAATCAATTGAACAATAAATGTAGCCTCTAGAGTGCCCTAGAGATATTTCTTTAATTTTACCTATTAACCTAGTTTATGACCCCAGTTAACCCAAATTCAGACTCATGTGAGATTTTATCAAGACAAACGTTCTGACCAATTTTCAAGTCAATTGAGCAAAAAATGTGGCCTCTAGAGTGCCTACAGGGTATTTCTTTAATTTAACCTAGTGACCTAAATTATCATCCCAGGTGACCCAAATCCAAACTCATCCCAGATTTCATCAAGACAAACATTCTGAACAAATTTAAGGTCATTTGAGCAAAAAAGGTGGCCTCTAAAGTGCCCACATGGTATTTATTCAATTTGATCTAGTGACCTAGTTTATGACCCCAGTTTACCCAAATTCAGTCTCATGTTTGATTTTATCAAGACAAACACTGACCAATTTTCAAGTCAATTAAGCAAAAAATGTGGCCTCTAGAGTGCCCTAAAGGTATTTCTTTCATTTGACCTAGTGACCTAGATTATGACCACAGCTGACCCCATTTTAAACTAATCTTAGATTTCATCAAGAGTAACATTTTCACTGATTTTCAAATCAAATGAACAATAAATGTGGTCTCTAGAGTGCCCTAGAATTAAATTTCTTTAATTAGACCTAGTGACCTAGCTTATGACCCCAGTTGACCCAAATTCAGACTCCTGTGAGATTCTATCAAAACATACATTCTGACCAATTTTCAAGTCAATTGAGCAAAACATGTGGCCTACTGAGTGCCCACAAGGTATTTAATCTAACCTATTTTAACCTAGTGACTTAGTTAATGACCCAAGGTGACCCAATTTTGAGCTCACTGAACATGTTGTGCACAGGTGGGCTATCAACTTAGAACAGGTTCACTACATACCAAAAGTCAAAGTTATATGCCTTCCAGTTTCAGATAAGAAGAATTTTAAAGTTTTCCTACTTTGTTCCTTTGTTTGAACTTGTGACCATCAGGGCGGGGCCAGTTTTGACCCCAGGGGCATCATATGAACAAACTTGGTAGAGGTCAACTATGAGATGCTACATACAAAATATCAAAGCTCTATGCCTTCTAGTTTAAGAGAAGAAGAATTTTTAAGTTTCTTTTTTGTTCCCATGTTTAAACTGGTGACCCCCGGGGCGGGGCCAGTTTGGACACCAGAGGCATCGTATGAACAAACTTGGTAGAGGTCCACTAGGAGATGCTACATACCAAATATCAAAGCTGTACACCTTCTAGTTTCAGAGAAGAAGAATTTTAAATTTTTCCTTCTTAGTTCCTATGTTTCGAACTTGTAACCCCCGGGGCGAGGCCAGTTTTTACCCCAGGGGCATCATATAAACAAACTTGGTAGAGATCCACTAGGAGATGCAACATACTAAATACCAAAGCTCTATGCCTTCTAGTTTCAGAGAAGAAGAATTTTAAAGTTTTCCTTCTTTGTTCCTATGTTTTGAACTTGTGACCCCCGGGGCGGGGCCAGTTTTGACCCCAGGGGCATCATATGAACAAATTTGATAGAGGTCCAATAGGAGATGCTACATACCAAAAATCAAAGTTCTATGCCTTCCAGTTTAAGAGAAGAAGAATTTTAGAGTTTTCCTACTTTGGTCCTTTGTTCGAACTTGTGACCTCCGGGGCGGGGGCCAGTTTTGACCCCAGGGGCATCATATGAACAAACTTTTTAGAGGTCAACTAGGAGATGCTACATACAGAATATCAGAGCTCTGCGCCGTCTAGTTTCAGAGAAGAAGAATTTTAAAGTTTTCCTTTTTTGTTCCCATGTCCAAACTTGTGACCCCCGGGGCGGGGCGAGTTTTGACCCCAGGGGCATCATATGAACAAACTTGGTAAAGGTCCACTAGGAGATGCTACATACTGAATATCAAGTTCTATGCCTTCTAGTTTCAGAGAAGAAGAATTTTAAAGTTTTCCTTCTTTGTTCCTATGTTTTGAACTTGTGACCCCGGGGCGGGGCCAGTTTTGACCCCAGAGGCATCATATGAACAAACTTAGCAGAGATCTACTAGGAGATGCTACATACCAAATATCAAAGCTCTACGCCTTCTAGTTTCAGAGAAAAATATTTTCAAATATTTTGCTATTTTTTCTGTTTGGTTGCCATGGCAACCAGAGTTATGGGTGGAATTCAATCTCTTGAACAACTTTGGTAGAGCTTCACCCAAGGAACATTCCTGCCAAGTTTCATCAAGATTGGCCCAGTGGTTTAGGAGGAGAAGATGTTTAAAGAAATTGTGGACAACGGACGACGAACGACGGACATTGGGCGATCACAAAAGCTCACCTTGAGCACTTCGTGCTCAGGTGAGCTAAAAATGTGAACGGACGGACGGACGATGGACGGACGACGGACGGACGGACGGACGACGGATGCCGACGGACGGTGAGTGATCACAATAGCTCATCCTGAGCACTTCGTGCTCAGGTGAGCTAAAAATGAAGATCAATGTGGAATTACTCAAAATCCGCGCTAGGTAGAGTTATTGTTCTTGCGCACTATACTTGGTAATATTGGAACAAAAATGCATAACAAGTTTGAAGTCGTTCTGACTTCAGATGACAAAGTTATATTCCGGACAAGCACTAAATGCTGTAAAAAATGACGATCAAAAGGAAATAACTCAAAGACAGCACGAGGTAATCTTACAATTCTTGTGCACTGCACTTTCAAATATTGCAACAGATAAGCATACCATATTTCTAGTCATTCCTACCTAAGATGACAAAGTTTTGCTCCGGACAAGCAAGAAATGCTATAAAAATGAAGGTCAGAGGAGGAATAACTCAAACTTCTTGTGCACTGCACTCCGTAATTTTTCAACAATCATGCATACCAAATTTGAAGATGTTCAGGCTATAGATGATAAAGTTATATTCCTGACAAGCAGAAAATGCTGTAAGAATGACGATCAAAGGGAAATAACTCATAGAAAGTACGAGGTACAGTTATGGTTCTATCACACTGCACTCTGTATTATTGCAAAAACACATATGCCAAGTTTCAAGTCAATCGGATTGGAGATGACAAAGTTATGCTCCGGACAAAGAACTACATGTATTTCAAAGAACTTTCTAATTCAAGGGCAAATAACTCAAGTTGTTCTGGTCCGATTAGACCCATAATCGAACTCATCCGAGATCTTATGGTCATAAGTATTTTGACCAAACTTGATGCTGATTGGTTAAAAATTGTAGATTCTACAGTGTAAACAAAGTCAAATATAGCAATTCTCCTAATTAAAGGGCTGATAGCTCCAGTTGTTCTGGTCCGATTAGACCCATAATCGAACTCATCCGAGATCTTATGGTCATACATATTTTGACCAAGTTTGGTGCTGATTGGTAGATGCTAGAGTGTAAACAAAGTCAAATATAGCAATTTTTCTAATTCAAGGGCAAATAACTCCAGTTGTTCTGGTCCGATTAGACCCATAATCGAACTTATTCGAGATTTTATGGTCATACATACTTTGACCAAGTTTAGTGCTGATTCATTGATATTTGGAGATGCTAGAGTGTAAACAAAGTCAAATATAGCAATTTTTCTAATTCAAGGGCAAATAACTCCAGTTGTTCTGGTCCGATTAGACCCATAATCGAACTCATTCGAGATCTTATGGTCATACATATTTTGACCAAGTTTGGTGCTGATTGGTTGATATTTGTAGATGCTAGAGTGTGAATAATAAATGTGAATGGACGGACGGACGGACGGACGGACGACGGACGGACGCCGACGGACGGTGAGTGATCACAACAGCTCATCCTGAGCACTTCGTGCTCAGCTGAGCTAAAAATGCAGGTGTTGAATGGATTTGAATTTAAATCATACTTTAAGTTAGCGGTTTATCAAACTGTCAGTCGCTGGCAGTAAAAAGTATCATTCTACAATCAGGCAAAAAGAAAACACAAGACACAGTGGCTCATTTATCTGCTAGCAACTTACACTAGGACCCACCGTCAAATCAATTGCAGATTGTCATCTTCACAATACTTTCCATGATTTGAAGTGGTATAATTTCAATCTTTAATAATTTAACACCAATTTCATTTACATTTGACCGCTACTGGTCCATTCATGTATAAATTAACGACAAACTATTGAGGTAGGGGAAGAAATAACATGTTACTTCGTTAGAAATTTGTTGTCTGGTAGAAGAAGAAAACGTGGGCCTGAAGGCGTCATCGAGTTGCAAAGATATTGTCAAGCTGAGAGGATATTTTTTTTTGTTTCGTTGAAAGATTCGAGTTTACATCATTGGTAAAATTTTCACGAGTGGCTGCGCCGATGAGGTTTACTCGATGAAATAAATTTCAGACGGTCACTGAAAAAAATGTACATATGTATTTTATATCTATTTCATGCCTTTTACCCCTTTTCTGTTGGACTTTCTTTAAAATCCAGTGCACTTGTTTCCGGTAATTCCCTATGGCATTTACCCCCTCTCGTTAAAACGCAAAACAATATTACGTATAGTGCGAGAAATGGAGGGTAAAAATTGAAAATTCATAAATTACGTCATATTTCGGTCTGGTTGAATGGCACACACTGTTTACCTAGGTAACTATTGCGCAGGAACTACTGTTTTCACCTTCAATTGAGTATTCCGGAAATTAAATTAATTAATAAATTACCGAAAAACATGAAATAACATTAGCTCTGCACTCCTTTACTCCTTTACTATTAGAAGCTTTCATTTTTTTCAGGAACAGTACAAGTTCATCCACGATGCTTTGTTTGAGCTTTTTGTGTTGCCATGCCAACCGGTTAAAACGTATTTGTTTGAAAAGATGTTTCGAAACTTGCTGCGGAAAGACCCGGAATCTAATGTAACAAAACTTAAACTGCAATATCAGGTGAGATATTATTCCTTTCGTGAAATCCCTTTTATCGTCTTTGTGTTTGGTTATGTTATGTTTTTACATCAGGTGAACTACATGTATAATTTCTTCTCGCTATTCTGTGTTTTTAATCGGTCGGCGTGAGCCGGACAATTAGAGAGGCCACAAATTTCGGAAAGCCGTCTGCTGAGGGTAAACCAGTATAAACTAGTATAACTGCAACTCGTAACAGCTTTTACTTACAGCCATTTTAACATTAATTCTAGCTGTCGTGACCTTATTACAAAAACTACTTTTGACCCAGATAAGCGCAAGAATACGATCTAGTAGTGAACAGGCCTTCAATTAATCTCATACTTAACTTTTTAATTATGTAATAAATGGTAGTTACAGTTTGTTTGGCGTTGAATTATATCATAGTACAAGTATTATAAAAATCTCGTGCCAGCAAAAACTAGAAATTTTGTCTGACTTTACTTTCAACACGGTTATAAGAAATGGTGTCAGTGACAAAGCAACAATTTATGAATGAAACAAAAGCGAATCAAGGGTATCGGGTTACGTAAACATGTCTTGTAGTCGTCTGCTGTCCATATTATTTGGCAAACTTCGAGTGATCTGTTGATTAAGTTATACATACTTACGGGATCGGCCGAGTTGTGACGAGTGCTCTCCGTGTATGTAGCAGGTGTTGAAAAGATGATAGGTCATTTGGCCTTGAGTAAGGATGAAATTGTAAATGGAGTTTGCATGGAAACAATGCTTTAAAAGAATTTGAAAATTTAGATTGTTTTGCGTTAGAGCAAACTGAGGTACATGCTACTATTTAATTTGTGATTTCAAACCATTCTAGTTATTCCGTGTCAACCAGTTAAAGTGCTGACAGCACTTTGATTACTCATGTTGTCGCATTTAATTCAATTTGAACGAGCCTAAAATGTTGTGTGGTAAAGAATTAAGAGGCCCTTGCTGCAGGAATACATCATGTCAAAAGTATATGGTAATAGGTTAAACTGATATATAATATCATCAAACCGTTTTCATGACATCTGTTATTGTTTTTTTCACAGCAATTAGAAGCCAACAGATACCGCAAATATTGGTTGAACAATCCGAATGACAATATCATAGATTGTCAGTCACATGACGATATCCGAAACTGCCAACCAAACGATGATGTCCAAAATTCTGAACCGAATGATGATAGCAAAAATTGTCAACAAAATGAAATAACTGGTAAGAATACTCGGACTGCACATATGGCCTGCAACATGCGAAAAGGGGCATTCGGACATCTGCGTAAAGTGTCCTCTCGGATCAGCCTGCGCAGTCCGCGCAGGCTAATCCGGGACGACACTTTCCGTTTTTATGTTATTTTCTGTTAAGGGCAAGTCTACTGTAGCACAAAATCTAATGTAGTCGTAAAGTGCCGTTTCGGATTAGCCTGCGCGGCCTGCGTCCGAGACGCAGGCTGATCCGAGACGACACTTAACGCAATTGTCCGAATGCCCCTTTTTGCGTGTTGCAAGCCATATCGTAATTTTGTTTATTTCATGTTTTTCGGTAGTTTATCGAGAATACTGGTGAATGATAAGGTTCAGTTTATTTAGTTTAAACATATTTATTTTACATCGATTCAGAAACAAGTTCTTACAACTTATACTAATCTCTCTCGATTTTGCTTCCTGGGAAATACACCAGTACCTGCGCCAAATGATGAAAGTCCCAACACAAAAAAAGGGTTAGAAGCATGATATAAATCGGTAATATTATCCATGACGTTTACGCTTTCAAACAAATTTCGATCTTTCACCGAAAAAAAAAAAAGAATCCTCTATAGATTTCTATGTCTCAGAAGATTTAACAGGCTTGAATCATCAATTAAGACTAATTTTTCATCAATATCCTTCGAGAAAATCATAAAGAGGATATCTTTTTTTTTCATCGTGAATATCACTGGTAATATTTTTCTTGTGGCTGCATCACTCGTGAAAATATTACCGATGAAGATCACTCGATGAAATAAATTTCGATCTTTTAACGAAATAAACAAATGTTCTTTTTATATCTTTTTTTTTTTGGGGGGGGGGGGAATCTTTAAAATCTTGTACCGTTGTTTTCAGTAATTCCCCTTACCGTACAATATTACGTAAAGCGCGAGAAATGTAGCGTAAATGCTCGTATATTACGTCATATTTTCTTCTGGTTGAATGGCATGATTGGTATGTAAAATATAAAAAGGTATTTGCAGTGAGTGTGAATTTTTACAACTCGAAGCAAAATACAAACCACAGAAAGATACTGTAACAAAATATTCTATAAATAGTATTTTGTCGTTAAGATCTAACTAATTGTTGTTTTATATTTGCTTTACCAAAAGTTAAATGGGATTAACCCTTAACCTGCTAAACAACTGAAATGAAACTTTCCAGTCAATAGAAAACAAATGAATAGATAAATAAATTGATAAAAAATTTTTTTCGATATAAAGTTATCAATTGGGAAAAAATATCTCTTCTATGGAAAGTGTAGATTCATGACCATACGGCACGTTCTTTGCAGTATGATCCTGATCTACACTGTCCGCAAAAAGCACCTTAAGTTGCGCTCATCAGCCAAGGGATTTATCCGAACTATGTGTAAAACTTATGTCCTAACAAAAGAAGTCATTTTGTAGTTAATTTACAACATCTTTACAGACGGGAAAATCTGTGCTGCGCTGTTGCCAGGAAACGGGGACTTTTCTAGATTGAGCAATAATGTTTTTTACATACCGGTACGTAAAATACAGTCAAACTTCTGTCTGAGGCTACTTTAATTTAACAGTCCAAACTTTCGTGTATTTTGTGTAATGTTTATTTTGTAATCTTTAATACATGAATACCATGTAAAACGTGATGACAAAGAAAACTTAGCTTGGTGCGAGCAATATATTTAACACATTATGGCAACATGTCTTTAAAAGATTGATTGCTTCAAAACACATTTTGTGGTAAGTGTGTGATAACGTGAAATTTTAAAGAATTAAAGGTAAGAATTATTCAATGAATTGGTATAATTTTACAAGTAACTGTGTCGAACATACACATGTACATTTATTCCGTAGAAAAAATCAAATCCTTCTGCTGGCTTAGGTATGTGTGTATTGTGTTAACAATTTTGAGATCGCATTAGTTAAGAGATTGCACACCGTTAATATAAATTGTTTGGTTGATTGATGGTATTAGAGTTTTTACGGCTTAGGTCATATCACGGTGGTAAGTGCACCTACGCATATGTTCCTGATTTTCTCACTCCCTTGCTGACACAATTTTCTTTTCAAGTCACTGACTACTTTTCGCATGCATTAGTGGTGAGAGGCAAAAACCGCCGGAAAGAAAGGCTGCCTTAACGGGGTATCAAACTTGCAATCACTAGGTCACGAGTAAGACATGCTAACCACCGAGTTACCTGGGTGGGCTGTTATCAGAGATGGTTTAGAGGTTACAGGTACTTGCTCAGTTAACAATTTTGAGCCGGTAGCTTACAGAACTTGAGACCAGGACTGTCGCTGGTTCTAATCCCCAGTTCGACCAATTTCATTTCACGGATTGACGATAGTCATTACGACAGGATTAGTCACTCTCTCAGCGCTGATCCTTGTTTCGACAATGGTTATTTCGGAAAGGAGCCAGAGGCTCGGAGAAATACCGTGCATCATACTGGTTAAAGAAATTAAAAAAAAGAAAGCTTTGAACTCGCCGCTGCGTTAGACACAACGCAAAACAATATACAAACATTTAACATATCTGTCGTAATAATCCGAGCATCATTATATCCTAAAGCACATTGATATCACAAGTGGCATCTTCGAGAAGTAATACATATGTCCATGTTAGCGGCGACATAACATTACCTGAGTGGTCTCACGCGTTAAATGAATCCTTTAGTACACAGTCTCATGTGTTAACGACCTCAAGGAAGAATGTTTTTAAAGCATAGTGAAAAAGATATGATGGTGATGAACAGTATTTTTACCCTTTTTCAAAAACACTTTCAAACCTTTTAATAATTGATCATATTAGTCTAACCGAGTTGTTGTCTGCAAATGGTTTCAAGTTTGAAAAGTTTGAAATTTGGTCGTCTTTTAAAGAGTTATATTAAATAACGTTACGAGTGGAATTCTTGAAATGTTCAAGAGCAGTTTCTATTAATGGCATGGTAATTGGAAATTTACAGAGCTTTACAAGGCAAACAGGCTACATTACCCGCCCACATCCCACCGAGAAAACGATCGAGAAGTTTATTCAGCTGATTTTACAGGAAGCTACAAGTCTTATAGTCTCTTTAGACAGTTACACGTGTGGGAGAGTAAGTATTCATTGTAAACAGAACAGCTTATAAACTGAAATCGAAGATTTTTCTAAGGTGAACTTATGTTAATGTGTAGCCTTTGAAGATAGGGCTATATTTGATCGTGGTTCAAGCAGTTCTGAATACTCAAAAAATTAATCAAGACAGGTGTTACACGATGTTCATAGAAAAATTCTTTGTCTTATGTTATGAAGACTATAGCCTAAATAAACGTGGTGAATAGAAACTCGATACTTGAGACGCATATGTACTCGTAGCCTTTGATGACTTTTGTTTTAAGCTGTTACTTTATTTGCTTAAGTTTTTCTTCAAAATCTTTTTTGTTTCTCTTGTATTCCATTCCTTCCAGAATTAGTTATGATTTTTACTTCTCAAACTTTTCTCTGTTCCATTTACCCTTAGCAGTCACTGTGCACAGAATATTTACCCGCGGAAGGGTCAACACTAATCGGGCCTTACAGGGTCAAAGTAACCACAGTCCATGAGACAGGGTACTACATATTAAGACATTACGTCGTCAGTGACGGGAATCACGTGAGTATGTTTTTGCTCCACGAAACTGAATACTTCGTTACGCCCAAGTCAAATGGTTAGTATGCCGGACCCGTTTGCTCTTGTAGACACCCTGTGACACTCATGTATCAAAAGCATCAAAAAACTGATAGAGAAGTAGCATAATACTCCATCTATTTCCCAGAACACCTCTTGCATTATCAGAGAGAAAAACCCGAGTGACCCTCTTGAAAAGGGGAATTGAGTCGTTATATAGAATATGAAATGTACAAAGAGGATATTTTTATTTCGCTGGAAGATCGAAATTTATCTCATCCGGTAAACACTATCGGTAAAATTTTCTCAAGTGGCGCAGCTACCCGTGAAAGTATTACCGATGATGTTCACGAGATGAAATTAATTTCGATCTTTCACGGAAAAGAAACAAATATGCTATTTATTTCATGCATCTTCGTTGGACTTTCGTCAAATACAGTACAGTTGTTTTCGGTTATTCCCCGTAGCGCATCTGACCTCACATACGAACGCATTAAAACCTTACGTTAAGCGCGAGAAATGTAGGGTAACTGTGCGTAAATTAAGTCATATTTCCCTCTAGTTGAATAGCACGTGTTGTTTACCTAGGTAACTAGTGCACGAGAACTACTGTTTTCGCCTTCAATCGAAGAGTTAGAAATATGAAATCGGTATTTTCAATGGTCTTACCCATGAATATACTGTTGCAATTAGCTTCCCGTTTCACAAAGAGTCGTGTATCACCAAGGGGATATAAAAGTTATTAGTATGAGGGTCGTTCATTCAATTGCCACTGGGTGTCTATGATACGCATTACATTAAATACATATATTTCTTTCATTTCATCCCTTTAAAATATTCTCCCTTGATAGAAATACATCTTTTAAGTCTGGAAATTCAGTCTGTGAAGGCTGCAAAATAGGCTTTTCTAAGAATACCCAGCAGACACTAAAAAATGGCACTTCCCTAGACACTTTCACAGCCATATCGGCATCCAGAGAGAGTTTTCTTCCATAAAAGAAAGAGAAAAAAGTCACATGGGGTGAGGTCGGAAGAATAGGATGGATGGAAACGCTGCACCACCTTTTCCATTTCCATGAAATTCTGAACAATTGCAGACTTGAGAGCAGCTGCATTGTCATGAATAAAGCACAGGCCCTTAATCCTGTTCTAGGTTTCCGTTCTTCACGGTGTTTCTTCACTATTGGAAGCACATTGTTCTTACAAAAGTTGCCTGTAAGCCTTTGGCCGTTCAGTACAGGAATTTGAGCAATTGGACCGCCTGGATTATAAAATACTGCGCTTTTTATTCTTTTTGGTATGATTGCTCTAACTCGGTCTTTGCGCAGCCACTGTTTATTATTGGCGCGTCTTTGGGGCTCAAATTGATAAATCCAGGTTTCATCACATGTGAATAGTACTGATATTCTGCTTTTGTCACAATTTTTATACTTTTTCGGAAGAATCTTGGCCATTTTTACACGGGTAGCCTTTTGTCAAAAGTTGGGGGACCCATCGAAAGAAAATCTTACGAAGTTTTAACTACTTAGTCAAAATCTTATAAATTTACCCCGATGAAATGCCAACTCTATATCTTCCATTGTAAGCCTGACATCCTGCTTAATGAAATATGTGACAGCAACAACATTTTCTTTGGAAACTGCAGTTATAGGTTGACCAGGATGGGGGGGCATTTTTAAAGTAAGTTGTACCATCTTTAAATCTTTGAATTTTTCATACCATCTGAAAACCGACCGTATTGATACCGCAGAAGCCCCATGTATCTGACATTATTATATACTTTGATATTGTCCCCATGTATTTGCAATGGATGAAAGTATGTGATATTTTTTCATATTGCATACTTTGATATTACATACTTTAGAGCTTTTTTCACGTGCGTTGCTAAGTACGGAACTATTTTAAAACGCGTCATTTCTCTAAAAATCAAAATATGAACGGCCGCCATTATCATAAATTTCATCGTTAGACATCATGTTTTACTAACTTTTCAATGCATAGTTCTTATTAAAAACATGAAAATAAACAGAATACTTGTTTCCCTAATAACAGTCACTGCAAAGTTACGAAAACTTTGTCTAACGAACATGTTTATCGATGATGAAATTATTAAGGGATGAAAAAGGATCCTCGGTCGCCATCTTGTTTGTTTACATATCTTTAGCAACGGTGACGTCATCAAAGGCCAAAATTGAAAATTCCGCGAAAGCACGGTATGGCGACGAAACAGATTTCTCGTCGCTTTTTGAATAAATAAGACTGTTTTTGAAAAGATAAATCAATGAATTCGATGAAAAGACTGTGAAATCACGGGAAATTATGTAAACAATATCAAAGTATATAATAAAAAGGTTATTGCACTTGTATGGAAATATATTGTGTTGAACTCGTTCTTTTGGCTTAGTTGCCCTCACAAGCTCGGGCAACTCTACCAAAAGAACTCGTTCATCACAATATATTCCCATACAAGTGCAATAACCTATATAATTCACTAAATATTTGTGAAGCTGAAATAACGCGACTTTTAAAATAGGCTTTAATTTCAAGCTTTGCTTTTGGGTTCATTGTCCATTCAGTAATATAGCCAGTGTATATGACTGCTCCTATTTTATTTTCAATTATTTTTGAAAGAATGAACCTATCAAAACAAAATTTCGTGTCAGTATTCAACACGATTTGCTTTTGAAAATGACGTTATCTCCGTGTGATACATTATGGTCATGTGTAATGGAGGCCTATAAGTGATAATTAAATGAACGACCCTCGTATTTGATTTATTTCCCTGAGTATTGAATATAATTCATTTAGCGTCAGGTTCCACCCAACCAAATTAGAAACTATGCCATTGAGGATAATTTAACGCCAAATGAAGGTAGAAATGAATTGGCAACACTTAATATATTTCTCAAACAAAAAAAAATTATAGAGAGATGTTCTTGTATAACCCACGCTGTACTGAAACCGTCAGTTAAAGCTTTATTTACGAGCATTACCTTAGAAATGATAATAATATAAAAATAGATCAAGTACCCTCGAAACAAAACTTGCACTCTATTAGAGTTCATTCAACTCTTCCATATAAAAGAAAGTCAAAAGAAAGCTTCGTGTTCACTAAGACAGAAAAAAAAAGAGATGTTTGTACCATCCAGCTAATTAGAAAATTAATATACATAGCTTCTTGTATGACCAAAACAACATAAAGGTAGTTGAGAAAGATCCATGGAGTTTCAAAACGAATAAAAGACTTATGTTCCGTCAAAACAACATGAGATTGATTTTAACATGCTTTGAAAACAAAGCAAACAAAACGGAATGAAAAATCTTCATAAATCAGCCATGCAAAATGAAATTAACTAACTTCGTGTTCATATCGAGATAAGAGTTTACTGCCATTGCATGTAAGTGTTTTCTCGTATAGGCAATTTGTACTCTAGAATCACTACTGTTCTTTCTTTTTAATTTTCAGTCATTTTATGGTAAACAATAAAAACAACGACGTCATTATCATCATTAACTATAGCTGATATCATCATCATCGTCGTCATAACCACCATTATCATTATCCTGTTCTTGTTCTTGTCCTTCTTGTATTGTTCTTCTTGTTCTTCTTCAACACTACCACCGCCATTATTAGATCATCATTAAAGATATCATGTGAGTCATCATTATTATTATGCTATTATTATGTATTTAGCAGCAGCAGTATAGTGTTCAGTTACTCAGTGCGCGTATCAGAACAAGGAGGAAAATTTTAAAAAATCGTATTCTTTCAATATAGGAATTCCGCACAAACTTCATGACATACAAGGGCTGGTTACTGAAACATGCAATACCGTCATCAGTACATGAGATGTTCAACTTGATACAATATGTAGGAAAGCAAGGATCTTCAACTGTACAGCCCATTTTGGTGCTCTGCTCGTATGTATTGGTTTTCGTAGTCTGTAGGTCGGTAGTTTTCGAAGAAATCCTGAAGCAAAAGGGTGAAATAGTGCTACAGTCTTTACGCTTGTGTGGTCGGTGTAAAGAGGTTTGTAGCGGAAAAGACCGAAAGCTTTTCTTATTGCTAACAAAATCTCAGTGATTTATGCTTCTCTTTTTAAGCTGTTTTGGTTGATAGATACCACGCACGCGAAAATCATTTGTTTCTCCCTTTCTTGAAAAAGAGATGCCTTTTATTGACAAGATCGAGAATCTTATTATAACCATACCATGGCTAACGTACAGATATACTAGTAGTATGATACAATTTGGTTTATGTACCTGTCTATTACTTGGTCTCAAATTTACAGGGGAAACAAAGGAACAAAAGTTGCCGTTTAGAAGTTTTGTTGAGTGTAAGTCTCAAACGATGGAATTTGAGTAGACAACTTCTGGTATATCAGCATTTTCTCCCGTTATCACTGTGTTTCAAAAGATTCTTATACGCTGTAGTTTAAATTCACGAATGTCTGCAAAAAAGTTAATTAACATGGGCCATGTTTGGGAAAAAAAAGGTTTAATGCATCTCCGGGATTAATGATACCAAGCAAGTCATCACATAAATGTAGATTCATACTATCCGTCATGTCTAACAATTGACTGAATCTATAAAGGTAGCATAGTCTTTTAACATACAGAAAATTGACCAATAGCAAAAGTTTTTGGCACATCTCAGCCTTCTTGGACAGTGCAGGCCAACAACGTATTACAGGAGACCACTCCTTTATGCATGGCTTCGTCTCGACTTAAATACAATACCTAACACCTGCGTTAGGGAGATTAGTGATTATGGTATTGGTCTTTTAAACCACAAAAAACGAGGATATTTGTCTTCATTGGTTCGAATTCCGCCAGATGAGGTTTGTATTTCAGCTATGCATTTGTTGCGAACTTTCATGTTCGTAAGATGGGGGCTCGTCCGGGATTGGCCATTGAGCCATTAATCCGATTTGTTGCCAAAAACGGACTTCCTGCCTTTATAAGGCTTTGAGTCATCAATAAATGATGACTTTAAGAGGGGGTGTGTTACGGGAGACCACTCTTTCATGCATGGCTTCGTCCCGATTTAAGTACAGTACCTAACAACTGCGTTAGGGAGATATCTCTTTAGCTCAGTGGTTATGGTATTGGTCTTTTAAATCTTGGAAAACGAGGATATGTGTCCGAGGGGTTCGATTCCCGCCAGATGCGGTTTGTTTTCAGCTATGCATTTGTTGCGAACTTTCTTTTCGTAAGGTGGGGGCTCGTCCGGGATTGGCCATTGAGCCATTTATCCCATTTGTTGTCTCAAAATAGACTGTTTGCCTAATAAGGCTTTGAGTCATCAATAAATGATGACTTTAAGAGGGGGTGTGTTACGAAAGACCACTCCTTCATGCATGGCTTCGTCCGATTTAAATACAATACCTAACAACTGAGTTAGGGAGATATCTCTTTAGCTCAGTTGTTATGGTATTGGTCTTTTAAACCTCGAAAAACGAGGATATTTGTCAGCCATGGGTTCGAATGCTGCCAGATTCGGTTTGTATATCAGCTATGCATTTGTTGCGAACTTTTATGTTTGTAAGATATGGATCGAAACGTTTCGGAGATGCATCAAGCCCTTTCTCAAAGATCATGGCTCATTTATTTAAACAGGGATGGTTTCACGAAAAGCGGTTTGTTCTGTGTACTGTTATCTACGATCGAAAGAATGAAGGCGGAAGAGGAAGTTGCCATTGCGCAAGTCATGCGCAAGGCTCGGCTGAAGAACCCTAAAGTCATAACATGCTTTGTAAGTTTAAAATGTTCACATCTATAAATGACCTTTGTCTTGTAGCTAACTCCTTTCTCAAATATTATGACAAATAGAGAAACTGCTAGTGAAGAGCAATGTCTTCTTTCGTCAAAAAAAAGTTTTCAGATGTATCTTAAACGTATGGCCTTGATAACTATTATCGTTTGTTCAACCCCCTAAAGCAAAGAGAATAATTTCACCCAATTTTGGTTAAGATCAGATTGCCCAGGACATGCCGTCTGATCTTAAATTGAGTCTGTCCGATATTTTGATAAATGCTCCAACCAGAACTGCCTTATCGTTGTGACTGGTAGGTTGTGACAGGTAGGAACTTACAGACATTTTCTGACGAAAAAGTTTTTTTTTTTATGTCCTCAAAAACAAACATCTACAAGATTCAAGTTTTATATTTTGATTCTATTTTAAGAATTACAGTTTGTAATGCGAAAATAAAGGCTAGTATATGCATTTGTTCTAAAATTTACATAAATATAAGAACCAGTGTCTTTTTTGACAGATTTGTACATGTACAGTACGTCCTGGCCCCGTATTCACCGACCATTCTAAAGAAAGTTCTTAGTCTTGTTCTCCAAAAAGATTTTCCAAATCTGAAAGTAATACAACTTCTGATTGGCTAAACCAAATGGTTTAGCCAATCAGAAGTTATTTTACTTTAAAATTAAGAACATTCTGGGGAATAAGACCGAGAACGTCCATGAAAATGGTTGATGAATACGGACCCCGAGAAAATATAGTGCCAAATAAGTGTACATGTAACAACTTGATTTTTAGCCGAAAAAAAAAAAACGATGGCACATTTGTCAGAATCAATTTTGGAAGTTCAATTCTTGAAGAAACACTTGGACAGCACTTGCTTTAGGCGTATGCTCGCAGTGCTTTGGCCAGTGACATCACCATTTACTTCCACTATCTGTGACAGTTGTCTAAAATCAGAAAATTTGCAACAGCTTTATTACAGCAAAAACAGGGGCATCTGTGTGATAAGTATCTTTTTTTTTCTACCATGTGACATTTTTTTCAATTGTTCAGTATTCTAAAAGTAAATGGTGTTTCTTTCATTGCAGGAGCAGTACAAGTTTTGCCATGACTTTGTTCAGCTTTATTTACAGAGTGAAGAAACATATGCTAATGCATTATAGACATTTGAATGTAAACAGCGCTGATAATTTTTCATACAGCCACAGACAAGACACGTTTAAAACATATTTGAGAAATCCATAAAAAAAAAAAAAAGGAAAGTTTACAGTGATTTGAATTGTTGTATGTCCTTTTCTCACGATGTTTTTAAAAGCTTTCTCGTTAAAGAATGGGCTGTTTGGTAAACAGTTGACAAAGTTTATCAAATATGAATATTTGGAGTACTTTTCGCCTTTCAGCCATCAAATTACTTACTAAATTACAATAACAATTCCATTTAGTTATGATGAACCTAAATATTGTAGTTTAAAAGCCGTGTTCGCTGGAAGATATTTCGTTTTAATGGACAGTGCAAATCCAAGATCAGATTTCACGTTCTGTGCAATCTGATCTGCAATCTGATCTTTTGACAACAAACGCCTTCTAACCATTCAAAGACTCGTCATTTGATGCATATTTAGCTCTTTACTTCGGCATTTCAGGCTAGTCCAAATGAAAAGCACTTGCTGATGACAAAATAGACGTTACTGAAAAATTGAATTTGGTGTTTTTTTTTTTTTACGATGAAAAAAGTATGGAGAAAATGTCAAATATTACTAGCTTCTTCTCCTTTTACCATTTTGTTTTCAAAACCTCTCTCTCTCTCTCACTTTCTCTCTGGGTCGTTAGAACCCTTAACCCGCTAAATAAGTAAAATAGAAAGTTTCTAGCCGATATTAAAAGCCTGAATATTGCTATTTCAAATAATTTCTTATCGGATAGAGTAGGTCCAAGATCAGACTACAAGTTCTGTGCAGTCTGATCTTGAGCTACACTGTCTGCAAAAGGTCCAAGAGTGGTGCTTAGTAGTGATAAGTAATTTATGGGTTAAAGGGTTAATTCCCTCTGTGCAAATTCTTTTAGAACTGAGAAGTTCTTAGATTTTTTTGCGAAGAAAACTGTAAATAACTGTTTGATTTTTTTCTTTTTCGGAATATTTAGAATGATTTTATGACTCCGAGTTTGTAAATTTTTTCTGTCTAGCTTATCAGCTTGCATTTTAACTCTATCGTAGGCTATTAATTGTATAAAAATAGTCTTTATGTATTTCTATTGTTCATTATAACGTCTAATATTATCATCGTCAATATTGCTAATTTTTTTTTCTCAATTTTTTTCCCCGATTTTCCTTTTTTTTTTATGTCTTTTTTTTCCCCATTATTTTCATTTTTTCTGTCTTTAATATTTATTAATTCTATTCCCTTTTTTCGTAATTTTCCTTTTTTTCATGTTTTTCCCTGTAATTTTCATTATTGACTGGTCCTCCATTTTCTCTTTTATTTTGGTTGTCTGTATGTTCCGCATAGATTGTTGTAAATCTAATTGACCAGGAACGTTGTTGTTCTAGTCGGAGAATAAGACTACTGAATTGAATTCTACTAGCGCTTACCTGGGTCCAGTTTGGTAATTGTTTTTCGTATGATATTCTAACGTTACATTGTCACAAAATGACAGTGAATATAGCTAAACCGACCTATTAACTCTTTACTAAATGACAAAATTCTAGACTAGTCGTATTTGAAAGGCCCTGCATACGTCAAATTAAATGAAGCCGAAACATTAGATTTAGTCTTTGAATGAAAATAAAATCTGGTAAAGAAGAAGGAAAAAAAAAAAAAAAAGGCTGGTTACCAGCATTTTCTCTTTTTCCCCTCTGTGTTTTAAAAGGCGACTTGCAATTTATTCAAGAAAACAAACTTAGCTAGCATTTAAACTTCGGACTTGGTATAAAACTGGGAAAACATCATGAAATCGCGTATACATGTTTGTTTACATTAGCTTGACAGCACAAGTAGCTCCGGCACTGCATAATTTATTTTCATGGAGCTATGAAAATTTTTTTTTCAGCCAATCAGAACTTGCTAATATTAATGAAAACAACTAATACCGCCATTCAAGTCGCACCGATTCCGCTATTTCGGTCAAAACGCCGTGAATCGTAGGAAAAACGGCAACAGCGCAGTAGATACGCTTTGATCGTAGTAGAAGCGAATCGAAAGCTTCATGATCGCCGCTTTTAAACCCCCATTCAACTGTACGAGGATTCCGTTACGTTTAAAATTTTGGTAAAAACGCCGCAAAGCGTAGCAGGAACAGCAACAGTAGATACTGTTGGATCGTAGCAGAGGCGTATCGAAAGCTTCATGATCGCCACTTCACGGCGCTTGTTTTGACTTTGCTTAAAATTTACGTAGCGGGGTCGCCGTGGGCACAAAGCGCCACAAAAGCATAGTAAAAGCATAGCAAGAAATTTGTGAACGCAGCAGTATCGTGGCGGAAGCGCGAGTAACGTTGCGAAAATGCAGTGCATCGCAACAAAAGCAATACCCAACCCTTTCAATCTATTGTTCATAACTCAGATGAGCGCTTTTTGGCCAATGGCCCTCTTGCGATGTAAAGCCGATGTTCAGCTGCTGCTATATAGAAACGTTCCAAAAGCGCAACAGAAGCGCAGCTACTGCGCATTGGTCGTAGCAAGGTTGCAGCAGGAACGTAGTAATATGGAACGCCTTAACTGCCTCATTATACGGGTTTTTCTGTTATTAGGTACATTCCTCATATCGTTATTTACGACCTTCATCCTTTTATGTCAAACGGTAGGTTTTTTAAGTCAAAACCACATATTATTGTGTGCAAACTTAATAATGCAATGTCAAATAATAAGGCTGTTAAGTGCATTCTTTGTATCATTGTTTGCAGACTTCATCATGTAATGTTGAACGGTAAGATTTTTGGGTGCATTTATTATTTCGTTATGCGCAAATGTGTTACCTTTATTTCAAACGATAAGATTGTTAGGTGTATTTGTTATTTAGCTAGATGTAAATTTCATTATAGTATGTCAAATGGTTTATTTGCTCGGTTCATTTATTATTTCGTTACATATAAAACTAACGGTAATATGTAAAACGGTACGTTTATTTGATGGATTCTTTATATCGTTATGTGCAAATGTCATTATGCTTTCTAAAATGGTTAGGCTGTGAGGTGCATTGTTACTATTATTAGGCGCAGACGTCATTATTTTATGACAAATAAAAAGTTTATTCTGTCCATTCTTTCTTTCATTATGTGCAAATGTCAGTATGCTTTCTAAAATGGTTAGGCTGTGGGTGCATTGTTGCTATCATTAGGTACAAACGTCATTATGTTATGACGAATAAAAAGTTTATTCTGTTCATTTTTTATATCGTTATGTGCAAATGTCATTACGCTTTCTAAAATGGTTAGGCTGTGAGGTGCATTGTTGCTATCATTAGGTACAAACGTCATTATGTTATGACGAATAAAAAGTTCATTCTGTTCATTCTTTATATCGTTATGTGCAATTGTCATTATGCTTTGTAAAATGGTTAGGCTGTGGGGTGCATTATTACTATCATTAGGTGCAGACGTCATTATATTATGATATAGATATCATGCATAGACACAGATCTCGCATGACGCTCGGCTGCCATTTTTTTCTCAGATATACGACAATTGATGCAAGTGTACCGCTTTTCGGCAACATAACGATGATTGCATCCAACATAGTGGCGTCTGTACCTAACAATAGAAAGATCGACATCACGCTATTTTGAATGCACACACAATCGAATTATTTTTAAATCATGATTAAAAAATAATGCACAAAACAAACTTACAGGTTGACATACACGTATGACGTTTTACACGACGATGATACGAAAGCACCTTACAAACAGATTTTTTGCCTTGACACTTGAGTCTTTTGCGCTACACGATAAAAAGAACGCACCTAACAAACTTTCCATTCGACATGTGATTAAGGTGTCTTCACACAATGATATGAAGAATGTACGTAACAAACAACCATTTGAATTAAAAATATGACATAGACACACAGCGATAAATAGAACGCACCTCATAAAATTACATTTTTGGTATACAATAATGGCCTTTTCACATAATAGTATAAAAAGTGCATTTCTTAAGGCTTGCCATATGACTGCACAAAATTAAGTCTAAGAATAACAACGTAAGGAATGCGCCCAACAATACTACTCATTGACATAACAAAATGACGTTTGCTCAATACAGCACAACAATGCACCTAACAAACTTACCGTTCAAGACACACCATAAAGGCATTTACACATAATGGAATAGAAAGTGCTCTCAACAACTTGATCGTTAAAGATAACTTAATGACATTTGTTCCTACGAAACATAAAGACTGCACCTAACAAACGAACTATCGTACACAGAACCATGGCATTTGAACATAACGATGTGAAGAAGGTACCTAACAAACTTACAGTTTGAGACAACAAATGACATTCACCCATAACAATATAAGAATGCGCTTAACAGATTTACTATTTGACATAGCACAATTGCGTTTGTACATAACGATGTGAATAAGGAACCAAATAAACTTACCGTTTGAGACAAAATAATGACATTTGCCCATAACAATGAGAATAATTCACCTAACAAACTAAGTATTTGACATTGCATAAGGTTATGTGCACATAACAATGAGAAAAATACACATAACAAACTGTCTGTTTGAGACTATATGATGACATTTGTCCATAACAACGGTGAATAATGCAACTAACAAACTTTTTGTTGCCGACAACATGATGGTGTTTGGACATAACGATAAGAAAAATGCACCTAATAAACTAATGATTTGACATAACAGAATGGCGTTTGAACATGACAACGTGCAGAATGACTAATCAAACTTATAATTTGGCAAAATATAATGACGTTTTGATATAACAATAAGAAGAATACACATAACAAACTAATCGTTGGACATAACAAAATGACGTATGGACATAACGATAAGAAGAATGCACATATCAAATTAATGATTTGGCATAATATAATGACGTTTGCACATAACGATAAGAATGCACATATCGAATCAATGATTTGACATAAAAAAAAATGACATTTGGACATAACGATAAGAAGAATGCACATAACAAACTTATGACTCAACATAACACAATGATGATAGGAGTTATGGCATAACATAATTACGCTTGGGCATAACGATATGATGTACGCACCTAACAATCATACAATTGAACATAATATAATGATATATGCACAAAACGGTATGATGTAATGACCAAACAAATCAACCATTTCTCATAAGGATATGAAGAGTGTACCTGACAAACCTACTATCTGACATAACAGTATTGCGTTCGGTCATACCCATAAGAAGAATGCACCTAACACACACATCATTTGACATAAGATAATAAAGCCTGCACATGAATATATGAAGAACTGACCTAATGAAATAAAGTTCAGTGTAATGAGGCAGTAAAGGCGTTCCATATAGTAAACCTGAAATCCCGTGCCGTATTGGGCGCGAAGTAGAAGCGTCTTGGAAGCGCCGTAGAAGCGCAACAACGGCTAGACAGGATTGTGACCAGCGCAGCAAGATCATACTTGAAGCCTTCGATAAGCATACTGGAAATGCACGAGTCCCGTGATGTTGCACGTGTCGGCGCTTCTTCGGCGATTCGGAAGATTTTTGAGAAGCACCATGATCGCCATGAGCGCAGTGGGATCGCTGCCAAGTGGAATGGGGGTGTAATATTGAATTATTTAGAATTGACAAGTTCTAAAATTTATGGCAAAGTAAAATGTAACGAACTTATTGAAATATTTGGAAATCCGTAGAATTGTGTCATTACTAACTTTTAAGCTTGTGTTCAAACTGTGTCTAGTATGTAAGCTATTCTTGTATTAAAGCGTTTATGTAAAAATTATTTTTTATCATCATATTGTTATTGCTGATTTTTTTCTAAGTCTTCTTATTCATTTCATATATTATTATTATTATTATTATTGTTTCTTTGACCTTTAGTCTTTTTTCTCTTTTTTATCTTATTTGTCTGTTCTGCATAGACTACTGTACGTATAATTAACCAGGAACTTTGTTGTTCAAGTCGGAGGATAAAATTATTGAATTGAATTCTGCTAGACTGTGTTCATATATTTTATCTTTACTGTGTCCATACGAACAGCTTTCATTTTATTGCGAGTCCTGTACAGATCGTGAAGGAAGACGGCGAAAAGGAGCAATTAACTCTACATCTGCGAAAAGTATCAACTCAGGTCAGCCTGCGCGGATTGCGCAGGCTGACCTGGGCCGAAACTTTTCGCTATTGGTCAGTTTTCTATATGTTCAAGGACCAGTCTATCTCATGATTAAGTTGGTTAATAGGTGAATATTATAAGATCCTTAAGTATGTGATAGCTTGCTTGGTACCATGGATCACGGAGATGCATTAAGCCTCCTTTTACCGGAGCATATCGCCTGGGACCAAGGCTAAGCTTTTACTAGCTTTCCTTGCTTGTCAAGGCAGTGTAGATCAAAATTCGACTGGACAGCATGTGCAGTATATGTATTGGATGAACTCTGTCAGCTTTCCTTTGTAAATATTCTAATTAAACATGGGCTTGAATATGTTTTGCTCAGTTTCCTGTTTTTTCCTTGCCCAAAATTATGCATTTCATACATTTGGTGCCAAACAAGTTGAAACAGCGTTATTTATCATTACGCCGCTCAGTGTTCTGTTTCGAACAGTGCATATCAAGATCAGATTGCACAGAACGTGCTGTCTGTTCTTTGATCTACACTGTCCAATATTTGGAGAGAAAAAAACTTTGAAATCGCAATATTTTTTTCCTGATCGTCCGGAAATGCTATTTAAACTCTTTTCCAAACAACAGAATTTTTGACTGGACCAAACTATAAGCCATTGCAGACGACAAATCAAATGTAGCTTGACGACGTATATGTTTGCGCGCATCCTACTGCGCATGTATTTTTATCGTGAATATTGAATCAAACGTGCGCCTATGTATTTTTTGCATATAATGGTAATACTATTGGTGCACTGAAACAAGTAGCACTTCCTTCGGGTAGTATTGGTGAAGAGAAAAAAATGGATCTTTGAACTGTTACCGTTAAATAATTAAAATGCTGCTGACACGGCGTTACACACCAAACAAGGAAACAAAGGCAGTAAATTTAAAACTTTGGAAGTATAGCTGTTTTTACTTTGAAAATTATTGTTGGAAAAGGAGAAATCGCTCCTATTGACCAATTTCTCCTTTTCTCACCATGTCTGCTGAGCTTTTATCCCATTTTTTTACTTGAAAAAATAACTTCCACAGTGACCTTTATCCTTGTTTTCTGACGGAATAAGCACGGATAGGTGCCATTTTTATTTTTTCTTATTGTTTAGAATCATAAATACTATAAGTGTGGAAAATTTAAGAAAAATCTTTCCGTTAGAAAGTATGTATTTTGTTAAGAATAGCCCTTAATTCGATCAAATTATCTCACTTTTTAACTCAATAGTCTACATATAACATGCATATTTGTACATTTATCATGCTCAAAACCAGGCTTTTATATATTTTTGTGCAAAAATATATGCATTTTTATGAAAATGATGTATACTTGTACTTTTTTCGTATAATTTTCCTATTAAACTGACTATTTATTAAAGAAAAGCGCTTTTAAATCCAGTATAAGCTGAATTTTGGAACTGTATATACCTTTTCAGAGGCAAATTTCTCAGAAATGAGCACGGTGACCCACATCTTTTTTTACTGTAATCTCCTAGAGACATGATGGGCTTTGTATGTGCAAAGTTTTAAAAAAATCTGTCATTTAGAAAAATTTGGAATGTACGTCGTTAAATGATTATTTCTTTCTTTGATAGCCCAGAAAATAATGTCGTCAAAGGGAAAATGTTGGTTACCAGCATATTCTCCTTTTTTCACATTGATTTCAAAGCCTTCTATTAAAGGGTAGCCTGGGTACCCCTTATAACACACTCTTAATAGCGGTCTGATATAGATTTTTGAAAGCTATATATCTTTTTATCGCTTCCGTTATCAATACCACCTGGGGACATTCGAGGGTCTCCCCATGACTATAAATTGGGCATATCATAGACTTGAAGGCACAGTGTTGAAAACGATGGATTCGCGCTTTTTTTGGACCAATTCAAGTTTAGCGGGTGATTTCATGTATGCATGACTCTCCCGAACCGCTAGGTACCATCAAAAATAGATTGCGACGTTCAAAAACCCTTGTTCTTGTTAAACTATCCTCCAAAGTCATTTTGAATAAGCCGTTTGAAATTTTGTTGTCAATATTTTCAAAGGAAGTGATCAAACTGAGGCTACTGGAATTTCGGTATCTACTTTGAGTCATTTACGTTCGAAAACGGACTGCAGCGACATCTAGTGCGATGGATTAAAGTACATGTCGCTGCGACTGGTTTTCGAATGTCTCCAGGCCATCATTTTTGACAAAGTAACGTCCGAATGATAGCAATGGAAAAAAATGAACGGCCTAGAATCCAGGCTATTCTAGGGCCGTTAAAAGCTCAATCGCGGCCAAAAAATCAATACAGGTCAAAAATGTATTTAGATTTAAAATCATTCCATTTTAAAGAATGGGATATATGGTTAAGATGACAATCCGTTATTGTTGTGGTCGATGCAAGCGTAAGTCGCTGCCAGAAAAAGTGAATTTTAAAATCAGGCAAAAAGTAAACTAAAGATGGAGTGACCTGGCAGGTTTGAACTTAGTTTTGTAGTCAATTTCTCTGCCCTCGCCAGCAATCATACAGTTGAGACCTGATGTTGTTTCAGCTTATCCAATATCAAAAACTTAATTATCTACCAGTCGACGAAATGTTAGACTTGTCTGATTTGATTGATTGTTTGTATGATGTGTAACGCCGTTTTCAACATTATTTCAGTTATATCGCGGCCGTCAGTGCACCTGTCCAAGCAGCGCTCCGCACAATATTCTTTCCAAGCCACTGGCTGCTTTCCCACATAACCATCGTCGTAACAATGGTCAGCAGTGATAGAGGAATGAATCCTATCACAATGGCTGTCATCAATCCTCGTAAAGAAATTGGCCAAGCCAGGGATCGAACCAGAAACCCCCTATTTTGTATGCTAACGACTGAGCTACAGGAAATCGGCTACCAGACGACGAAATGTTAGACTTGTTCGAATCGAAAACAAATGATGTAATTTGTATTTGTACAGACAACATGCCCAAAGAACTTCTAGTCACTATCATTTTCCGCGCAGGCTGACCTGGGTCGGAACTTTTTGTTCTCGGTCAATCTTCTGTCTGTCAAAGGACCAGTGGACTTCATGATTCTTTTGGTTGTTTGACAAAATGGATTTTATGGATCCATGATTATGTGATAACTTTCTTGGTATCATGCAGCAGGGAGATGCACTAAGTCCTGTTTTGTCAGAGCAGGGATCAAAGATGTTGACACTTACAAAATATCAAAGTGAACAAGACAACTGCTTAACAAATTGTCGTTTTATTTCTTTGCAGCTAAACGGATAGTAAATGTGTACAACTTTTAAAAAAAATGAGGATCAAGTTTTTAAAGGTCAAATATGAGAGTGGACAAAAAAATAAATTCATGATAAATGATCACCAGGATCTATAATTACTATTTCTAACCAATTACTAAACATCCCCCTATTTTAATGACCCTATGAAAACTGTTTTTAAAAAAAAAATTGCTGAAAAAGGCGAAAATGTTTGAAACCAGCATTTATCCTCCTTTTCCACAATGTTTTCTACCTGTCTAACACAAGTCCTATCTATTGTGCCAGATTTAAAATAAATCTAATCACTAATATAATATATTAGTTAATTATATATTATTTACCAGTAGTTTCATGTATACAACATCGCACCAGCTCAACAGATCATGACAACTAAATTTCCTCACTACCACTCACAGAAAACCTCTTCTTCATTTAGCAGAAAAAATTTTGAAAAAAAAGAAAAAAAAAAAAAAAAACAGTGTGGCAAAAGGAGAAATTGCTGTTCACAAGCTATTTGTTATCATGTTAACAAGGGTATGCTTGTAATAAGCTTTTAGTCCTGTTGTGTATCCATACCAAGATTTTTTCATCGACAAAATATGTTTCCAGATTGTTTATTACTTCATCCACAAGCTATAGGAATAACCCTTTACCTCACTATCATGAGTTTAAACAACCTAAAAGAGGAAGGCTTTTGAACAAGGCTTTTGAAAACAATGTAGGAAAAGAAGAAAATGCTGGTAACCAGCATTTTCTCCTTTTCCCACAATGTTTTCTACTCGAAAAACACAAATTATCATTTAAGCCACAGTTATTTTGTCATATTCAAAATGCTTTCAACTTGGTCCAGTCCAAAGTTCTGTCAGTTGATAAAGGGTTAAGGGAATCAGTCCAAATTTTGGACTCAATTCAGCAAAATTAGTTTAATTTAAACATTTATTTTGCATCGATTGAGAAACAAGTTCACGCAACTCATACAAATCTCTCTCGATTCTGCATTTTAAAAACTAGAACTTGTTTTTCTACAAAAAAACAGATGTCTCCCCCTTTTCGGTGTCAGATATGTGACCCGGGAAAGTTCTAACAAACAAAATGGTCATTTTTCTCTAACTGTTTTCGAGTTATAGAGTGGACGCAATTTGTGAGTATAAATAAGTAAGGAAAATAATTGAAGTGAAATAACTGGAAAAATATACAAACCTGAGTTATGGTTCTTGTGCATGACACTTTGTCTCATGGTGCTTTACAAATGTGTGAAGTTTTATCAAAATATCTTAAAAGGTTTTCAAGTTATAGAGCGTGTATGTAAAATGAGTCAGGAAAATAATCAAAGGGGAATAACTCGAAAAATAGACAAGCCAGAGTTACAGTTCTTGTGCATGATACTCTATCTCATGGTGCTCTACAAATATGTGAAGTTTTGTCAAAATATCTTAACAGGTTTTTGAGTTACAGAGCAGACATGATTTGTGATGCAAAATATTCAAAGGGGAATACCTTGAAAAATAGACAAGCCAGAGTTACGGTTCTTTGGCATGACACTCCAGCTCATGGTGCTCTACAAATGTGTGAAGTTTTATCAAAATATCTTAAAAAAATTTCGAGTTATAGAACGGTCAGGATTTGTGATGGAAAATAATCAAAGGGGAATAACTCAAAAAATAGACAAGCCAGAGTTACGGTTCTTTGGCATGACACTCCTTTCCATGGTGCTCTACAAATGTGGAAGTTGTATCAAAATATCTTAACAGGTTTTCGAGTTATAGTGCGGACACAATTTGTGATGGAAAATAATCAAAGGGGAATCACTTGAAAAACAGACAAGCCAGAGTTACAGTTCTTGCACATGATACTCTGTCTCATGGTGTTCTACAAATGTGTAAAATTTTATCAAAAAAAAAGGGTTTAGAGTTATAGAGTGGACACGAATGGTGATGGAAAATAATCAAAGGGGAATAAATAGAAAAACAGACAAGCCAGAGTTACGGTTTTTGTGCATGACACTCCATCTCATGGTGCTCTACAAATGTGTGAAGTTTAATCAAAATATCTGAAAAGGTTTTTGAGTTATAGAGCGGACACAATTTGACATTGAAAATAATCAAAGGGGAATAACTCAAAAAATAGATAAGCCAGAGTTACGGTTCTTGTGCATGACATTTTGTCTCATAATGCTCTACAAATGTGTGAAGTTTTATCAAATTATCTTAAAAGGTTTTGGAGTTATAGAGTGGACACGATTTGTGATGGAAAATAATCAAAGGGAAATAACTCAAAAAATAAACAAGCCAGAGTTACAGTTCTTGTGCATGACACTTCGTCTCATGGTACTCTACAAATGTGTGAAGTTTTATCAAAATATCTTAGAAGATTTTTGAGTTATAGAGCGGACAAGATTTGTGACGGAGACAGACAGACGGATGGACGCACGGGGAAAAACAATATGTCTCCCGACCCTGAGGGGGGGAGACATAACTACACCAGCACTCGCCCTTAATGTGCAAATATCAGGGCCAACCTAACTTCAATAAAAAATTAGAACTAGTTTTTCTACAAAAAAAAAAAACAGATGTTTCCCCCTTTTTGGTGTCAGAAGGATTAACTAGAGCTGTCACTAAATGTGACTTAATACCCCTGCCAGCGCTTTGACAGAAACAGGCAATTATTTGTACACAGACGGACACACGGACGGACACATGGACGGACACACGGACGGACACACAGACAGACAGGGTGATTCCAGTATAGCCCCGAAAACATTCATTTTGCGGGGATATAATAATCCATGATAAAGTTAATAACATTTTCTTTCAGATTTCTATTGCGGACACGAAATTGTACGTAAAATGAATAAGGAAAATAATCAAAGAGAAATAACTAAAAAATATACAAGCCAGAGTTATGGTTCTTGTGCATGGCACTTCGTCTCATGGTGCTTTACAAATGTGTGAAGTTTTATCAAAATATCTTAAAAAAGGTTTTCGAGTTATAGAGTGGACAAAATTTGTGACGGACGGACAGACAGACCGACGGATGCACGAGGAAAAACATTATGTCTCCTGACCCTAACGGGGGGCAGACATAAAGATTTTTTAGAAAAGCTATACAGGTGACCAGCACCAATGATAATAAATGCAAATTTCTCTCTAATTTGTAAACAATGAAAATCATATTAAAGTAGACCATTCACCTTCAAAAAATGTGCAATGAGAATATCTAGTACACGTCCAACAAAAAATTATTTACTGCATAAAATTTGTTATTTTTTTTCCATTACATGCAAATGTCATTAGATCTACTTACTAATCAGAGTGTATTTTTTTAGAAATATAGGAAACTTCTTCCCTTCCCTTCATCACTCTTTTTCCCTTCATCACTCTTTAAAATTCTTTACCAAAACAGAATTAAACAAAAAATAGACATAAGTATGAAATGCTATTGTAAGTCCATGTGGGTGTCACAGTTATTTTCTTTTTATCATGATCCTTTGTCCTTACAGCTCATACAGAGACAAACATGTACTGTTTACGTGGATATATACGTGTGACGAAAATTTTGCGAATTACAGATTATGGACATTTTGCGTACTGAGGTGTTTGTGAACTCCAGGGATTTGTTCTTTCTTGGTATACTTGTGGTAAAATATGCAAACAGAAAAGTTTGTGAATTTTCTAAATTTGCAAAATCGCAAAAATTTCCACTGCGCAAAAAATTCCACTTCGCAAAAATTTCCACTTATACAGTAAATGATCACATAAATAAAGTACAAAATGAAACAAAAAAATCACTTCTACCCAATACACAAAGACAAAAATGAAGAACACTTAACCTGAACATGTAGATAAATTTGTACAAATATACACATATGTCTATTTTTCTTCTCCCACATTTTAATGATCTTGAACAGGAAGGCCTTTGAAAACACTTTGATAGAAAGTAGACAACACTGGTAACCACCATTTTCTCCTTTTCCCACAGTTTTTCTGTCTGTTCAATGGGAAGTTTTTACTATGCTTAATTTGTCATCTACAGGTCACGTTTTGGATTTCAGATAGTTCAAAATTTTGCTGTTTGGTTTAAAATTAAATCTTGACCAGAAAATTTTCTAGACTTGTCCAAATTTAAAGCACTTCCAGATGACCAATCAAATTTGGCTAAAATTAAGATGTCTGAAAGAGTAGAAAAAATTGCAAGAAAAGCGTAAAATGCTGCTTACCTCCATTTTCTCCCTTCCTAAACAATATTTTCAAAAGCTTTCTTCCAAAGGGTAGATAAAACACTAGACAGTTTGGTAAAGAGTTTCGGCACCAATTAAATGAAATTGATGTCTTTCGACAGGTGTAAATACAACTGACTGATACTCAGAAAGATTTTTATCGTGTAGGCTTAACTACAAAAGCGGACAATATAGATCCAAGATCAGACTGCACGTTTTGTACAGTCTGATCTTGATCTTTACCATCCACAAAAGTCCCTCGTTTATGGCGGTAAAAGGGATAAGGAAGAGTTTCTTGGTCATTATAGTAATTATGGACGGATAAGATATAACCTGTGTTGGCTTATAAATATAAAGTCAATTTGTAGAAAATTACAGAATTACAAGGAATAATGAGGAAAAACACTATAAAATATTAAAAATGTAAATACAGACAAATTGGAATATAACCAAACACTGAAATAACAAAAACAAGCCAAAAGTAAAAAGAAAAATTATAATGGAATGTTTAAAACAAATGCATATCACATTTTCGACTGTTTGATTGTATAGTTATTCGAGCAATGCTTTGTAAAAAAGGGTCTAATGCATCTCCAAAAAGTAGTTCCCAAGGTCAGCCGGTTCAGTCTGCACAAATTGACCAGGGCCCAAACTTTTTGCTTCTGGTCAATTTTCTGCTTGTTAACTCTTTACCACACAATCCCGACTTTAAACAACCCTAAGAAAAAAAAGCCTTTGAAAACATTGTAGGAAAAGGAGAAAATGCTGGTAACCAGCATTTTCTCCTTTTCCCACAATATTTTCTACCCTATCAAACTCAGAAATCATCATATTAACAAGATTTAATTTGTTGTCTGCAGATGCTTTGAACTTGGTCCAGTCTGAAAATTTGTTGTTTGGTAAAAGGTTAAAGAACCAGTTTAGATCATGATTCAGGCAGTTGTATGATAAAATGGATTTTATGGACCATTAATTGTAATGACTTGCTTGCTGTCATTTATCAAGTGAATGCATTAAACCCCCTTTTGCCAGGGCATGGCTCAGGTATTCAAAACAACAACAACAACAATTATAATTCTATAATTTATACATGCTCATGGCAAAAATTAGGCAATAAGTCCAGAAACCAATATTTTAAATTTCACTGATGAACCCTTTACCAAACAATCCTGTATTTAACAAACCTGGATGATGTTGAAATATTGTGGGAAAAGAGGAAAATGCTGGCAACCAGCATTTTCTCCTTTTCTCACAATGTCTTCTACCCTTTACAAGACTAATTTCACCATCTGACTAACAATTATTTTTTGTTATTTTCAAATATCTTCTATGTGAACAAGTCTAATACTTTGCTCTCTGGTAAGGGGTAAAGTTTTTCAAGTAATCATCCAAGAATTATGAGAGTAGTGATATGGTCCTTTTACGGCCTTAGAAGACATGAGAAGTTCTCGAAGATAGCAGAGATCAAGATCAGACTACATAGATAACCCTGTGTGATCTTTGTTCTACACTGTTTGTCAATTGATTTAAACTGCCAACATATTATCTTTACCTGCCCCGTGACTGTTTATTTTTTATCCCTCAAAAAAAAAAAACAGCAAGATAAACTTTTTTCTTTTTCTAAACACTTAACTCTATGGTAGATCACAAAACTTACGTCGGTTGGTTGTATTGGGGTTTAACGTCACTTTAACAGCTAAGGTCATATCATGGCGGTCGGTGACGCACATGTGTTTCCTGGCTTTCTCACACCAGTATTAACACAACTTTCTTTCCAAAGCCACCGACTACTTTTCTCACATGCTTCAGCAGAGGTGAGAGGCGAAAATACGCCGGAAAGAAAGTTCGCCTCAACCGGGTATTGAGCTCGCAACCACCAGGTCATGAGTCCGACACGCTCACCACTGAGCCACCCGGGCGGGCCACAAAACTTACAACTTGCTTATATTTAAAGCATTTGCAGACTGCAAAATTTATCAATTCTTGCTCTAAAAAAGTTCTTTCAAAATGTAACCCTTATCCTATAAAAAAAAAAAAAAAAAAATGAAATTTTCAAGCGGATTGTAAAGACCCAAATGATGCTATTTCAAATTTATTTTTTAGAGAGAAATATATCCTCGTCGGACGGTGTAGATCCAAGATCAGACTGCACATTCTGTGCAGTCTGATCTAAATTTACACTGTCCGCAAATATTTATAATATGTCTAAAACTTTTTCGGCTCAAAATTATGTGTTGCAGGCCAATAAAATATCACACGTAACTGAAAAAAAAAAAAAAAAATCCATATCCAAACACTGTGAAATACGGTTCTAAATATGGTATGATGATGTAATGACGACGTCACTCAAGCCAGGTATGGGCATGTATTTATTTGCAATTTGATTGGTCAAAATTTTATGCTGTAATATTCATTCGCCATTCGTAGAAACAAAGTTACTAGCTACTTCACCATTATTTGTTTGCACTGCACTCCGTATTATTGCAACAAACACAAATGCCAAGTTTCAAGCCAACTGGACTGGAGATGACAAAGTTATGCTCCGGACAAGCAGAAAATGCTGTAAAAATGACGGTCAAAGGGAAATAACTCAAAGACAGCACAAGGTACAGTTATGGTTTTTTCTCACTGCACTCCATATTATTGCAACAAACACAAATGCCAAGTTTCAAGTCAATCGGACTGGAGATGACAAAGTTATGCTCCGGACAAGCAGAAAATGCTGTAAAAATGAAGACTGAAAACAACAAAAATTCATTCTACCCCGTAACTTAAATCACTCCCAGTCAACCGTTTTGCATCGAATCAAAAAAACAAGAAAAGTGTCTCGGCGGAATGGGTTATTGTACACATATATAAAGTTTCACGATATTCCGTCCAATGGTATTGGAGATATTCACCCGGACAGACACACGGATGGACGGATGGATGGACAGACCGACGGACGGATGAAAGGACGGACAACACTAAAACTATATACCCCCGCCTTTGGCGGGGGATAATACTGATAGTTACCTCATATCTCATGGACGAAATATGCCACCATACTATATTTATGTAAAACCTAAGCAAATTTTGTTACTAACTACCTTAGTAAAATGGGGCCCTGGTGCATGTATTTGCTTCTCGCCCACGCAAGAAAATTTCCACATCTCGCTGGACTTTCAGTCTCGGGCGATATCAAATTTTCTCATACTTCTCAAATCAAATACAAGCACCAGGAAAGTCACTACAGTATAATCTTCCGTATGCATCAATGGTATTTCCCTAAAGGGCTAAGTAGCCCCTAATTGTACAAGTATTATCAGATTTCACAGTCAAATTTTGCAAAAGTCACCAATACCATGCATAGATTATGTAGAATGACAATCCTATCCAAGTAAGTATGATGATGGTATATTTGATCTCAATAAAAAAAGATATAATTTCCTATTGTAAAGTGACCAAATCTTGATTTGAATACCGAATCTGCACCTTTCAACCCACATTGTTACGGTGCAGTTTCTTTAACTTTTTCGCAGCCAAATAAATGCATTCAACAATTCTAGGTCTCTAAGAATATTTTCCTTAATTTAAAACCAATTTTGGTCTTAGTATCAGGTAGCAGAGGGTGTAGATCCAAGAGCAGACTGCACATTTTGCTATCTGTGCAGTCTGCTCCTGCATATACACCATCTGAAAAAGATGGCCGAGGGTGACATTGGCAGAGAAAGAGATAATTTTTCAGAAAGTAATTTTTGGTCGGAGTTTTAACAAATTAATTTAATTCCCAGCAAAAAAAGAGGCACCTTTAACCCTTTACCACACGGCAAAATGTTAGATTGATCCAAATTGAAAGCATTTGCAGACAATATTATCATAGTGGCGCAAATGACGCAATATTTCTTTGATGGGGTAGAAAACTTTGTGGGAAAAGGAAAAAATGCTGGTTACCAGCATTTTTTCCTTTTCCTACAATGTTTTCAAAATTCCTCTTTCTTAGGGTCGTTTAAAGTCGTCATTGTGTGGTAAAAGGTTAAACGGTAAACAGCATTTTTCTCAAAATGTTTTCTGCCCATTCAGGGGCAGATTCCATTTTTTTCTGACATACCTCATCTGTTGTTTGCAAATGCCTTCAAGATGGAAAAGTCAATTTTCTGAGCTTGAAGACAGATAAGACCTGCATGAAATGTTCATCAGTGAGACCTTAAAGTAACAATAAAGGCCAAATGTAAACAAAGCATGTGTTTAAATGTATTTGAATTTATCATATCATTTAAAAGTATGGAAATTATTGTGCAGATGACAATCTGTCATTGTACGGTTGGCCCAAGTGTTAGTAGCTAATAGAGAAATTAATTTCAAAACTTGGTTAAAACCTGCCAGGTACCAGTGTCTTTTTGCCTGATTTTAAAATTCTTTTCTGCTAGCGGCTAACATATGGCCCGACCACACAATTACAGACTGTCATCTCCACATATTTTCCATAGTTTTAAATGGTATGATTTAAAGTTACATGTATTATGACACCTGCTTTAATATTTTGGCCTTTACTCGGCCTTTAAACACTTTGACAAAGTCAATAATACATTGTCCTTTTATGCATAGATCAGGGGGGAAAGACATTGTCAACTTTCTGTTTGGTTACCATGGTTACATTGGCATTTCCTCAGACTGTGGAAGTCTGCCGCCCAGTTTTGTAATGACATCCTTCATTTCATTCATTCCTGGAAATAGATAAATCTAAAAAGTGACTGGAAAAGATAGAGACCAACCATTTGAGATTTTGCACAAAACCATGGTGAAATCTAAGTATCATCAAAACTAGACCAATGAATACTCCTGGGCTTTTTTTTCAGAAAAACAAAAAAAAAAAAAAAAAATCAAATTTAACTTGGCAATCGTTGAACAATCATAATGTAAACTGCAGATACACAAGTCCCAATTTAGCAAGGCTTCCATTTAAATTTCATCCAAATATATTGAGAATTGAGAATAAGAGAAGAAAACATGAAATTGCATCAAACAAGGGACATACAGACAACCAAATTTCAGTAACATTCAGCTTTCCCCCCCTTCGCTGTATGGGGAAGCAAAACATTAGTTCAAATTATTGGAATATAAGGATACTCCAGCCTTCTTTCTGTCTGTGGGCTGAAATGGGTTGAGGTTTTAGACATGAAATGCCTGTAAACATCCAGAAATTGCTCTTTACATGCACTATCTACTTTCACAACAATGTTTTCAATATTGGTTTAAAAAAAAAATAAAATAGGCCATGCTCTGTGAAAAGGCAGCTTTTTTGCATCTGCAGGTCGGCCTGTGCATTCTGCTCAAGTTGACCTGGGCCAAAACTCTTTGCCATCAGTTAATTTTCTGAATGTATAAAGGACCACTGTACCACATGATTCAGCTACTTGTAAGATAAAATGGATTTTATAGATCCAAAATTATGTTATGACTTGCTGATAATATGCATCTTGGAGATGTATTAAACCCCTTTTTCCCAGTGTGTGCCTTATATCTTTTGTAGAAGGCAACGACTGTAGAGAAATAGGCAAGCTAAAGATGTTGTTTTTTCCACAACAATATAAAAAATTTTCACTCACTCCTTCTCAATTGATCGTTCTCCTCTGCCAACTCACTGTTTCTCGCTGACAAAAAAACTGAATCCTGCACCGAGTCTTCCAGCAGGTGACGATATCGCTGTTCTATTGCTACTTTCTGTTCTTCAAACATTTCTCGGTAATTTCTGAATGTCTGAAAGAAAATTAACCCTTTTCCAAACAACAGGGGTAAAAGTTAAAAAATCTGAAAATACTGAAAATTGAGCTGGGGGCCTGGGGGCCGCTAGGGCCCCCGGTGGGTCCAGGGCAACGCCCTGGCCAGGGGTCCAGGTGGCCAGAGGCCCCCGGAAGCTCCTGAGATTTAGCTATTTCATAAGCATCAAATTCCTCTAATGAGATCCAGTTTTAGCATTTTAAAGTTGAAAAAATCTTGAAACAAATGAAAGATATGATATGCTAAAACCTAAGAAAATCTCAAAGTTTTTAGCACCCATGTTATTTTTGTCCTCTTTTATCTCCATTTTGTACACAGGACCTAATCAGATTAGCCCTACATCAGTTTTGTATTTGAAAGTATAACAAGTATGAGAAAAGGACATATCTAGTATTTAATATTTGATTCATTAAAATGCAATCATATGTGCTAAATTTCTGTCAAAAGAATAAAATCAAATCTGTCAAATAGGAAAACAACACTCTCTTTAAGAATGGCTAATTTATCAGGGAGAATGTGACAGAGTGTGCTGTGCATTTTCTAGCTTGAGCTTTTTGTACCCTTTGGTAACTGGAGTTTGGGGTACACAAACAAGGATGGGGGTTAAGATCTAACCTACATAATTTCATTAAAATATCAAGTTTTAATGACAGCCTATTAAAAGATAGACTGTTTTCGTGTGACATGTGCAAACAAGATTTTATAGATAGATCTACATGTTCACAGTTAAAAGCTCTTCAAACACTTTAAGAACCTTTCCTAAAATGTGCAAACATTTTTGGCAAAATCAATTCTAATGTTTGCTAAAACAAGCAGGTAAGTGATATACCATGGAACTGGTCCAATTCCTGTAAAAAATCTATCAAATCGGCAGTGTGGGGCAATCAGTTTAAATGCAAAATTTTATTATCACTTTGTAACCCGAAGAGCAAACCAACTAGCTATTGGTTTGTACAATCGGTTTCTCCATTGAACTGAGAATGCCTTTTTGCTTTAAATACTTTGACAATTTGTCTACATGATATTAAGTTTATAAAGATGTGGTGTTTTGTACTTTAATTTTTTTTTTTACTTTATTTAATATCAATTATTTTGATCTTTAAATTTTAATTTCCAAACCAGTTAAAAAAAATTTAGACATATTTCAAGCATTTGCAGACGACACCCCCCCCCCCGCTTTAGATCTATATTTTCATTCCATAAAACAACAATTTTTTCACTCATAACAGAATTTTAGGTTCCACTTATTGTTTTATTCAGAGATTTGTGTAAATTCACTGTTTAAATTCATTATTAAAGATGAGAAGATAGTTTGAAGTCCCTCTGATCGGACGATGCCACGCTGACCATGGTAGTGTCATAGGTTTTCACGTTTTTTTTTTGGCGATCTATTTTTCGTGTCAATTAATTTCTGGAGAAGTATTACCACATGATTTGACATCAGTTAGTCATTTTGAATAGCAGGTAACTTTAAAATCTGTCACTTTACACTAGATCAGAGGATTAACACCGTTATTACGTTCTCGTAAATGACTCGCCAGCTTCATTAGATCACGCGCGTGTCCTTCACATTTTATACTGATCGTGTTTAGCCCATATTTCTGCCGGATGCGCACAAGCTAGGTTATATGAAGCTCTTGACGATAATTTCATGCGTCAGATTGACAATTAAGCAAATATTTTTCAGCGTCAAAGACATGTCATTTCAAATTGCCAAGCGTCAAAACCCGGTCTCAGGGATCAAATAAGAAACTTGCCGAGTTGTCGAGTTTTGACTAGACATCCATGTACAAAAATTTCTTTCTCATTTTTCCGGCCAATTTTCGTGTTTGTTATCACTATATTGAATCCTAGAGTGTGATTAATATCAGTCACAAAACCAAGCGCTACAAACCAGTATTCACGTCTCACGACCGAGCGAGCTTCGGTACCGACTGCAATCGATTCCGGGATTTCTCAAGAGCTAATCGCAATCGGAAGCCAAAACCAACTGACTTTCGACTATAGTCAATCATTGGCCCACCACTACAAATCGGACTACAGTGTATGAATAAAACTTTTTCCCCTTTTTCGGTCGCTTCGGCATTTGAGTAGCACGTACTGTCAACTTCGGAAGATAGTTGCCGATCCCCAGCTCTGACATCCATTTGTTATTGAAAAGAACAAAGATAATTTAAACTGAGCCATCTTTCGCTAGCAAATAATCAAATTGGAGCCAATATTTGTCCCCTAAAATGAAGGGCTTTGTTAATCGGGAAACCGATCAGAACAGGGATTCTATATATACATATACGATCCCTGATCAGAACAATCAAAACACAGCCGCAACATTTTGGACACGAACAATATAACATCATACAATAACCTTAGAACGTTCCGGTTCAGCATCTATATTTAGTATCGGGAAACCCTAAGCAAGAGTGAGTGACTGTAAACATTTCGGTGCAAATTATCCCCGAAATTACAAAATTCTTTGAATTTCATTGTTTTTAGGGCGAGTGCGTTTGACGGGAGACATTAATGACCGAGATCAGCCCCGGACAAAGCAAATGCAGTGGGGCAATAAATTTTATTGATACGGCATCTGGAAATCTATTGACTTGCAATAGATACGAGATAAAGGGGTACCCCCCCCCAAAAAAAAAAATTTTTTTTCTCCTCGGATTTAAACGATTTGGAAAAATGACCTGGTCGGCCCCTGAAAATACGGAATTCCGTCACAATACGGAAAACTTTTACCCCTGAAACAATCACTGGTTTTTACGACCCTGAGATTGAAGCCTTTTGAAAACATTATGGGAAAAGGAGAAAATGCAGCATTTTCTCTTTTTCCCACAATGTTTTCTACCCTGCTGGAAACTAATTTCAATTTTTAAGTTAAGTTTATTTTGTCGTCTGCAGGTGCTTTCAATTTGGACCAGTCTAAAGTTTTGTCGTTTGGTAAAGATTTAATAACTGATTTGCTTCAGTTTGCCATTCTTTTAACATTTGACCCTTAATTAGCTAAACAACCAAAATGAAACTTTCAAGTCAATAGTAAAACTCAAAATATTGCTACTTTAAAATTATCTTTATGTGAATATCTATCTCCTTATCAGACAGTGAAGATCCAAGATCTTGAACTACACTGTCCACAATAGGTCCTTAAGTTGCCTTTAGCAGCCTAAGGGTTAAAAACCAATCCCGTGTTATAACAACCTGAAAGAGCACACTTTTGAAAACATTTTAGAAAAAGGAGAGTGTGTTGGTAACTAGAGTTTTTTTCTTTTTTTTTTTCCCTTTTGCAACAGTGTTTTCACACTTTTCAAAGACTCACTGTATTATTGAGTCACAGTAAATTTGTTGTCTACAAGTTCAGTCAATTAATACAAGTCTAAAGTTTTTGTCATCTGGAAACAACTTTAGTTAAGAAAAACTAGAGCTATCACTAAACATGATCAATACCCCCCACCAGCTCCTTGTCACAAAACAGGTCTTTGTCACAGAAAGCAGAATGGTTTAGTACAAGAGTTGAGAAAACTTCAAGGGGAGATAATTCCGCAACAAATCGCACCAGGGTCATGAAAATTGCACATGCACAACTTCATATATATAAGAACACTGTGTGCAAATTTGAGTTCAGTACGTGAAAAGCTGTGTGAGTATTTCGCCGGACAAATTTGTGTCTACGGACAGACGGACGGACGGACAGACGGACGGACAGTCATTGTGATTCCAGTATACCCTCTCCACTTCATTGTGGGGGGTATAAAAATAGCCATTGCAGATTTGATACATAAAACCTGTTGTAAGCACAGTATAACTTAAAACATAAAGTATTTACATCTTGAAATTACATCTGCCTCCATATTCACCAACCATTCTTAAGAACATTCTAAGTCTTATTCTCTAGAATTTTCTAAATTTGAATGTTTCACAACTTCTGATTGGATAAACCATTTGGTTTAGCCAATCAGAAGTTGTGTTAGTTTCAAATTTAGCAAATCTCAAAGAGATTAAGAAAGTTGTTAAGAATGCTCAGTGAATATGGCCCCTGAAAGCACTCAATCAGATGAGTAAAATGACTAGGTGAGTATTTTCTCACCCCCCCCCCCCCCTTTCCAACAACAAAAAAAAAATAGAGAAAAAATAAACTGTTAAAACACTTTCACTACTTCTGTACCCTTGCTGCCAATGCAGACTAGGGTTAGACTGCACAGAATGTGAGATATGATCTTTTATCTACAATGACTACTTTGCTGCGACATTCTGGATGAAAGAAACTTTGATATCAATTTCTTAGGCTATTTAGACCAAATCTAGACCAAAATGTGTATTGGTTTTATTCAGCACTTTAACTCTTTATCACACGATCTCTTACTTTTATTGACCATCAGGAACAAAGTTTTTGACAACATTGTCGGAAAATGAGAAAGTACCCTTTATCAGCATTTTCCCATTTTCTCACTGTGTTTTTTGCCCTGAAAGGCAAATCCCATCATTTGAGCCATTTTTTATTTGACCACAAAAAGCTTTGAAAATGAACAAATCCAAAGTTTTGATGTCTGCCAAAGAGTTAAGAGTTATCTCTTATATGCATAATATGCATATAAGCTATACTCTGGCAAAAGGAGGCTAAATGCATCTCAATGATACATGACACCAAGCAAGTCATCACATAATTAGGGATCCATAATACCATATAGTCCCTTTTGTGTAACAATTGACTTACCCAGTAATCATAAAGTAGATAGGTCCTTTCACACGCAGAAAATTGACCAACAGCAAAAAGTTTCGACCAAGGTCAGCCTGCGCGGACTGCGCAGGCTGACCTGGGTTGACACTTTTTGAAGATGCATTAATCCCCTTTTCACAGAGCAAGCTATATATATTTAACTGTTCTGTTCTGGTCTAATCATCAAGATACCTGGTAATGTTGTAATTGCTGGAGCTCCATCTCATCTTTGTGTAGTTTATAGACATCTTCTAACTCCCTTATCACCCGCTGTTTCTCCTCTTGTAAACAATGTAACTGAAAATAGATTTGTTCCTGGTAACCAGCATTTTCTCCTTTTCCCACAATGTTTTCCATTTTATTAAAAACAGAAATCCTTATTTGAGCCGAATTTAATTTGTTGTCTGCATATGCTTTTAATTTGATTTAGACCAAAATGTTATTTGGTAACAGGTTAAAAAGGATTTTAACCCTTTTAAAAATAAAGCAAAGTCGACTTGTTTGATTTGAAAGCATATGCAGACAACCAATGACATGTGGCTCAAATGATAGCATTCCTCTTTGAAATAGTAGAAAATATTGTGGGAAAAGGAGAAAATGCTGGTTACCTGCATTTTCTTCTTTTCCCACAAAAGTATTCCAAATGTTTTTTCCCTCATGGTCATTTAAACTTAGGATTGTGTGGTAAAGGGATAAGAGGACCTTTCTCAGTTTTTTTATTTTTTTTTATCTTCTGTGAATAAATGGAATAACTGAGCCAGAAATATCTTGAGGGTTACCTCCAACAGTTGTATGAGTCTTCCTTCTGATAGTTTACAACAAAATCAAGACTGAAGTAAATATCTTCAGTAATTACAAAGACATGCATGAGCAAATCCTGAAATTTTAGCATGCCAGCTATGCCGGCAGAGACAGGACTATAACAAGAGCAGGGCATGCGGGTGCCAACACTCGGCTGCAAGTACTTAATTTTCAGTGATTGATTTTCAGGCTTTTCTTGAAAAAAAAAAAAAAAAGCCAAGCTACAAATTACCTGCATGGTTACGACTGACTTTTCAGCCTTCATCTCGGCAACTTTTATTTCAAGCTGGGCCCCCTCCTGAGGAGAATAGGTTTTTCCACCTGCCACTCTCATCTGAACCTCTGCTTTTTCAGCTTCCACCTCAAGTTTAGCTTTATCCAGTTCCTCTGTTATCATAGATTTGTTAGAATCTTCCAGTCTTTTTCTCTCTTCAAGCTAGAGTTAACAAGATACATTTGCAGATAAAATTACACTTTGACAATACAATATCTTTGTAGATTAGGCTCCATAGCTTTTCTGGCTAAGATTTTGTCTCTCTTATGCTTAATGTAGAATTAAAAAAAAGCTATGGCAAAAAAAAAAACACATATTTACTGTTTCCAGACATTTGTTTATAAAATGAAAGAGTTCTTTGAGATGAATACTTTCTCAAGCAAAAATGAAATGTAGCTTACACAACAGCTGCATATATATCATAACACAATAAAATATACGAGGTGTAGTCAGAAAGTTCCCGGGCTGGTCAATTTATAAACATACTAGCATCCCCATCTTGCTAAAATTTGCTACACGTATCAACCGATCATACTGATTCTTAAGAATTTCTTTGAAATAACGTTGGTGTGACTCCATGCAAAAATTCATGACATTATGGCGACATTTAATGAAACTTATAATGTTGGTTTATGATCATGAATTTCCTACCAGGTAAAGTTTTTAAATTGCTCCGTAACTTAGTACCTACCTGCTGTTAAGCATTTTCTACGTAGGAATTATCAAATTAATTGTTTTCAAACATATACAAACTAAAAAGGCGAGATGATGTTTATATGTGTAGGAAATTCTAGCTTGATCGGGATGCTACTATGTTTATAAATTGACCATGCCGGGAACTTTCCGACTGTACCTCGTATACTTGTAGTCAGACATGTCATTATATGGCTTTTGAAAACATTGTGGGAAAAGAAGAAAATGAAAGTCATTCAGCCGTCTAAGGATTACAGCTAAGCCATGCAGGTCCACAAAATCATACACATTACATGTATTATGTTTCATCATTATATGGCTTGCAACACGCGAAAAGGGGCATTCGGACATTTGTGTAAAGTGTCGTCTCGGATCAGCCTGCGCAGTCCGCGCAGGCTAATCCGAGACGACACTTTACGACTACATTAGATGCTGTGCTACAGTAGACTTGTGCAAAACAGAAAATTACATAAAAACGGAAAGTGTCGTTTCGGATCAGCCTGGGTGGACTGCGCAGGCTAATCCGAGACGACACTTTACGCAAATGTCCGAATGCCCCTTTTTGCGTGTTGCAGGCCATATGTGAAAACACTCCTCAGAAAGAAAGAAGCAATAACCTTGTCTACAGACAGACAGTCGGACAAACAGGGATGTTATCATTATGCATGTAACACAAAATCACTAGGTTGAGGTATAAAATTCAAGTGCTGTTTCACAGACAACACACACAAAAAACAGACATTAAAAAAAAAAAAAAAAAAGAGTTGTGTTCTATGAAAAAGGGATTTAATGCATCTGCAAAAAAAGAGTAAAAAAATGCCCAGTCTCTGCAGGCTGACATGGCAGAAACTTTTTGCTAATTGTAAGTTTTCTGAAGAATTATCAAAGTACCATTCTACCTTGTGATTCAGTGGATTAATAGACTTAATGAATTTTATGGATCCATAACCATGGGAGGATGGCTTGCTTGGTATGGAGCATCACAGAGATGCATTAAACATCCTTTTCCCAGAGCATGGCTCAAAACTGTTTACCTCAACTTTCTGTCTCAGTTCAGCATTTCCTTTCAAGGCGGTCAGCTGTGCTCTTGCCCCCTGTTACAGAGAAGATAATTACTGATAAATTTAAAATTTACAATAAAAGTATTTTACAACATCATTTCTATAATCAACATGAATCAAGGTAAAGTATGTGAAAATATTTGGAAAAATTCACACTCCTTCTATAGATATCATTAAAATTTTTGAAGACAAAAAAAGTGAATGTGCCGTGCTACAAGGATTTTAATTCAAATCATGGTGATTGGTAGAGAGAAACATTTAGTATGGGGGTGTCCAGGCACATAAAATGTGTGAATTTTTGAGGGGATTATGTAGAAAAGGTGCATGATTTCTTGACATGTAATGACGCTGATGTTACTTTTTCATGTCCGGAGCCCGGCTATCTATGTTTACATGTGTTTAGTAATTCTATGTTGAAAAAGTATTTCTACATGAAATTGTATGAAATTTGGAGGATGTTTTGGGTAAAGACTGTTAAATATGTATGCAACACGTAATCTTAATTGGTCCTCTAGTTTCAAATTTACACAAGAATTCCACGAATTTATTGAACAAACCTCATAAATACATTACACAAGAAGAAATAACAGTCAGTCAAAAGGGTCTTGCCAAAAGTTGTCACATTCTGAATTTGTCAATTTCCTTTGAACAGTCCACTATCTATGAGAGTCTTCAATGAAGATCAGTGTTGTTAAAGCTTGGGATTGTTTGGTAAACAGTTGGAGACTACTTCTGCCTAACTTACCTCCTTCTCAAGTTGCTGTTTTTCCTGTATTTCTGTGAGCTGTTGTTTCAATATTCTCAATTTTTCTGTCTCAACTTTCAGTTTCTCTTTCAATGTATGTATTGCTGTAACTCTAGCTTTGTTGTCTGATTCAGACGATTTGCCTGGAAATACAAACACATACTCAGCACTTTATCAAACAGTCCTGACTTTTCACAACCTTGAGAAAGAGCAATTTAAAAAGTACTCTATTTTTCCCTTTTTTACTACTGCATGTTTGACAGTTAGCACAGCACTTTTAATTTTTTTTTAATGAAAGAAAGCCATAGGAAAATAGTGATTTAACAATCACTTTCTGTGACGTCGCCTGCATTTACATATGTACTGAAAAGCTTAAACAAGTATTTCAGATAAGACTGATTGGTATTTAACGGTGTTTCCAGCATCATTTCAGTTATTTGCGGTGGCCAGTGCACCTATCCATGCTTTCCTGGAGTCTCTTTTACCAGTACTACGCACAATTTTCTTTCCAAGCCAGTGGCTGCTTTCCAAAATAACATCGTCCAAACAACGGTCAGTGGTAGGAGAGGAGTGAATCCTGTCCCAATGACTATTATCAATCCTGGGAAAGAAATTGGCTGAGCCAGGGATTGAACCCACGGCCCCCTGATTTCAAGTTCTGCATGCTACCCACTGAGCTACCGGGGCTTGGCATCTGAGATGAGAAAAAGAGCAGGCAATGATCAGAATGCACATATGAGTAGACTGACTTTGGTCTATACGCTTTACAATAGGCATCAGAGTTTTGAACTCCTTATCAAAGAAAAAAAAAAAATTCAGACTTGTTGAAAGTGAAAGCATTTGCAGATAACAACTCTATTACAGCTCAAATGATGGGATTTGCTATTGAAAGGGAAGAAACCATGGAGGAAGAATTAGAAAATAATGGTTACCAACATTTTCTCCTTTTACCTTAGTGGTTTCTAATCCCTTTTCCTCAGAATTTTTATAGGTAGAGATCGTTTAATAGATTTTTATTAGGAAGAATATTGATTTACCCATAGAAAACAACCACAACTAAGGTTATTTTTGCAGGCAATGCAGAGTAAGACAAGACCAACATATGACGACACTGTAGATGAAGACTGACAACACCTAATGTGCAGTCTGTGCAGGCAACAAAATAAATGTTGCTCAAATGACAATCTCTGTCTTTGATAGGGTTGAAAACTTTGTTGGAAAACGAGAAAATGCTGGTAACTAGCATTTTCTCCTTTTCCAACAATGTTTTCCAAGCCTTCATTTTACGGGATCGTTAAAACTCTGGACTGTACAGTGAAGAGGAACACTTTAACTCTGGACTCTGTTCTAACCATTCTATTTCTAGAAAGAAACAATGACCACCTACCTTTTTCTGTGTACTTGGAGTATTCAGTTATTTTAGCCTGAAGTTCCATTTTCAGCTGATCAACAGTAATTCTTTTCTCTTTGTATGCGCTCATCACCTGGAAAATAAGAACATGAAACAATGGTTGTGGTGGATGACTGTTTACAACACTACCAAATTTCAGATGAGCCAAAAATGAAAGGGTATGAATACAAGAGATAAAATATGGATCTGGGATTTGTCCTCAACTATTTACTGAATGACCAAATTTTAGCCTGGTCCAAATTGAAAGCATTTGCAAATGACAAATTGAACTAGCTTGAAATTGTACAATGGTTCAGATATTGGTCAGCTGTTTAAACATAAATAAAATAAAGATGTATCTTTAAAGGGTAAAAACATTATGGGAAAAGGATATCTGATCTGTTTACCCTTTACAGTGCAACCCCATATTGTACTAACCCTGAGAAAGAAAGCAATTGTAAGCATTGCAGAAAAAGGAGAAAATGCTGGAAACCAGCAAGAACCATCTGGAATCCCCACAGATTTGATCTTTTTTCTGTCAACAAATTCTGAATATCTAAGTACTTCTCTCTGTCTCCATTCTAGGGTTTACAAATAGCTCATAAGACAATGATGGAAAAGTACATCGATTTGCAGCATGACATTCAACTCTTCAATTGCCATGAAAGGTAAAATTATATCTTGAATATGACAAGAGATCTTACAAACACATCATGTATGAAAAAAAGAAAAGAAAAGCTAAATAAATAGATTTATTATATACTTTGATATTGTGCCCATGTATTTGCACTGTATGAAAGTATGCAATATTTTTCCATATTGCATACTTTGATCATATTACATAGTTTAGAGCTTTTTGCAAATGCGTTGCTAAGTACAGAACTATTTTAAAACCTGCCATTTCTCTAAAAATCAAAATGTGTACGGCTGCCATTATCAAACATTACAGTGTTAGACATCATGTTTTACGAACTTTTCAATGCATAGTTCTTATTAATGTAACGGCCTATAATGTAACGGTTTAAGAACCCATATCGGTGAGTGATTTGTGTAGGCGGCCCGGTAGCTCGGTCTGTAGAGCACTCGCCCTGTATGCGAGGGGTCCCGGGTTCGAGCCCCCGTCTGGCTGCATAAATTTTCTCACCTGGTTACATTAAAAACATGAAAAATAAACAGAATATTTGTTTCTTGAATATCAGTGACTACAAAGGAATGAAAAATTTGTCTATCGAACATGTTTATCGACGATGAAATTATTAAGCAATGAAAAAAGATCCTCGGTCACCATTTTGTTTGTTTACATACCTTCAGCAATGGTGACATCATTAAAAGCCAATGTTGAAAAGTCCGCGAAACAACGACAGGTCGATAAAATGAATTTCTTATTGCTTTTGAAAATTTGAAATAAACAAAATGAGTTAAGGAATTTGATGAAAACACTGTTAAATCAGGTGAAATTGTGTAAACAATATCAAAGTATATTATAAAAAGGTTATTGCACTTGTATGGGAATTTATTGTGTCAAACTCGTTCTTTTGGCGTAGTTGCCCTCGCAAGCTCGGGCAACGCTGCCAAAAGAACTTATTCAGCACAATATATTCCCATACAAGTGCAATAACCTGTAGTACATGCAAAACAAGAGGACTACGATGGTCCTATATCGCTCAACTGAGTACTAAACAGTAAAGGTCTACAATGAAGATAAATACCAAATATCGAGGTTCAAGGCCAAATGATAAGGAAACAAGAGCAGCAAATTGTCGCAAGATATGCCTGTCCCTGCGCCAGTTGTCAAGGAGGTATAATAATCACAAAGGGCAGGTAATGCAACAAACATGTTTATCAAGTCTTAAGTCAATTTGACTTCGGGTGACAAAGTTCCATTCCGGACAAGCAAGAAATACTGTAAAAATGAAGATCAAAGTGGAATTACTCAAAATCCGCGCTAGGTAGAGTTATTGTTCTTGCGCACTGTACTCCGTAATATTGCAACAAACATGCATACCAAGTTTGAAGTCATTCTGACTTGAGATGACAAAGTTATATTCCTCACAAGCACTAAATGTTGTAAAAATGATGATCAAAGGGAAATAACTCAAAGACAGCACGAGGTAGAGTTACAATTCTTGTGCACTGCACTTCCAAATATTGCAACAAATAAGCATACCATATTTCAAGTCATTCCTACTTAAGATGACAAAGTTTTGCTCCGGACAAGCAAGAAATGCTATAAAAATGAAGGTCAAAGGGGGAATAACTCAAACTTCTTGCTAGGAAGAGGTATGGTTCTTGTGCACTGCACTCCATAATTTTTCAACAATCATGCATACCAAACCTGAAGATGTTCAGGCTAGAGATGACAAAGTTATATTCCAGACAAGCAGAAAATGCTGTAAAAATGACCATCAAAGGGAAGTAACTCATAGACAAAATGAGGTAGAGTTATGGTTCTTTCACACTGCACTGCGTATTATTGCAACAAATACAAATGCCAAATTTTAAGTCAATCGGACTGGAGATGACGAAGTTATGCTCCGGACAAAGAACTATTCTAAAGAACTTTCTAATTCAAGGGCAAATAATTCCAGTCATTCTGGTCCGATTAGACCCATAATCAAACTTATCAGAGATTTTATGGTCATAAGTATTTTGACCAAGTTTGATGCTGATTGGTTAAAAATTGTAGATGCTAGAGTGTAAACAAAGTCAAATATAGCAATTTTTCTAATTCAAGGGCAAATAACTCCAGTTGTTCTAGTCCGATTAGACCCATGATCGAACTCATCTGAGATCTTATGGTCATATATATTTTGACCAAGTTTGGTGCTGATTTGTTAATAATTGTAGATGCTAGAGTGTAAACAAAGTCAAATATAGCAATTTTTCTAATTCAAGGGCAAATAACTCCAGTTGTTCTGGTCCAATTAGACCCATAATCTAACTCATGTGAGATCTTATGGTCATATATATTTTGACCAAGTTTGGTGTTATTTCATTGATATTTGTGGATGCTAGAGTGTAAACAAAGTCAAATATAGCAATTTTTCTCATTCAAGGGCAAATAACTCCATTTGTTCTAGTCCGATTAGACCCATAATCGAACTCATCTGAGATCTTATGGTCATATATATTTTGACCAAGTTTGGTGCTGATTGGTTAATATTTGTAGATGCTAGAGTGTAAACAAACAAATGTGAACAGACGGACGGACGACGGACATACGGACGGACGGATGGACGGTGAGTGATCACAATAGCTCATCCTGAGCAATTCGTGCTCAGGTGAACTAAAAACCCAAAATCTTCTCTGTCACCGATATATTTCAAACAAATTGTTATCCTTGGACTGGGTCATACGCACCTTTCAATGATATTCCAGTCATTAACCTACTCATTTGATTGCCCTGGGTTTAAACAGTAATAGACTGGGGTTATTCAGTGCCTTGCCAAAAGAAGCTTGCAAGATATGAGTGCTTCCCACTGGAGTCAATCTCTGGATTTCCTGATTATATTTCCAATGCTTTCACAACAAATCTTAATAGGTCCTCTTTCAGCTATGGGTTGTGTCAATATTAGGTCTACACTAGAACCTTTTAGTCTTTAACACAGACCAGTATTTAAGACTGGTCCATATTGAAAGCATTTTTAGACAACACATTCCATATAGCTCAAGTGATTGAGCTTGTTTCTGAAAGGTTGGGAAACGTTATAGGAAAAGAAAAAAATGCTGGTTACCAGCATTTTCTCCTTTTTGGATTTTCCCACAATGTTTTCAAAAGTCTAATTTCAAAGGCTTTCTAAAACTGGGATTGTGTGGTATAGACTCAATAAACCAAGTAAATCCCACAGACCTTCACACTCCAGAAATGAAACCAAAACAGTTTCAGTGTCAAGGTGCCCTGTTCAGAATATCTCAGTATAGTGGAAAGTGTGGGTCAAAGATCAGACTCCACATTTTGTACAGGCCATCTTGATTTTATACTGGCTGCATAGGCAACTATTGTTTCAATAGTCAAAGGGGTTGTTTCATAAGAACACCTTAAGCAGGTGCCAACACTAAGCTGCAGTTGCTTTTAGTGAACAATTAAAATTGAAAAAGAAGCATAATTGTGTCAAAAATATTTTGATGGTTACCTGCCCCAGTTGTATTGGTTCCCTTTTAAATAGTTAAGCACTGGTTTGAGTTTGAAGTAAACATCTTCCGTACTGACACAGATATCATAAAATGTCAAAGTTTTTGCAGGCGACAACACAAAGGCTAAGACAATACCTCGATGTTTTCTTTGAAAACAGCAGAGTTAGAAATACCTTGTCTTTCTCCTTCTGTAAGAGAACCATTTTCTCCTGTACCTCCTTGTTCCCTTTCTTCATGCTGTCCATCACCCACTCTAAAATACCCTTCAAAAGAGACAAATATATAAAGGTACAGATTGTTCATTGGCATTAGTTGAAAAGCTTTATGCATGTACAGATATTATTCAATGCACTAAGCACATAATGACTTACAGGATCAAACTGCAGCGCCATTAAATGCCAAAATATCTCTATTTGCTGGAGACTGGAGACTACTGGTAGTATTAAACCCAAATTTAACAGTTGTCTGCAAAAGCTTTCAAGTCTAAAATTTAGCTGTTTGGTAAAGACTTAAAAGGCCTCTTTTTAAGAAGAATATCAGCATTCTAAACAGGTCTGGGTCACAAGCCACAAAACTTATCCCTTCAAGCACTGAACTGATAAAATGAATCTTTTCAATTTAAAGAGACAGACACAATATTGCTATTCTTAGATGTCATTTTGAGCAGAACAATATATCATAGTAGCAAACAGTTAGGCTCTAAGACTGTACTGCACATTCTAAAGCTAGGTCCAGCACCATAAGGATTAAAAAAAAAAAACAAGAGGGCCAAGATGGCCCTGGATCGCTCATCTGAATTTTTGAGAGGACCATAACCAACTTTTTTTTAAGTATTGATATTTTGGAAAGAAAATCATTATTTTGCCAAGCAATTTTGAAAAGGTCACCTGTAAAACTCATTTCAAAATCTGTCACCACCCCTACAATCATCACCACCGCCATGTTTTTGACGAATCAGATTTCTGCAAATAAATTTTGGGATAGGTCACCCAAAGACCATTTCTAGAACAAGAGCACATGCCCAATAGTGGCTTAAAATATTAAGTTGGACAAGTGCCATCGATTGGCTGTTGGGTGCTGGATAGTAAGTTTAAATTTTAAGTCAAAAAAGGGGCATAATTTGGACAAAATGATTTTAGAGTTACCAGCTCTTGTTCTATGGGTTGCTCTTTTACTAGTGAACAATTATTCCAAGTTTCAAGTACATGTGCTGAGAGGAAGCCTCAAATATTATGCACAATGACAACAACGCAAACGACAACAACAGGGCGATACCTTGACGATTTCTTCGAAAACAGCCAAGCTAAAAAAGGGGCATAATATAAGGATCATTCATGTGAAATTATTTCAAAATCTGACAAGTGGTTTCAGAGAAGAAGAATTTTTATGAATTTTTTCATGTCCGTATAGTGCAAATAGCCCCCCACCACCAAAGCCATGTTTCTTGACAGATCAAAATTTTGCGAACGCTTTTTTAAAAGGGGCACCCAAGGAACATTTCAATGAAATTATTTCAAAATCTGACATGTGATTTAAGAGGAGAAGATGTTTAAAGAATTTCTTTTAGTCCATACAGTGCAAAAAGCCTCCTCCCCTCAACCACGGCCATGTTTTTCAACAGATCAAAAAGGGCCACCCAAGGAACATTTCTGTGAAATTATTTCAAAATCTGACCAGCAGTTTCAGAGAAAATTTTTAAAGAATTTCATTGAAAATTCCATTTGGTTGCCATGGCAACCAGAGTTTTTGATGGAATAAAATTCTGTGAACACTTTTTAAAGAGGACCTCCCAAGGAACATTCCAGCCAAGTTTGGTCCAAATTGGCCAAGTGGTTTAGGAGGAGATGATGTTTAAAGAATTGTTGACACCGCACAAGTGCAAATTCCCATCCCCCCACCATGGCCATGTTTTTCGATGGATCAAAATTTCGCTAACACTTTTTGAAAAGGGCCACCCAAGGAACATTTCTGTGAAATTATTTCAAAATCTGACCAGCAGTTTTAGAGGAGAAGATTTTTAAAGAATTTCATAGAAAATTCCATTCGGTTGCCATAGCAACAGAGTTTTTGATGGAATCAAATTCTGTGAACAGCTTTTAAAGAGGACCTCCCAAGGAACATTCCAGCCAAGTTTGGTCCAAATTGGCCTAGTGGTTTAGGAGAAAATGTTTAAAGAATTGTTGACACCGCACAAGTGCAAATTCCCACCCACCCCCCTACCCCACCACGGCCATGTTTTTCAATGGATCAAAATTTCGGAAACAGTTTTTGAAAAGGGTCACCCACGGAACATTTCTGTCAAATTATTTCAAAATCTGACCAGCGGTTTTAGAGGAGAAGATTTTTAAAGAATTTCTTAGAAAATTCAATTTGGTTGCCATAGCAACCAGAGTTTTTGATGGAATCAAATTCTGTGAACAAATTTTAAAGAGGACCTCCCAAGGAACATTCCAGCCAAGTTTGGTCCAAATTGGCCAAGTGGTTTAGGAGGAGAAGATGTTTAAAGAATTGTTGACACCGCACAAGTGCAAATTCCCCCCCCCACCCCACCACGTCCATGTTTTTCAATGGATCAAAATTTCAGGACCACTTTTAGAAAAGGGTCACCCAAGGAACATTTCTGTGAAATTATTTCAAAATCTGACCAGCGGTTTTAGAGGAGAAGATTTTTTAAGAATTTCTTAGAAAATTCCATTTGGTTGCCATAGCAACCAGAGTTTTCGATGGAATCAAATTCTGTGAACAATTTTTAAAGAGGACCTCCCAAGGAACATTCCAGCCAAGTTTGGTCCAAATTGGCCAGGCGTTTTAGGAGGAGAAGATGTTTAAAGAATTGTTGATGACGGATGATGCACAACACACCACGGACACAGGGTGATCCTAAAAGCTCCCCTTGAGCACGCTGTGCTCAGGTAAGCTAAAAAAAAAAAATGCTGTAGGAAAAGAACTCCCTACCCTGTTTGCTAGATTAATCTTCCTCTCCTCTTCATATCTAGAGGATGCTTTTTCCTTCTCTGCCCAAGTCTGTTGTTTAGCAATCTGCAAATCTCGGACTAAGTCCTGCAATACAGAAGTAGGTTCAAATTCTAAGCTAAAAACAGCTTAGCATGGTTTAGTGGGCAGTATATATGAAGATTATCTTACACAGAATGTGCAGTCTGATCTTAATCTACACTGCCAACTTATACATGTACCTGAATTTTCTGGTTAAAAAAAAAGAAAAGCAGTATAGTTTCTAATGATGGTTAAAGCAACTCTCTCAACAATAGTTGCCTTTGCAGTTAGCGTTGAACATAATCAGGAAGTGCACAACATGAGCAGTCTGATCTTTGATATACACTTTCTGTTTTGCTGAAACATTATCAACAAAAGCAACCTTGAAATTGCAATTATTTCTAGACTGAAAATGTCTGTTGGGTGTACTAGGGGCTGTAAGGCTTGATGCTAGGTTTCGTACTCGATCCCAACTGGTTCTTATAAGAAGACTCTGGTGCTAAACTGGCTACAAGGGCTTCATAGTAGAGGAGTGGATCTGCATAAAATGATCATAAAAGAAGTTCCCCTGCACAACTCATTTTTCTCTGACGCTGGTGTTTTCTGTATGAAGTATTGATATGAGTTCTAGTGCTGTTGTTTGGGTGAATACTGTTGAAATTGGTGGTGAATACCATTAAAACAAATTGTGGCTGAACCTCAAAATTCAAAGGAGAGTATCGATAGTTATTACTAAATAATGTAGGTATTAAGAATTTAAAATCTCATGTACAAAAATTTGCTATCAGGCAAATTGCAAAACATAATTACAACAGATCCAAATGAAACCAAAGAAGTTATTTTTCAATGCATCTGCTTTCCAATCACAAAGTGTTTCTTTGTTTTAAGAGCCAAAAAGAAAGACCAATTAAACAATAGGCTGCTGAGTGCGATTTAAAGACCTTTTGCAGACACAGTAGATCAAGATCAGACTGCACATAACTTGTAGTCTGATCATGGATCCACACTATCTGAAAAGGAGACATTTAGCAGGAATGGATTAAAGAAACAAAACAATAAGTGACACAGATAATAAGTTTTTCTGACTGTCCACTTACCCTTTGCCACACAATCCCTAGTTTTAATGATTCTGAAAAGAATGGTTTTAAAAACTTTGTGGAAATAGGAGAAAATACTGGTAACCAGAATTTTCTCCTTTTCTAACAACATTTTCTACCCGTTCAGACACATATTTAATCAATTATTGTCTGCAAATGCTTTCAATTTGGACTGTTCTAAAATTCTGCTGGTAAAGATGTGGTGAAGAGTTAAAAGCATGACAGATTGCTGAGCTGTGTCCTTCATACCTCCAGTTTCAGAACATCATTACTGTTAGGCTCTGTAGATGATGTTATTTTACTTCTCAACTTCTGAATCTCATCTCTGAGCTCGGCTATGGTATCATTTGATTCATCCTGAGAGCAAAAAGATATCAGTAAGACTGAACATAACTATATCTTAACGGTTTACCAAATAGTACAGTGTTTTACTTTCTTACAATGAGAAGGCTTTTGAAAATATTGTAAGAGAAGCAGAACATTCTGGTATAAAAGTTCTTGCCTTTACCAAAAATGCTTTCCTCATTCCTCTTTGAAGACTAGTCTCATGATTGGAGCCAAGTTAATTTTGTAATCTAATGCTTTGAAAGTAGAAGAGTCCTTAACTGTGTCATTTACAAAGGAATTAAACACACTAATAAATATATGTTTCCTTTGAGGTGCCCATGTTAACTCTTTACCAAACTATCCCAAGTTCTAACTTGAAGAAAACCGCTTAAGAAAACTTTGTTGGACAAAGAAGGAAATGTTGGCAAACATCTTGTTCTTTTTTGCTCAAAGCATGCTCACCCCTTCAAAGACAATTCCTGTTATTCTAGCAAACATCTTTTTTGTTGTCTGCAAACGCTTTGAATTTAATGTTGTTGGGTAAAGGTTAAAAAGGACAAGCTTTGATGTTTCATACCTCCATAATAACATCAGTTCCATGCTCATAAACTCTAGCCCAACATGAGAATAGAGACTTAACTAAACAGATTCAGGCTTGAAAATAATGTTTCTCAATATGAAATATATGAGCTTTATCAAGACGGAATTAATGTAATACTCTTGTCCTATTCTTCACAATTCAACATCAAGTACATGTACATAAAAATGCCCTAAAAAGAATTGCGGTAGAGAAAGCAATCAATCAGCATAAAACTTCTTTCCATTTGTCATCACGTTTTCTAAAGTTCATGGCTTTTAGTCCTAAAGGCTCATTTTACAATATTAACTCTTTACAACACAATCCCAACCCAGACAAAGAAAAACAATTTATGAAAACATTGCGGGAAAAGGAGAAAATGCTGACAACCAGCATTTTCTCCTTTTTCCACAATGTTTTCAAACTTTCTTAGGACACACTACATCACTCGAACAATTTATTGTTAATTGTGGTCTAGCAGATACTTTCAATTTCAATAAGTCTAAAATTCTGTCATCTGACATTGGGGTAATAATAAGCCTTACCAGATTCAGTTTAATCCTGTTTTTGACAGCTTTAGCATACTGTGATAGATGCAAAGTATTCACATTGCTCTGATGGGCTGTATCTACAGGAGACACAAGAGCAAAGATCAAAGTGATAGCATTGCCACCAAAAGATTCCTGAAAAAGAAATGAAAAAAATTAGCAGGTGCAAGGGCCATTTTCTAAGTTTGTAGAACACCTTACTTTTCTTTATCCTCAAAACACTGGATTTGACTTAAGTTGCTTTTACAGACAGCATAGATCAAGATCAGACTGCACAGAACATGCAGTCTGATCTTATATCTGCACTGTCAGCTACATTGCTACCTATTCTAGCAGACGCATCTTCAAAATAGCAATATTTGGTGATCCTCATGTAAGTTGTATATGGGCTTTATAACAAGTATGTCAGACACAAGTGCAAATTATCTTTCGAAATAGAAAAAAATGTATGATAATGTGTTGAAATGTAAAAGGTTTCAAATCTCTGGCTATGGTCACCTTAAAGACCATCTACATAACAGAACAGATTAACCTTTAACAAAACCATGATCCTACAACCCGAGGATGCCAACTTTTGAAAACATTGTCTGAAAAGAAGAAATGCTAACAGTCTCATATCTGGGTCATATTTAATTTGCTATCAGCATTTTTATACAGGTACTGAAGTCTAACTGTTTAGGTGACCATATCTAACTATTTTCTTTGCCACATTTAATCTGACATCTGCAAATGCTTTCAACTAGGACAAGTCTATCATTTTGTCATTTGGTAAGGGGTTAAACAAGAGTACCACATGCAGGTGCGAAAACTCAGCTACAAGTGCTTGGTTTTCAGTGAAAGTTCTAAGTAAAAAATGGGGCATAACTGGCTAAAAATACTTTGACTGTGTTCTGCCCCTGTTGTATGAGTTTCCCTTTTGATCATTAAGAACTTGTTCAAGTTTGAAGTAAATATTTTCAGTAATAACAGAGATATTACAAAATGTCAAAGTTTTTGCATGACGACAACAACACAGATGAGGACAATGAGGCACGGCTACAACAATAACAATAACATTAATATTTTTTTAAGAAACTGGCAAGCTAAAAATTAAATATTTCATCTTACCTGTAAGTATCTTGTCAACTTTGACTCTCTGTAAGGCACAGCTGAGCCTCTCTTGGGTCCACCAAGGGCCAACAACACATTGGCCACACCTTGAAGCCTTTAGAATAAAACAAAGACTGATGAACATTGAAGCACTGAAAGCAATTTTAAATATTTCTTTTGCAAACAGTTAAAACAAAGATCAGACTTCAACAAATGATAAGTCTGGGTCTGTATTCACCAACTATCCTTAATTTCATTCTAAGTCTAATTCTAGATTTAGAAATTAACATAACGTCTGATTTGCTAAACCATTCGGTTTAGCAAATCAGAAGTTGTGTTACTTTCAAATTTGGGAAATTCTTGAGAATATGGCTACAAATGTGCTCAACCCTATACCAAACAATCCCGAGTGTTAACGTGGTAACCAGCATTTTTTCCTTTTCCCACAATGTTTTCTACCCTTTCAAAGACAAATTTCATTATTTGGTAAACACTGAATTTTTCAACTGCAAATGCTTCCGATTTGGACCAGTCTAAATTCTTGTCATTTGGTAAAGAGTTAAGAATGGTTGGTGAATACTGAGTTTGACCTTAGATCTACACGGTCCGCTACTTTGTATTCTTGTATTCTAGTAGAAACAAAGTTGAATTAGCAATACTTGGAGGACCTTGAAGCCTTCCAATAAACTATATTGGTAAACCCTTTCTTTCTACATATCAAGGGCTGTATTCATCAACCAATCAAAATAGCATAATGTTTAACCCTTTACCACACAATCCCCGAGTTTCAACAACCCTGAGAAAGAAAGCTTTTAATACATTGTGGAAAAAGGAGAAAATGCTGGTAACCAACATTTTCTTTGTTTCCAACAATGTTTTCTTATCTTTTACGAACAAATACCATTACTTGTACCAAAGCTTATGTTTCAAGCGATCAATAATTTCTGCTTTTGCCACACTTCTTTCCAAAATGGTACACCATAAGATGCAAAACACAATCGGCAACAGGAGAAAGAGACTTAAATACTAACCCTGTCACAGCATCTCGGTCTGATATCCCATCTACATCTAATCCTGAAAATAATAATACATTAGATTGGTTTGTTTAGTTGGAGTAGGATTATCACAGTATTCAACATAATTTTCAGTTATATCAAAGTGACCAGTATAGCCATCAATGTTTTCCAGAAGTTCCTTTCATCAGTGCTTTGACCAACACTCTAAACCCTTTGCCACATAATCCCAATTTTTAATGACCCTGAGAAGAAGGTCACTTGAACACATTGTGGGAAAAGAAGAAAATGCTGCTAGCAGCATTTTCTTCTTTTCCAACAATGCTTTCTAAGCTACTCCAGACAAATTCCATCATTTAAGTTTCTTTGTCGTCTGAAATGCCTTCAATATGGACAAGTCTAAAATATTCTTGTTTGGTAAAGGGTTAACCTGAATAGAAAATTTCATTCTTTGCATTATGACATCATTTTCATAACACAAAGTTAAAGGGAGCTAACCAAAACATAACTTTGTATGAAAAGGGGAAAATGCTGGAAAGTAGAAAACATGGTTAGAAAAGGCTGATTTATAACATTTTTTTTCTTCCTAGAATGTATTCAAAAGCCTTGTTTGGGTTGATTAAATACTGAATTGTTTTGAAAAACATCAAAGCCAAAATGTTAGGTTGTATCTATCCACAGTCTGACATACATGTATTGTTTCAATTATTTTTTCCAAGATTGTCCATTTGATTAGCTAAGAAAGTGTGTCTCAGCCAATCAGATGGCTAGTCTTGGAATTAGACACAAAACTGAATTTTGAATGGTTGGTTAACTCTCTACTAGACAACAACATTGCAGTCTTTTTTTAATTAGAATGCATTTGCAGATAACAAATTTAATGTGGCTCAAACGATGGGAATTGTCTTAAGATGGTAGACAGCATTTTGGGAAAAGGAGAAATTCCTGGTTACCAGCATTCTCTCCTTTTCCCACAAAGCTTTTTATGCTATCAGAAAACTTTAACTCTTCTATATGGATTCTAATTTTGTTGTCAGCAGATATTTTGAGGGTCTAAATCCAGCCGCTGGACCTTAGTGTGACATTTTGTTATAGGAAGGATTAAACATAGATGAAGGGAATGCTAATGACAGATGACAGTACAAACCTACCTGCACAATCAACAAAATGTATGACAGACCTGACCCCAACTTTACTGGACTGTCTCTCTCTGTATTCAACAACTACTGTAAACACTGCATGGGCCCTGAAGTACACACATTAGCAAAGGATGACGAAGAGAGGGTGCTGTAATGTTTTGTTAAACCTTTTTGAAGCAAAGCTGTATTAAAGCCCCTTTACCAAAGAATCCAAACATCTAACAACTAGTAGAATATAAGGCTTTTGAGAAAAAAAATGTGGCGAAAGGAAAATGCTGGAAAAAACCAGCATTTTCCTTCTCCCTTAACATTTTCTGTCCTTTCAGATATATATCTGAGATATTCTTATGAAACAAGCTTTGGATTAGAAGGTTATTTCAATGGTTATTATTCTCTTTACTGGGTTTTATAAGTACATGTACCAGGCTGGGACACTATTTTGTAATACCCAAGGACATTTTCATATGGTTGGTAGTATGGTATCTTATACGGTTTTCAACTTTATTTCAGTTATATCACAGCAGCATATACATGCTTTCCAGGAGTTTCTTTTTCATATAATCAGTGCCTAAAGCAAGAACTGATAGCGGAATTTTCTGATTAACCCTTTACCACACGATCCCAGCTTTCAGTGATCCTAAGAAAGACAGCTTTTGAAAACATTGTAAGAAAAGGAAAAAAATGTTGGTTATAGGCATTAAATTTTTTTCTTTTCCCACAATACTTTCTACCCTTCCCAAATCACATTTCAGTTTTTGAGTCACATTTATTTTTTCATTTGCAAATGCTTTAAATTTGGTCCAGTCCAAAGCGTCGTTGTTCAATAAAGGGTTTAACTATGCAGGACCTTTGGAATACATATCTGTAAATTTTACTGAATCTTTATCTATCATAATCATTTATGGCACTAGTTAAGAATTATAGTTTAAATATATAAAACAATAGACAAAAGTTTGTTTGTATTGTGTTCATCAACTTATCTGATACTCCATAAAAATCAGAATTAATATGCAAAATAAATGAAACATAATGTCTGCTTAAATTTCCTATTCATTAGCTTTAACAGAAATTAAGTGTTTTATCATTTGCCAGCATGGCTTCAAAACATATCTAATTCTGTTTAGGATCTGGAGTTTTCACATTAATAGCCCTACACCGAACCTGTGAAAAACAGAGAAAATAAAAGAGAGAAACGTTACCTTGGTTTGTGTGCCCTTAGATCTGTAGCACCCATCTTTCGTGCTCTGGTCCCTTGTTCAAAGTATTGCGCAATATCATCAGCTGTTTTCACTATCATCTCTGATAAACCATCCACAAATCTAATGAAGAAAATGTCAAATTCATAATTATAAAGGAAGAATTTCTTTCTATATTCTCCTCAACTCTTTTACTAAACAATTCCTTGTTCAAATGTTGGAGGAATAAAGCCTTTGAAAACCGTGTGGGAGAAAGTAGAAAATGCTGGTAACCAGCATTTTCTACTTTTCCTACTATTAAGTTTTACATGCTTTCAAAGATAAATCCCAATATTTGAATTGCATTTAACCCTTTACCCTTAATTTTAGCCTTGTCCAAATTGAAAACATTTGTAGAGGACAATTTCAATGTGGCTCAAACAGTGCAATTTTTCTTAGATGGGGTAGAAAACATTGTGGGAAAAGGAGAAAATGCTGGTTACCAGCATTTTCTCCTTTTGCTACAATGTTTATGATAGGGTTCTCTCCCAGGATTGTTAAAAGTTGGCATTGTGTGGTAAAGGGTTAATGTGATGTATAGATCTTTCCTGCATCACTTGATCATCCAAAATTCTACCTTTAAAACAGCTGAAACATCTATTTTTAAGAGACCTAACAATCCCATGTTTTATCAAGCCTAAGGAAGAAAGCTTTTGAAACATTGTCTGAAAAGGAGAAAATGCAGCTAACTGGACAATGTCAAATCTCATCATTTGATTCACATTTAGTTTTTCACCAGTGGATAGCTTTAATTTAGAAATCTTAAACTTTGTTGTTTAGAAAAGATTTAATAGGTAAGCCATGCTCTGTGAAAAGGGGGTTTAATGTATTTTCAAAAAGTTTCCATCCAGGTCAGCCTGTGCAGTCCACGCATACTGACTTGAATCAAAACATTTTGCGATTGGTCAGTTTTCTGCATGTCAAAGGATCAATCTTTCTCATGATCCAGTAGTTTTTTTTTAACAGAAAATGGTTTATATTATATTTCATGTGTCTATTTTTAGAAATGTTATGGGTAAAAAAATATTGTAATTTAAGCTGGGGGAATTATTTCCCCGTGACAGTGAATATTTTCCTCCTGCCAAAAATCTGGAACTACTTTTTTAAGTTTTTTAAGTTTTTAAGTTTTAAAAGTGGCATTCGTTGACAGAATAATCAGAGGAAATATAATATATAATTTATTTCATCAGCTTGTGGTTAATATGGGGAAATATTTGCCTAAAAATGGAAAGGTCCGCGAAAATAACGAGTGCCTTATGGCACTCGTTATTTTCACATACCCTTCCCTTTTTCGGCAAATATTTCCCCATATTAACCACATGCTGATGAAATAAACTCTATCTATTGAGCCATAATTATGTGATTATTTACTTAGTATAATGCATCATGGAGATGTATTAAACCCCTTTTTACCACAGTGGTGCCCAAACAAACTTGTACTCACATTCCCTTTGTTGGATGTTCCCTTATTGTCATTGTGTTACTGTGGGGATTCAACAAATCTGTCATCTTCTCATCCATTATCTGACAAAATAAATAAGATAAGAAATGAAAACAGGTTTCATTATTTCATACTTTTCGGTAGTTTATTGGGAAATAATGGTGAATTAAAAGGTTTGATAATTCATGGTTATGACCAGTGAAATATACCATAAATGTTTCCATAACTCTACAACTGAAGAGCAAAAGCAGTAGTTCCTGTGCTCTAGTTAACTATGTAAACAAAGCTTGCCATTAAACTAGAGGGAAATATGAGGTAATTAATTCACATTCACCCTACATTTCTTGTGCTTTGCTTAATATTGTAGTTCAAAGTTCTGAGGGGAGAGGTACACCATGGGAAAAATCAGCTTTACTGGATTTTGATGAAGTTTTCAATTTAATTCTAAAAGGAGTTACAACTCACATACCATTGAGTGTATTTTTACCCTGAACCAAATTTGGCCTATTTGATTTTTTTTATTAAGCATTTGTGTATAAAAATGATTCCAGTGCATTCTTACTATCAAGCCATAACAAATGCAAAGCAAAAGGACGGGTTTGAAAAAGGAATTAACTACCACAGTTTGTTGGTTGTATGGTGTTTAACACCAGTTCCAACATTAGTTCAGTTATATTGTGGCAGCCTGAGCATATATTCATGCTTACCTTCATTTTCTTTTACCAGTAGCGCAAAGTCACAAACTGCTATCCTATATAAGTATGGTCGGAACAATGATCAGCAGTAAGAGAAGAATGAATCCTGTGGCAATGACTGTCATCAATCCTTGGAAAAAAACGACCAAGCTGGGGATTTGAACCAAGGACCTCCTGGCCTCAAGTTCTGTAGGCTATGGACTGCCCTACCTGGCCCCTGCAACTACTTTAGTAAGTGGTGAACTTTGCACGACAAGACAGACACAGATGACAACACCTTCATGTTTTCTTTGAAAACTGCAAAGTTAAAAATTGATCAAGTCTTACCTCCAGGAAAGATGCACTGATCTGGAAATCTTTGCCAGACATACTGCTAGCAATCTCAAAAATTCTTCTGATTGCCTGTAGAAATAAAATCAGCCTAGTTTCAATATAGCTAAAAGATGCATCAGCTTGATCTACCATCCAAGCCCTAACCGTTATGCACATTGCTTAAATCTTTACCACATGATCCCGACTTTTAACGACCCTGAGATGGAAGGCTTTTGAAAACACTGTGGGAAATAAAGAAAATGCTGTTTAACCAGCATTTTCTCCTTTTCCCTCAACATTTTCTACCCTGTTAAAAGCAGAAATCATCATTTTAGTAACATTTGTTGTCTACAAATGCTTTGAATTTGGTGCTGTACACAAAGAATTGCTTGGAAAAGAGTTTACTTGCATGAAAAAAAATACCCTTTTCTAGCATTCCTTTTACCACTACTTCAAATAGTGTTCTTTCCAAGCCACTGGCTGCTGTCCCACTTAATCCTGTTACAGTGACCATCATCCATCCTCTGAAAGAAATCGGTTGAGCTGGGGATTGGAACCAGTGAACTTCAGGTTTTACAAACATGAAAGTTCCCATAAATGCGTAGCTCAAATACAAACCAGCCTGCCTGGGATTTGAACCCGTATAGCAAAGATCCTCATTTTTTGAGGCTCAAAATCCTAATAAACTAACTACTGAGCTAAAGATTGATTGATTGTATGTTGTTTAAAGCCGTTTTCAACATTTCTTCAGTTACAGTGCCGTGGCCAGTGCACCTACCCATGCTTTCCTGGAATTTCTATTACTAGTAGTCTGCATAATATTCTTTCCAAGCCACTGCACTACTGCAACAACCACCATTAATCAACCATTAATTGACCATGAAAAATCCATCAAAAAACCATTACTTATACCCATTAAAGAGACACAATCCATGGTCATTAAATTTGGGTAAACCCCCTCATTTTTGTTAATCACCCATTAATAGGCAATCAAAAGTTACACCATTAACTTTTAATGGGACCATAAAAAATTAATGGGTTATAACTTGATGATAAAAAATTAATGGTAGATTTCATGGGGTCTGCACCCATGAAGAGCAACAAAACTCATGGGCCATTAAAATTAATTAATGGGTTTACCATACCTTCATGGCAATGTAATTGGATAAAATCATGCCATTACATTTCCAGTAATGGGAATCGTCTCCACCCATTAAATATATAATAATGGCCATGAACATTATTGGCTATAAATGTCATGGTCATTTAATGGGTAGTGAAAAAAAGACCATTACATCTTCAGTAATGGTATAGGCCATTAATTACATATTAATGGCAGTTAATAATTTTGAGCACTGAATTCATGGCCGTGATAATTTCTGGATATGTTCTGGCCATTAATAAGCCATTAATGGCAATTAAATAATATGCTGATATAATAAGCAGTTACAACAAGCCATTGTAACTTACATGTAGTAACACAAATGGATTGGTCTTCTGTCTTTTACATACTTGATTCATCTTTTCCTTCTTAAACTCTTTATCAAACAACATAATTTTAGACTAGACCAAATTCAAAGCATCTGCTGCTAACAACATAAAGGTGTCTCAAAAATTGAAATTTGTTTGGGAAAGGATAGAAAACATTGTGAGAAAATGATGGTTCTTGGCATTTTCTCCTTTTTCAGCAATTGTTTTGAAAAGGCTCGTTTCTTAGGGTCTTTAAAAGTCAGGATGTGTGGTCAAGGGTTAAACGGACAGCATCAGGCATATTTTGACTTTTGAAAGTCTGTAACAAGTTTTGCCCCTAGCATGAATACCACATCAAAGGTACAAACTTTTTGCCTAGAATTGTCTCTGTGTTACAGTATTGCAGAAGTGATATCTTCAGCAGTAAAAGATTTTACAAACTGTCGAAGTTTTCATACACAAAGTAACAATGACAGGGCTTTGACAATACTGATCTGAACTGCTGAACTAAAAATGCTATAATATCTTACAAACAAAATTGTATTTTCATGACCCTGAGAAAGAAAGCCTCTGAAAACATTTTGGAATAAGGATGAATTGCTCTTAACCAACAGTTTCTCCCTTTCTTAAAATATTTTCTACCATTTTAAGAAAACGAGTCCATCATTTGATACCTGTTTTATTTTTCCTTTTGATCTCTATATCTTGAAATGCTTTCAAGTTGGACAAGTCATGAATATATATGGTCAACTATTAAAGAAAAATCCTATGAAACCTGAAACTGACTAGAACCAATCCCCAGTTTTGATGAACTTGAGGAAGAAGGCTTTTGAAAATGTTGTGATAAAGGGAGAAAATGCCACTTATCAGCCAGCATCATTTGAGCCACAATTTGTTATCTGCAAGTTCTTTGAATTTGGTCTTATCCAAAATGTTGTTTGGTAAAGGGTTACTGTTAAGAACTACCAATTGACCCTTCATCAAACCACGTAATTTTAGACTTACCAAAATTAAAGGCATTTGAAGACAATATACTTAATTTTATTCAAAAGATGTGATTTGCCTTTGGAACTGTAGAAAATTTTGTTGGAAAAGAAGAAAATGCTGAATAAAACATTTTTCTCCATTTCCCACACTGTCAAAAGCCTACTCTCTATGGGTCATTAAAAAGGGATTCTGTGGTAAAGGATTAAGGTACTTCCTTAATAGTCAATAATTACCTTTCCATCAACTCTATCTTTAAATGTAATTTGGAGGAGTACAAAATAGGTCTTGTGTAAGACTAAGAACAAAAAAAAATTCTTGACCCATTTTACAGTTAACCCTTTATCAAACAATCCAGAGTTTAAAACACCCTTTGGAGGAAAGCTATTTATAGCAGAAAACACTGAGGAAAGAGAAGAGTGCTGGTAGCCAGCATTTTCTCCTTTTCCAACGACACTTAAATTCACTAATTCTTATTATTTGTTGACATATCACAATTCTGCATACAAAATTGAAAAAGTTGTTGTCCCATTTATTTCTTTGAGTTAATCAAAAAATCTGTCCAGCTGTTTCAGAGAAAGAATGTACCTTTCATGCTCTTTTTGTTCTGAAAGCACCATTATACATATCTCAAAGTGGTGAGGGCATTTTTCGTATCAAGATCATACTTTAATATACTTCCATTCATGAATAATTTTCAAAGATGATCATGATCGTCTGAGACTGACGCCTGTATCATCTTTTATGAAATAAAACCAATGGCTTCAGAGAGGAAATATTGCAACTATCTATGCAGACAACATATTTCAAAGGAGTCAAAATTGAAAGGAATCCCAGACAGCAAGATCTCAAAGAAATTTGTCTCAACTCTTTACCAGATGTAAAAAGATTTTAGCCTTGTCAAATTGAAATTGATTGCAGACAACAAATTAGATATGCAGAGTTCAAAATTCCCCTATATTAAGAAAAATGCATGTCGAAATTAGAAAATGTGAGCTGAAATTTCAAGTACTCAGGAAAAAAAAATGAGTGCAAATAATCAAAGGTCCATGACGGAAATGAACTTAATTTTACACATGATTACAAATAAAGAATTTATTTTCATTAATACATATAAAGAGCCGTCATATCACACTGTGAAATCCTTCAATGGCTATTCACAATTTTTCTGGAATTCAGAAATATTAAAATAAAGTGGTACCCATTGTATACGTCCAATATAGATATCAATAACAGGCTGCCAGAAAAAAAAGAGGCAGGTTTTGCCCCAAAATTTGCACCCACATCAAGTAAAAGAAACCGCTAAGGAGCATCATAGTCAAATGCTAATGTGTATGATTTCAAGTTGTTCGAGAAGTTCTACAATTGAAATTTGGTGCACTTACTACCGCAAGCAAGCACTTTCTAGCACATTCCATCTGTAAATTGAAAATCACTCAGAATAAAAACTAAAAAACAAGCCTTTCTATATTGAATCATACCTATCTCTCACTGGTTTTGTCAACAAAATGCGCTTCTTACACTACGGCTTCCAAAAAATAACCAGTGCAATGGTAATTTTGTGAGTGGGGATTAAAACTATTTTCTAAAATTGGCCAGTGGATTCAAAACAAAATTCAAACCCTGATGTGGCCAACATAATTAAATATCAGACAGGCTGATTTGGGGATGAACAAGCCCGGAACTGCATCTGCTGGTTCTTCCCCAAGCTCTGGGCTTGTCACGGGCTTGTTTGCCTGACATGACAACAAGCAACTTGACTGACCAAAATTGAACGATGTTATAAGTTATAGATCGAAATTAAGTATCTTTTTACAGGATGTTAAAGAACTTTTTGCTGTCATTATGAGGGTTTCTTTGGTTTAGTTACATCAAGATTAAACTCTCAGTTTTTATTTCAACTTTATCATGAAAAATCACTGACAGGACCCAAGTTCTTCATTACAGTAGGCTAGGACTCAATGCTTTGATTGACTGCATCATAAATAAGTATGCATGGCAGTTCTTTCTACAATTTTAGTCATGAGTTGATAACATAGTTAGGAAAATTATGTCCTTAACATCTTTGCAAAAGTGAGAATATGTATCAGCCATTAACACCTTTGATTGGTTTTTGTTGATATCACAATACAAAATGACATCTAACCCTTACTGTGTATATCAAAATGCCAATGTATTCTCATATTTTATGACCTAAGTTTATGAAATTAGACTTAATCTGGGATACATTTGTTCATTATCTAAAGTCTAGTTGGGACTAACAAGCTTGGACCAACAAGGCGAACGAGCCGGGGCGATCAAGCCCGGGGACGAAAAAGCCTGCTACCCTTCCCCGAGGTACAACATAAAATAATCGTACTCGCATTGAAATCACACAATTTTTGTTAAGTGACTCAATTGAAATTAAATTTGCCTGCTTCTGCCTTGAGTCCATCGTCTGTTAAGTTCTTTAATTACTGTTCCATCTTCTGTTACGGTTGCCGGATTGTGTAGCACCAATGCTTGATTTTATTTCGTTCCAACCAATCAAACTCTTTAACCAATGAAATGTATTGTCTCTTTCGAATTGACTAATCAAGCTTTGTTTTGCATAGCAATTATGGCCAGCTCTATTTTGAAGTCCCCGGATAATAAAAATGATGAGAACTCGGAGAGTAAAAGATCTATGTCACTGCACTGTTTGCAAAGGCACCCAGATGCCAGTGGACAGCAGGAAAGTGCAAAACGCACTTAAATACATTTAGATTATTTGTTGAACCGGACACTAGAAAACGTGATTCCAAAGAATTGGGTGACTGGAAATTTCGGCCCATTACAATTTCGGCCAATACAATTTCGGCCCATGGTGTGGATCGAATATATGATCCCTGGTTTATCAGAAATGTTGCACGATCTGACGAATCTTTTTACTTATGGGTTTATTAATGGGGTTGCATTTTTTTCAGTGTCAAATTCAAAAACTTTTCAAGTATATTCCCATTAAATTACAAAATAATGGTCATCATTTTCATCAGGAAAATTTTTAATGGCAGTGAATGTAGTTTCACTATGTGTAATGGCAATTAGTTTTTATTTACCTGCATGAATGGTCCCAATACTTTGAAATTAATTGGCATTAAAATTGTAAGATTATGAAGTAATGACCCCATTAATATTTTATGCCATCACATTAAGGGTATTTGACAAAATTTGACGTTTATCACGGCAGTTTCATGGGCAAATTGGCCATTAACTATGAAAATAATGGCTATAAGCTAACACCATTTAAAAAAAAAAGAAAAAAACAAAAATTAATGGGTACCATTAATGGTTTTGTTAATATCAATTACCAATCTATAGGGTTTTAATGGTATTTTAATTGTGATCTTCTGCAGTAGTGCTGGCTGCCTTCCCACATTACCATTGCCAAAGCAATGGCCAGCAGTGAGAGAGAGGAATGAATCCTGTTGCAATGACTATCATTAATCCTTGGAAAGAAACTGGCCAAGCTGGGGATAGAACCAGCTACCCCCTGTTCTGAAGTCCTGTACACTACCAACTGAGCTACCAGGGTTTGGCTGAGCTAAAGGGAACTCTCCGTAATGCAGTTGCTAGGTATTGGTTTTATACAGGAAGAAGAGCAGTAAGGAAGGAGTGATCTCCTGTAACACACCCCCCTTTTCAAGGTCAGTCCCGGCACAGCCCACCATCTTACAAATATGGAATTCCTGAACAAATGCATAGCTCAAATACAAACTGCCCCTGCTGAGATTCAAAACCATACGGCAAAGATCCTTACTTTTTGAAGCTCAAAAGACCAATACACAAACCACTGAGCTAATGCAGTTGCTACTTATTGATTATATACAGAGAGAAGCTATGCAGTAAGAACGAAGTGATCTCCCAACATTAGTTTCAAGCGCTGTACTTTACAGAATGAGCTACTAGGCTCCATGAGTGACTTATGTAAGCCAGCAAAATGATACTCACCAGAGGAATGATTCCAGGATAACTTTCGTTGCCAACCATGAGTGAAGTTTTACCGGACCCAAACTAAAGAAGAAAAGGGTGGCTTGTTAATACTTTACCACACAATCCAGAGTTTTCGTGACCCTGAAAGAGGGGGCTTTTGAAAACATTGTGGGAAAAGGAAAAAATGCTGGTTACCAGCATTTTCTCCTTTTACCACCCTTCCAAAAACAAGTTCAACTTCTATGTGACATTTAATTTGTTGTCTGCAAAGGCTCTCAATTTGGACAGGTCTAAAATTTTGGTAAAGAGTTACAGACTTAAACAAATGCTCCTTTTCTTTACAGACCAGAGGAAGATTACTTCATAAATTATTGTAGAAGAGAGAGAAAATACTATGTACCAACATTTTGTCCTTTTCACACCATGTTTTCTTCACTTATATCATATCAACATAATCCTTTACAAAAGTGATACTGTTGTTTTTAAAATCCCAAGAAAGACACATTTTGAAAACATTATGGAAAAAGATAAAAAGAATAGTGAAGTCTGGATCTGTATTCAACAATCATTCCTAAGAAGGTTTTCAGTCTTATAATTCAGAATTTTCTAAATTTGAAAGTAACACAATTTTTGATTTGCTAAACTATTTGGTTTAGTGAATCAGAAATTGTGTTACATTCAAATTTAGAAAATCTTTGACAGTTGGACAGAGAGTGATCTCAAGAATGGGTGGTGAATACTGGCCAAGCACTTTCTCTTTTTATTCCTTCTATTTTCAAGCTTTTCAAAGACAGCTACCACCATTCCATCACACCAGATGTGTTTCAAGCAAATTCCTTCATAAAGGACCAGTCCAAATTTTTATGAACTTTTGATGTATAATAAATATTGCTTTCTTACTCCCTAAATCAAACATGGAAAAAAAAGTTGTGGAAAAAAACACTTTCACAGGTCTAACACAAAAAGGTTGTAACTCTGTTTTTCATAAAAAAATAACTTTGGTTAATACTTTTCACAAATTCAATAAAATCACTTTCAATAGAGAATGGCTGAAATCCTGATAAACAAAGGAAGAAACTCACCCCTCCCATGGCCATAATAGTGACATTATAGCCTTCCATGGCCCTCTGGATAAGCTGATCACATTTCTCCTTATAGATCTGCCCCTGCAACATACAAACATTACACATGGGTTTTATAATGTCTTTTAGCCCAAACAGCATTATACAAAACTTGTTTTTGAGAACAATATAGAACAAGTTCATATTGCACATTTTGATCTTGGATCTAAACAGTCTAGTTGTTGGTAACATATTTGACATAATGCTTCATTTGCAACTTTTACATCTTTTAACCTACTGAAAATTTCACTTTCATTTCCTTAGCTGTCAAAAACCTAAGTACATGTACATGTATATAAGATAGCTGAAGTCCATCTTTTTTTTTTTCAAATCAGAAATTGCAGAAGATTTGTATCCAGACTGGTCGTATCAGTGAAAGTAGAACACTTATTCAAATGCTTCTGGAATTTCTTTCTACAGTCCTTTGCACAAAACCCCATCCAAGTCATTAGCTGCTTTCTCTCATGAACATTGTTGACATTCCTCATGTACATTGCGCAAAGTAGTGATCTAATGTTGGATCTCAAAACTAAAGGCAACTCCTCAAGGCCAATATTCATGAACCATTGTCAACTATAGGATGACAAGCAACATTATGCTGTCTTAAACAGTCATAAAGTCAGTCTTGGAAGTCAAAATTTGAACAATATTCACAAATATCTGAAATATCCTTGTAAAATAACGAAATCAACATGACTTATGAATAGTTAGTTATGCATTTAGTCTTCACGACCACTGGTAGCCCATATGAGCAGCTCGACCAACAGGCTTGTAGTCATTTTCAGTAAGGGAGAGTGTTCAGGATACAGGACAAAAGCCATCCTAAGTTAAACCTGGTTCTTTAAAATGCATAATGTAGAGCCAGAGGACCTCAACTTAAAGTCTCATCCAATAGACAGTTAGTAATATCTGGGCATTAATGCAATGCCCTCAAGTGTCCCCAGATTAAAAATCCCATGCTCTATCACTTTAGCTTGTTACCAAACAACAAAATTTTGGACTTGTCTAAGTTGAAAGCAATTGTAGACGACATTTAAGGTGGCAAAAATGACACAATCTTTCCTTGATAGTGCAGAAAACATTGCTGGAAAAGGAGAAAATGCTGGTTACCAGCATTTTCTCCTTTTCTCACAATGTTTTTAAAAGGCTTCTTCCTTAGGGTCTTTAAAAGTTGAGACAGTGTGGTAACAAGTTCACTAATCCAACTGATGTGAATCATGATTACCATACATACATGAATAGATATGAAAATGTTTGGAGAAAGGTGAAATTGCCTAATACAAGGCTTTCTCCAAAATCTTTTCAATAGTACACTACTTTAAGACAAAAAACAAAAAGTACAGAAAACAATTTATTAAAAATAACCAACTTACATTTGAACTCTCTTGCGGGTACTCTACTTTAAGACAAAAAACAAAAAGTACAGAAAACAATTTATAAAAATTAACCAACTTACATTTGAACTCTCTTGCGGGTAGGCAGCATCTAAAGCAAAACTCTGTTCCTATAAATGTAATGGACTTGTAGAAAAATCATTCATTATAATTTCTTTATTATTTGAAAGGTATCTTTACCCTTTACCAAACAATATCATGTTTTAGTGGCCCAGTGGATGATGGCTTTGAAAAACATTGTGGGAACAGAAAAAAAAAATGCTGGTAAGGAGCATTTTTCTAAATGTTTTCAAAAACCTCTGTCTTCAAAGTCTTTAAAACATCAGATTGTTTAGTACAGGGGTAAAGATGAAGACAGTGTGTTTCTCTCTTCTGATTTAAAAAAAATTCTTGAGACTGTCACAAAAGTCACTTTATACACTTAAACCTTTACCACATGACAAAATTTTAGCTTTGTCCAAATTGGAAGCAGAGACGACAATTTCAGTGTGGCTCAAATGGTGTAATTTTTCTTTCATAGGGTTGAAAACATTGTGGGAAACGGAGAAAATGCTGGTAACCAGCATTTTCTCCGTTTCCCACAATGCTTTCAAAAGGCTTCTTTCCCAGGGTCGTTAAAAGTCATCATTGTGTGGTAAAGGGTTAAGGTATTCCTACCCTGAAGCAGAACATCAATTTCCACTGTAATTTTACCCTGGAAAATATGATATCATTAAAAATCATCACTATTGTAGCATCTTAACTAAGCCACTTTTGGAGGTTTTGCTGTCATAGAAATATCATTTTCAATTCTAGAATCACTAAAACCTCAATTCAAAGGGAGACTCGTATTACCTTCCAGGTTTCTCTCTCTCTCTCTCTCTCTCTCACTGAATGCTGTCAGAGAGAGGGAATGGGAGTGATTGCGCATGTAACTTCCCTATTGCAACTTTGTTTGTCACTTTGTTATTTTTTTTAATCTCGGCATTTGCTGCATGTATATGGGAATGAAGAAAATGTTGTCAAAAGCTTTACTGTCCATGTAAATATAATACGTATATATATCACAATGTATGAGTTTTACGTATGTGTATGTACATGTGCATGTGACATTTTCCTTTTTGTCAAAAAAAATCAAGTACAGTTTCATATTTACAGAAGGGGGGATAACAATATATTTGTAAATTTTATACCATGTAACAGTAATATGGGCCGGAGGCCTTAATTACGAATAAAGTGTTCTGAGTTCTGAGTTCCTTTATAAAAATGTAATAGAGGTATGAACATACACTTTTTAGATAGACATTTAAAGAAATTCTGGGTGGTTAAAAGTGTTTAGAATTATTGAATCACTATAAATTCTCATTAATCTAACAACAACAAAAAATTATGCCATGTTGACCAGAAGCTTCAGGGGAGGAAGCCTTAATCCAGGTCCTCCAATAGAAAATTTAGGTGGTCAAACCTACAGTGGTGTTTACGTTCAATGGCAGATAATTCTGCAGGGCCTAGAAGTGATATCCTATGACTTGACCATGCATGGCAGTATTTGAACAAAGTTTTAATATAAAATACATGTACATTGTTATATCTAGCATACTGCTTCCCTTTATTGACTGCCTATGAGATACAATGTAGGCCAGGCAAAGTGTTTGGGTACTTATGTGTGTTTATCAGCTGCAATTGAAGCAATTTTACTGAAACTTTAGATGCCACTGCCTTTTTGGCTGCATTGCATGGCCTATCTGGATGCTCAAGGTTGATGTGTCTGTGTGGCTTTGTCTTGTTTGCATTTTCTTGCGACTTGCGACATGCTATTCCAAACAATATGTCAAAGCTGAAGCTGAAGGCACAGATCGAACTATATGCATGCAGCAGACAGACTGACAGGCACACAAACAGTCAGAGGGACAGACCGATTCCTGTGTACACTTAAAAAACATGCAATATGCAAGATATCATCAAAGAAACTTAGTTTTTACCTTGCCAGATTCCACTATAATTTTGTCACCAACAGCTTTTGTACCAACCCTCAGCCCTTTCTTACCCTCATCTGGTGTGAGTGGTCTCACTCTGCCAATAACTTTGATATTCTGTGATTCAGGCTGTCAAAGAATAGTACAGAACAGTTGATAAAACTTACTATATACATGTAGGATGATAAAGTTCACTTTGAAATCTCTACTAGAAGAAAAATTTCAGACCTGTCCACTGGAAAAAAATTGCAGATGTTGAAAGAATAATGCTCAAACAATGAGAATTATCTTTGACAGATCAGAAAACATCGTTGGAAAGGGGAAAATGCTGGTTACCAGCATTTTCTCCCTTTCTCACGTTTTTGAATCCTTCTTTCTTAGGATTACAATTCAGATACGTCTGTAAAAATTACACAAATCTACAAAGATGTCCAAAAGATAAAATAATGCCACAGTCAAATTCTTCAATATGCCATTATAATAGAACTAGCTTTTTTCAATTACCCAAGCCACACTCTCTCACTTTTTGCCAAACCAGGCTCAAGTAACTGAAATTGATGTCATTGAGGTAGAAAATATATTGTGGTGAAAGAAAAATGCAAATAACTTCTTTATATAAAAGGTTTGAAGTAGTTTTTGACAATTTTTTCAGATGCAGTAGAAATATGCATGTTCTGTGCAGTCTGATCTTAATCTACAGTGTCTACAAAAAATTCTGGTGTCGTCTATCGTATGGAAATAGTTAATCTGTTAGATTTACAGTGTTAACATTATTTTTTTAAAAATCTTTTTTCAGAAAATGTTGGTAACTATCAAAGCACTACATTTTCACCATAAAATACTGTGTCGAATCTGAAAATATGCGCGTGCATTTCAGTGTCACATTTATTTTGCTTTATTTTCATATAACTTTCATATTAATTAAAGCTTGTTTCTTTTTTCTTTTTAACCAACAGCAGATTGAAGAGGAAACTCTGGAAATGCAGGAAAGATTCATATTCATAATTTGATGAAAGATTTGTGGTCACTGATTTTATTTTCTAGTTTGAACATCAGAGGACACAGAAAGCTGTTGCTATCCTTAATGTGTAAAATAAATGAGCCATACTCTGGAAATAAGAGGCTTAATGCAATTCTACAATGCATTGTACCAAGCAAGACATCACATATAAGGATCTGTAAAATCCACTTTGTCTAACTTCCAGTGGAATCTAGGGTTGACTGGTCCTCCATATGCAGGAAATTGACAGATAGCAGAAAGTTTCAGCTCAGGTCAGCCTGTGTAGTCAACCTGGGTTGATACTTTCCAGATTCATTAAGCTGCTTTTTCACAGAGCACAGCTAAAATTACTTCATGACACATACCCATCCCCCATCCACACACTGATTTTCAGTCACAACAGACCTTTCCTTCTTTCCCCCCCCCCCCCCCCCCGTGACAAACTTGATTTCTGTGAGTTGTTCCTGCATAGGATCTGGTGTGCTTTGGTAACTTTAGAGTAAATTTCGGTATAACTAAGGTTGCCTTTTGATATTTAAGAGTGCATTCCGGCATTTCTGGATGCGCTCCGGTGTTTTGATGCATTCCGGTGTTTCTTCGCACAAATCACTTCCTCGATATAGCCCTAGCACATATTTGAACGTTATAAAAAGATGAATCGATCATGATTAATCATATTTGAATGCAAAAGCTTAATTGACCAAACAAAAAAGCGCAATTACCATTTTATTTCAATCTGCTGAGTAAATTTTCAACAAAAATTTGACTAGAGTCCAGCTCTAGCCCTCTCGCTAAGGTATCCGTGTAAATACACAAATATTGATGACGTATTACTTTAATCATGAAACGAAAGCCACGTCAATGGTTGGGGTAAAAAAAAAGACATTAAATTTCGGAAAATTAGAAATCGGATTGAAATCCCCCCCCCCTTTCTTAAAATTATTTTAATTCAACAGATAATCGATACAAGCTTGCAGCATAAGTCTAGATCAGGGACCTTTTATGCATGATTCAGGCATTACATTTTTACACATTGCTTTTAGCGAGCGTGATAAAGGTTACTCTGATTCTGTCCAAAAATGACGAGAAGCACACGTGCAGGCCTTCTAATGTGTTTCCTCAGCGACTTTGTCAATTTCTGAGTAACAAGATATTCAAAATTTATCCCAAGTGAATGTTTTTTTTTTTTTTAATAAAAACTGTTTGTAGGTTCTCTCAGGTACAAATAATGTCAGAGAATCGAATGCAAGATTTGGGCAAATGATACCTTCAGTCTGAAGCGTTGCTCCGATGTTATTTTTGTGATTGGGTCTCCGCAACCCTTCATTGCAGCCCTTCTTTAAAAGTGTCTGGAAATCTCAAAATCTTACCGGTCATTTTTCAGTCGGCTTAATGTGTCTTTAATCGGCTTGTCAGCTATGAAAATGGACATGGATCGATAGATAAATTATTTAACTTCACGTTGACAACAAATTTAGTGCAAGGTTTTCATTGATCCTTTTGTAATTTACCATTTATTTGACATAAACACATCTGGCTAATTTGTAAACAAACACTCATTATAAATTCAGTTAACTGCGCATGCGTGTTCAATTTGATTTGAAAAAATGATATTGTGTGATGGGCAATTTAAGTGATAAAAATGACTCCTCGTAAATGCAATACATCCAGTACGATTTGTTTGCCTTTCAGTGCCCATTCTGATAACACAGAAGCCGATAAAATGTGAAAAAAATGAGCTTTACTGTACCGGAAGTGACTTCCGAAACATGCGCAGTAAATGTCAAGATTAGTTTCGATTTTTTGGAAGTTGGTCAATGGATATTTACATTCCGAAATAATGGAAATACAAGGAGGTGACGCAGTCATTTTTTAATTTTTTCGGTGTTTTTGTAAAGATTTTAAATCATTAGTCTATCGATTCAGGACCTTATTGTTCACTGAAAAAGAAAAGATCGACGCATACGGCCATTTGAAACGATGCCGGTATTATGATTTTTCATTCCAGATGGGTCGTAAGAGTGGCTGCGACGGGGGCTAGCGGAGAAACAGTCACAAAAATAACATCGGAGCTAGTCCCCGAATCGGGGGTAGGCAAATGACAATTCATATGACTTTTACCGTACATAATTTGATAATTATTTTTTCCCTCGGAGCCAGTCTATTCCCGTGCTAGCTAAATTCGGATTTTCCATTTTTTTCCGCATTGAAAAAGATTTCTGTCGTCAAAGTTAGATCTAAACATGGGTCATAGTTTAACAGCGGACGGCGTGTTCTGTGCAGTGTAGTTAGGTCTACGCCGTCTGAAAAGGCGTTACAGATGACAAACTGATTGAAAATTCGTCCAAAATAAATTTACCAATTTGGAGACTACGAAATGACTAAGTTTTCATGTTTAAAGACGGCAAAATGATTTTAAACTAAATTGATTGAGACATACTCCATGAAGAGGGGGTTTAATGCATTCGCAAAAACTATCGACCCATGTCAGCCTGGACAGTGAACGCAGGCTGACTTGAGTCGAAACCTTTTGCTATTTGTAAGTTTTTGGCATGACCAAGGACCATTTTACCACATGATTTACTTGGTTGTTGGACGAAAAAGGTTTCATGAGCCATAATTATTTCATGGCTTGCTTAGTAAATGGATCATGGAGATCCATTTAACCCCTTTTCCCAGAGCATACCTCAAATTTATGGAGACAAAACAATCAGTGCGGTTGTTAAAATGAGAATTGTCTTTGAAAGGACAGGAAAAACCATGCGATAAGGAGAAAAGGCTTTTGCATTAATTCTCTATGAAATCTTGGTCAAAATTACATCAGATCTGTTTTGCCATAATGTCAGAAAGTTAGTTGTTATGTATGTATATAAGAGCGCAACAGTGCAATTTTACCTCAAACTTGCTGAACACCTGTTCACCACTTTTAAAAGGGTATAGACGTACTGCAGTTATTTCAGTTGAAAAAAGATTGCATGTAATTCATTATCTAGTGTTTCTCGTCCTTAACTGTTAACAGTATTTTCCGTTTGAAACAGTGTTTTCGCTTGTATTCAAACTTATTAACCCTTTACCACACAACCCCAAGTTTTGAAGACCAAGCAAAAAAGGCATTTGGAAACATTTAGGGAAAATGAGAAAATGCTGGTAACCAGCATTTTCTCCTTTTCCCAAAATGTTCTCTACCCTTTCAACGACAAATTCAACGTTTGAGCCAAAAAATATTATGTCGTCTGCAAACGCTTTGAATTTGGACAAGTCTAAAGTATTGTCGTTTGGTAGAGAGATGAAGGTCTACTGCTGTTAATCCTTTTTTTTTTATTATTCTATAGGTGTTTCGAGGGGCCCCAGGGGGGGTTCAATGGTAACGTGTATCTCTCGTATTACTCGAACAAATTGACATGAAATAAATGACCTCTATTTCCATATATTACACGCTTGAATTATTGTCCGAACTTAGCTTCGGCTAATGGTCGTCTGCATTCGAAACTACGTGAACGTTTTACAATTCTTTAGGCTGCTAATATTCTTATCGTGTCTTCAAAGAATACTTAAAATACCTGAGAGAAACATTATTTTGTTGGTTTAAACTGGTAATAAGTGGCGGGTGACATAATCTGAGATGCACTTTCTGTACAATCTGATCTTGATCTATGCCTCCGCAAAAGCTTCTTAATTTAAATATGACACAGTAAGGGTCGAACCCGACATTTACCGTTAACAGAATTTCCGTGCCATCCGATTATACCCGATGATATAGATATTCACTCTATATTATATTTCATGTGTCTATTTTTAGAAATGTTATGGGTAAAGAAATGTCGTAATTTAAGCTGGGGGGAATTATTTCCCCGTCACAGTGAATATTTTCCTCCTGCCGAAAATCTGGAACTACTTTTTTTTGTTTTTTAAGTTTTTAAGTTTTAAAAGTGGCATTCGTTGACAAAATAATCAGAGGAAATATAATATATATTCTATTTCATCAGCTTGTGGTTAATATGGCGAAATATTTGCCGAAAGAGGGAATGGTATGCGAAAATAATGAGTACCTTACCGAAAAAGGGAAAGGTATGCGAAAATAACGAGTGCCTTACGGCACTCATTATTTTCGCATACCTTTCCCTTCTTCGGCAAATATTTCCCCATATTAACCACAAGCTGATGAAATAAACTCTGTTTAATTATTCTTTGCATAAAGGTCAAATTCGGGTCAATTTATTCGAGTAATACCTTTGAGGCTCCCGAGTTTCGAGTCCAGATATAATCTTATATTACTACTTGGTATCTGAGTCAAAAAGGAGGTTTATTGGATCTCCTTAATCCAGTATACCAAGCAAGTCATCATATAATTATGGAACTATAAAATCCAGTTAGTCTAATAATCAATTGGATTTGGAGGTAGGATGTTCCCTTGACACGCAAAAAATTTTCAAAAAATAAAAAAGTTTTAAATCACGTCAGCCTGCGTGGATTGCGCAGGCTGACATGAGTCGATACTTTTTGCAGATACATTAAGAGCCCCCTTTTAACAGAGCATGGCTCACACACACACACACACACACACATATATGTGTGTGTGTGTGTGTGTGTGTGTGTGTGTGTGTGTGTGTGAGCCATGCTCTGTGAAAAGTTGGCTTAATGTGTCTCCATAATTCATGATACCAAGCAAGTCATCACATGGTCTTTAAATTTACAAAAAAAATTTAAAGATAGCAAAAGGTTTGGGCCCTTGTCTGCCTGCGCACACTGCGTAGGGTGACATGGGTCGATTTTTTTTGCAAATGCATTAAGGTCACCCCCTCCCCCTGCACACAGAGCTTGGCTCATTAAAACCATATATTGTAAACGACGTGCAACTTGCACCAACAGATAAACGAGCAAACAAGCAAAGTATATAGTTTTTATAATTTTACTTTATTTGACAAAACTTACAACAATCAATGCATAAGAGACAAGATAGTCTTTTTTTTTCAGCACACAATTAAAACATAAAGAAATATTAAACATAATAACTTAATGATTAATAAATAACATGATCACAATAGATGTTATGGACGGATTTAAATCGATTGGTTTCAACCCTTCAGGCCCCATAATCCAAATTTATTTGATTTTTGAGGACATTGTAGACCGAATTCAGACTCCACAGAACATGCAATCTATCTTGGATCTACACTGGCCGATAATTTGAGAACTAAAACTTTGAAAAAAAAACTATCTGATTATTTGACAGAGTTTGATTATTATCACTTTACTGTACGAGTATAATCAGTGCTAAAAGACTCGAGCTCTCGCCAAACAAACGAGCTCGACCTATATCGGCGGCTGAAAATTAATTCTGCTATAACTCCGAAATATAGTGATTTTGTAGGCTTGACTTTACAAGCCGACAGTATAGATCCAAGACCAGACTGCTCGTTCTTTGCAGTCTGGTGTTGATCTATGCTGCCTTGAAAAACCCCTATTTTCGCCGATAACGCTGAGTGGGTTGATAGCTTTGTTTTGAGCAATGGCTACCAAGTCTGTTTCATTTAAAATAAAAGGGTGTGTGGCCCGGTGGTTTACATGGTTAGAAAGTAATTCAGGTGTTTAGGGTTGGATCTTTACCCGGCGTGGCGTTGACTCTTTAAGGGATATCCCTTGTTTAAGACTATATGAGCCATGCTCTGTGAAAAAAGGGGGTTTAATGCATCTGCAAAAAGTGTCGACAAAAGTCAGCCTGCAAAATTCGCACAGGCTGACCTGGGTCGGTATTTTTTGCATTTGGTAAATTTTATGCATGTCCATGAACCATTCTACCTCAGGATTCAGCCGGTTTTAGACAAAGTGGATTTTATGGACCTGTTATTATGTGAAATCTTGCTTGGAATAATGAATTACGGAGATGCATTGCCCGAGCATGGCACACTGTTTGTTGTAAATTTCAGCGAAGGACAGAAGGGGGACTCCGTATGTTGCGTCAGCACAGTACACTACGTCCCACTTTTGCTGTGCTATAAATTGTATTTCACTTAACCCTTATTCCTGCTAAATAAATTAAATGAAGCTTTCAAACCGATAGTAAAAACACGATTGATGCTATTTCAAATTCTATTTTTTGAAGGAAAATATCTCTTTATCGGACAGTGTAGATCAAAGATCAGACTGCACGTTCTGTGCAGTCTGATCTTGATCTACACTGTCCGCAAGAAGTCAGTGGGTCGCGATTAGCAGCCTTAGGGTTCAAACAAAAGCAAATAAATAGAGGATATTTGTTTTTTACTGTGAAAGATCGAAATTTATTTCATCTAGTGAACATCATCGGTAATATTTTCACGAATGGCACAGCCACGAGTGAAAATATTACCGATGATGTTCACGAGATGAAATAAATTTCGATCTTTCATCAAAAAAAAAAATAATATCTGTTTCATGCTTTTATCCTTTTTCTGGGGAAACTTAATCAAAATCCAGTAGTTCTTTTTTCGGTTATTTCCCGTGGCGTACCCCCTCCGCATAGCAAGGCATTACAATATAACGTCAAGCGCGAGAAATGTGAGGTAAATTACGTCATATTTCCATCTAGTTGTGAGGCACGCGCATTTTACCTCGGTAACGAGTGCGCTGGAACAACGGTTTCCGCCTTCAATTCAAGAGTTAGAATTTAAAAATCGGCACTTTCACAGGTCGTAACCATGAAATATCGAAAAATATTTCTTGATAACCTACCGGGAAGCATGAAATAAAAATAATAATTCTAAAAACTATACCATTAGGCTGTATATGCATATTGCACAATGAAAAAAATAATATATACATGACTGAGTAATGTTCCGTGAATAAAATGTGGTTTAATGTATCTCAAAAAAGTATCGACCATGTCAGCCTGCGCAGTCCGTGGACAGTCTAGATCAAGATCAGACTGTAGATAAAGTGCAGCATGATCTTGGATCTACACTGTCTGATAAAGAGATATTTCTTCTCCTCAAAATAAGTTTGAAATAAGAACACTTGGGTTTTTATCATGGGTTTCAAAGTTTCATTTTGAGATCAAGGATGGCTAGTTCATCCCAAGCTTGGCTAATTTCTTTCCGAGGATTGACAATAGTCATTGCGACATTCTTTTCTCATCGCTGATCATGTTTCTAAGACGGTTATGTGGGATAACAGCCAGTGGGTTGGAAAGAACATTGTACGAAGCACTGATAGTAGAAACCCTAGGAAAGCTTGGATAGGTGCACTTGCAGCCGCGATATAACTAAAATATTGTTTATTTAAAGACGTGTTAAACACCTTATAAACAAACAAACAATATTTACCAAAAGACAAAATACTAGAATTATCCCCATTGAAAGCATATAAATTATGCCCATTCAAAGCATATAAAGATTACCTTTTTAACCCTTAAGCTGCTAAGCGCGACTCACTGACCTTATGCGGACACTGTAGATCAAGATCAGACTGCACAGAACGTGCAGTCTGATCTTGGATCTACACTGTTCGATAAGGAGATATTGCTGCCCAAAACATAACTTTGAATTAGCCAGATTTGGGTTTTTATTATCGAATTGAACATTTATTTAACAGGAAAAGGGTTAATTTGGCTGAAATGATGGGAGTATTCTAGAAAAGAGTAGAAAACATTGTAGGAAAAAAAGAGAGAAAATATTGATGAGCACTTTCTTTTGTTTTCCACAATGTTTTCGGAAATCTTCTTTCTTGGGGTTGTTAAAATTCGGGATTGTTCAGTACTGGGTTAAAGTAAAGCATGAGTAATTGTTCGAACACAATAAAAAAAAAAAGGAGCCATGCTCTGTGAAAAGAGGGTATAATTCATCTTCGAAAGGTTTCGACCCAGGTCAGCCTGCGCAGTCTGCGCAGGCTGACCTGGTCCGAATCCTTTCGCTATAGGTCGATTTTCTGCATGTCAAAGGACCAGTCTTCCTCATGATGAAATCTGTTGTTTAAACAAAATGCTATTATGCGTCCATAGTTATGTGATGACTTGCTTGGTATAATGAATCACAGAGATGCATTAAGCTCCCTTTTGCCAGAGCATGGCTCATATAAATCTGTACATGAGATATATATCATAGACGATAACCAGTCTATTCTTTTAATTCTTTCCAACCTTATCAATATCAAAGTATTATGGGTTGCATTATACCAAACTTGCTGTTCCCTATATTACACTTGCTTTGCTTTAAAATGGATTGTGAATTAGGGCCAAGATGACCATTATACTTCAGTCTTAGCCTTACGAATTGAATCGTATACATGAGCCATGCTCTGTAAAATGGGGGCTTAATGCAACTACGCAAAGTATCGACACATGCCAGCCTGCGCTGTTCACCCAGGCTGACATGGGCCGAACTTTTTAGCAATTTGTAAGATTTTCTATATGTCAAAGGACTAGTCTACCTTTAGATCCAGCTAAGTGGATGTTGTGGATCCATAATTACATGACGACATAATGCATCATGCATGGAGTTGCGTTGAACTCCCTTTTGCCAGAGAACGGCTCATTTATTTTAGCTAAGCTCTGGCAAATGGGGGCTTAATGCATCCCCGTGATACATGATACAAAGCAAGTCGATTTATGTAATCCATTTTATCTAGCAACCGACTGATTTACGAGGTACACTGGTCTTTTGACATGCAGAAAACTGTTCCATAGCAAAAAGTTTCGCCCAGGTCAGCCTGCCCGGACTGCGCAGGCTGACCTAGTCGATACTGTTTGCAGATGCATTTAACCCCAATTTCACAGAGTATCGTCCACTTAAAATATGCTAAACATTTCTATTTTCTATTTTTACAGCGAACATGATTCCAGCAGCGTTTCATCCCATTTCTAAAATTGTTTCCAAATGTCCTCATATCTCTAAGAAGAGCAGACACGTCCAGAATAATGATTGTCCCAAATACAATGGTGAAGAGAGCAATCCCCACGTAGCCTATGTTCGCCGCACTCTGCCGTTCGTCCTCCGCGCTTACCAGTTTCGCCTCGGATGACGAGAGTTCGTCGGAATTTATCTAAATTTGAAATCAAATGGTTTGATAAACATTAAATTTAGCATTTACTGATTTAAAAGTCAAGCTCTGTGAAAAGGGGGTTTAATCCATTTGCAAAACGTACTGACCTAGGTCATCCTGCACAGTCCACACAGGCTGACCTAGGTCGAAACTTTTTGCCATTTTGTCAATTTTCCACATGTCATTGGACCATGCTATCTCGGGATTTAATCGATTTTTAGATAAAATGGATATTATCATTCCATAACTATCTGATGACTTGCTTGGTATAATGCATCAGTGATGCATTGAAACCCCCTTTTGCCAGGGTATGGCTCAAATACTTTTGAAAGATGCGGAGCAGTAGTTAACTTTGACATTAATGGCTTTTTTGATGATGATTATAACATCGGAGACGACGATGACAATGATGATGATGATGACGACGACAACTACGAGACGACGACGACGACGATGATGATTATGGTGATGATAATGATGATGATGATGATGATGATGATGATGATAATTTTGTTTATAATTTACATTTGAATTACAGGAAAACGTCTAGCATCATTTATCTCTTTACGATACAAGACTATTTTGGACTCGATCAAATTAAAAGCTCAAATGATGATTACTGTTTTGGATAGGATGGAAAACATTGTGGAAAAAGAAGAAAATGCTGGTTAACAGCATTTTGTCCTTATCCAACAAGGTTTCCCAATGCTTTCTACTTCAGGGCCTTAAACCTTTATCCTGCTGAATAAACCAAATAAAACTTTCAAGTCGAGAGTGAAACCCCGAGTAATGTTATTTAAAACTTACCATTTAGAGAAAAATATCTCCATATCGGACAGTGTAGATCCAAGATCAGACTGCACGTTTTGTGCAGTCTGATCTTGATCTACACTGTCCGCAAAAGGTCAGTGAGACGCGCTTAGCAGCTTAAGAGTTAAAACCCGGAATTGTTTGATTAAGAATTGATTTTTAATTGAAAGCCCTAGAGTACAGGGCCGAGGCCCAGTAGCTCAGTCGATAGTGTACAGGACTTAAGAACAGTGGGTCGCTGGTTCGATCCTAGGTTCAGCCACTTTCTTTCCGAGGATTGATGATTGTCATTGCGACAGCATTAATTCCTCTCTCACCGCTGATCATTATTTCGACGATGATCATGTGGGAAAGCAGCCAGTGGGCTTGGAAAGAATACTGTGGGGAGTACTGGTAACAGAAACTCCAGGAAAGTATAGATAGGTGCACTTTCCGCCGCGATATAACTGAAATAATGTCTAAAACGTCGTTAAGCACCATACAATTAATCAACCTATACTACGGAAACAAAACTCACCGACAACTCCTCTTGGACTATCGCCGATTTTTCCTGTTGGAAAGCTTCAAACTCTTCGGTGGTCATATTCTGCAAGAGCTGATAGTTTGCCACCCATGAACATTTACACTCACACACAGTCCAGCACTGATCAGCCGGCTTGTCAATAACCAAACACACTGGATCTTCGTCCTTGGCAACAACCACTGGCTCTGTATTATTTGAATCAAAGCTGGGTCTTTATAAATCAATCAATCAATCAATCAAAGTAGTTTATTGAGCTCTTATCTTTAAAGTAAAAGATATGCGAGCAATGTACAACACCAGTATATGAGATAGTATATATAGATTGTTTAAAACATTCTTTCCAGTTCCCACGATGTTTTGAAAACTTTTTTTGCGCATGTCATCAGAAAATTGTTTAAAAATTATGAAGATACGGTTTTAGACTTGTCCACTTTGAAAGCAATCGTAGACGACAAATAAAATATGGCGTAAAGATGTTTTTTTTTTTCCTTTTATCTTCAACAGAATCAAAAAGTAAATGTGAGAATAAGAGAAAATGCTAAAAACCAGCATTTTCTCCTATTCCTACGAGGTTTTGAGGTTTTGGAACGCTTCTTGCTCTGGTTTTTTAAAGCAGGGAATTACTAGAACGACACTAATTAAATATGAGCCATGCTCTTACAAAAGGGAGCTTAATGCATCACTGTGATACCAGCCCTATCATCATATAATTATGGATTCATAATAGCCATTTTTTTTAGATAACCGACTTAATTATGAGGTAGACTTGTCCTTTGACAAACAGAAAATTGACCGATAGCAAAACGTTTAGGCCCAGGTCAGCCTGTCCGGACTGCGCAGGCTGACTTGGCTCGATATTTTTCGCAGATGCATAAAGCCCCGTTTCACAGAGCACGGCTCAATTATTTATTTGCAATACATGCAGCAAACAGTTTTGTGAAAACATTTTTTTTATTATTATTATCTTTGGAAAAGGAGCGATTGATTGTTACACGCAACTACTCCTTTTCAAGTCTAGAATTTGTTGTTTAGTATAGTGATAAAAAACAACAGCGTTTAAAAATAGGCAAAAATATGTGAGCCATGCTCTGGCAAAAAGGGGGCTTCATGCATCCATCATCCATTGACACCAAGCAGGTCATTACACGATCATGTGTCCATAATGTCTATTTTGTCTAACAACCGACTGAATCTTGTGGTAAACTGGTCCTTGGACTTGCGGAAAATCGACCAAAAGCAAAATGTTTTGGCCAAGGTCAGCCTGTGCAGTCCGCGCAGGGTGACCTGGGCCGATACTTTTTGCAGATGCATTAAGCCCCCTTTCCCGGCTCATGGTTCATTTTTAACTGCACTTTTTCGGTTCACCAAACATTTTTTTTATTTCTGCACTAGTAATAATAATGCATGTAAAAGAAAATGCACATAAAAATGTGTGACTCAGCCGAATTAGCTCAATATGGTGGAACAGGGAATATGCAATCTCTGGGTACACGAGGCAGTGGGTTCGAGTCTTACACCTGGCCAACTATCTATATACCTATTAATAGGCTTTCGGATGAGACTTTAAATTCTAGTTATTGTGTGACGGTTCTAGACACCGAGCACGTTAAATTTATTTGTTTGTTTGTTTTGGAGTTAAGCGTAGTTTGAAAGCTTTGGTGATATCCCGGAGGTTAATGCACATAGGCATGTGTTTCTTGGCTTTCTCACACCAGTGCTGACACAACTTTCTTTCCAAGTCACTGACTACTTTTCTCACTAGCATCAGTTGTGAAAAGCGAAAGATCGCAGGAAAGAAATTTTGCCTCAACCGGGTATCGAGCCCGCATCCACCACGGCACGAGTCAGATACGCAAACCACTAGCTACCCGGCCGGGCCCGCGCACGTTAAAGAACACGATGTAACTTGGAGTTGGTTTCGTCCTGTACCTTGCACTCTTTCCCATTACAGCCCAGTCCTGGTAGCACAGTCGGTAGTGTACAGGACTTGAGGGTTGAAAGACCAGAGGTTTGTTGGTTCAAATACCCAGCTCGCTAATTTTTTTCCGAGGATTGATGATATTCATTACGAAAGAATTCATTCCTTCCTCGCTGCTGATAATTGTTTCGGCGATGGTTATGTGGAATAGCAGCCAGTGACTTGGGAAGAATATTGAGCAAAAGACTGGTATAAAGAAACTCCAGGAAAGCTTGGACCATTGCGATATAACTGAAATAATGCTGACACAGAATTTAAACATCAATCAATCAATCAATCAATCAATAACTTACACCCTGCCTTGGCACCGGCGGCGACCATCAATAAACTAACCCTAACCCTAACTAACCCTAACCCTAACTAACCCTTACTTAACTATGATTGGTTACCCACCTTGATACAGCAAAAGCGTTTAAAAAGTGTATAGAAATAAAATGAGTAATACGTATATCTACAACGAAGACAGTTTAACACTCAAAACAATCAGTGAGTGACTCACCTGTTACCACTGTCTCGCAGTCATCGTTAAAATCGCCGTCTATATCATAATCTGAAGTTGTAATAGAAAAATGAGCAATGTTCTATGAAAAGGGGATTTAATGCATCTGCAAAAAGTATCGACCCAGGTCAGCCTGCGCATTCCGCGCAGGCAGACCTGGGCCGACATTTTTTTCATTTGGTAAATTTTCTGGATGTCCAAGGACATTCTACCTATGGCATCTTTGATGAATCTTGACCAGTTAAAAAGTTGTTTGCCATCTTCGCTATTCATCAGTTGATTAAGTTAAAAACTGAAGGCCTTACATAGTATTTTTTACATAAATATTTTTTTCTTAATCTATCATAAGAGGGACAGATACAAATAAAATGGAACATGTCTTCAATATCATTTGTTTTACAACACTGACAAATGCGCTCATTTCTTGTGATCTTATTTCTGCCATAGCGGCCTGTTTGAATTCTTCAGGAATGTGAAGACAGTCTCATTCTCGTTAAGAAAAATCTGGAATTATTTGATAACATGTCTAAATATGGTTCATATTCGAAATGGCTTAATGAAATGCTTATACTCTTCTAATGCAGCACTAGATTCTAATGATCTATACCAATATTGTAGTGCTATAATGCTATTTGTAAAAACCACTTTACACTTATAACTAATTATCCTGTAGTAGCGCATTACATAGAGAGGGTAACGTGCTAATTCACCATATACGCCTGAGGAGCAAGTACTGGTTCGAACCTTAAAGATCCTTTTACAAAACTGCAAATGAACAAGCTCAATACCCTTTGCTTTAGAAACCTCCCACAGCTCGCACGCGTAACCTAAGATAGACCCAACAAAGGAATCAAATAAATAATTGGCAGAGAGTTTTCGGTTTGAGCGGGTATTTGTTACATTTTTTTTTAAAAGAACGTTAACAGCTTTTAATCCTTTACCAACTAGATATTCATTGTTACACGAAAATGAACCGTTATACGATAGGACTGTACCTATATAATTAAACTGGTCCACGATATCTAAAACATTGCCGTCGTAGTACCACTTTTCGGTATTGCGTATATGACCCCTTTTTCTTATGACAATGACTTTTCTTTTGGTAGAGTTGACTTCAAGTCCCCACAAATTGCAATAATCAAGTAAAGAATCGAGAAAATTTTGTAGATCACGGGGAATTTCGCCAAATAATACCGTATCATCGGCGAATAGGAGCAACATTATATAAATATCGTTAATAGACAACCCAGCGTTACCCCTGTTACATAGGGATAACTCTAGGTCCTCTAGAAACAAAGACACGAGGACAGGTGACATGATCTCCTATTGACCAAGACCTAATGAATATTCAAATAATTCGGACATGTTTCCACACTGTTTTACACGGGATTTTACATTCTTGTACATACTCTTAATAACACGTAAAATTTTGCCTTGAAAAACTTGTATATCATGGAGATGCACCAAACCATCTTTTCGCATAGTGTGGCTCAAATCGTCAAAGATTCCAAACCGCAGCTTAATGCCGCTAAGCAGACATTGTAGATCAAGGCCAGACTGTACAGGCTTTGCAATCACATCGACATGAAATTGTAAGCGATGAATATCATAAGTAGGCTAAACAGAATTATGATAAGTTGTTTGCAAAGATTCGGATGTTTCATGACATACAGTGGTATCATTTGATTCGGACAGGGGTTGGATTTGCTTTAGATTGATGCATAGATCGATCGTTAAAAATTAAGCAAAAAAAAAAGAGGATATTTATTTTACCGGTGAAAGATCAAAATTTATTCTATGCTTTCCAGTAGTTTATAGAGAAATAACGGTGAAATATTTTTAGGCATTTCATAGTTACGTCCAGTGAAAAAAAAAGTCGATTTTATTTTCCAACTCTTCAATTAAAGGCGGAAACAGTAGTTCTCTCGCTCTAGTTACCTAGGTAAAATGCCCGTGCCACTCAACCAGATGAAATATGTCGTAATTTACCCTACAGTTGTTATCGCGCTTTACGTAGTATTGTAGTAAGTTTTTATGCTGAGAGGGTACGCCACGGGGAATCACCGAAACTAAACTGTACTGAGTTTTGATGTTCCCCCCCCCCAAAAAAAAAGGTTAGAAGTATGAAAAAAATACATTTTTTTTCGGTGAAAGATCGAAATTTATTTCATCTTGTGATCATCATCGGTAATATCTTCACTCTTTGCTGTGCCATTCGTGAAAATATTAACAATTATATTTACTCGGATTGGGGTGAAAACGGCCCACTTCCAAAACGGCCCGGTACCAAAACGGCCCAGTGCCGAAACGGCCCGGTACCAAAATAGCCCACTTTTTTTTTGTCATTAATTAAAACCCATTGAAGAACCGTCATTTGGATCACACAGTTACTTTTATAAAATTCACTTATTTCGTTTTATAAAATTTACTTATAACATGAATCTTGATCATGTGAGTCGAGCGAGATGGTCTCCTGCTACGAATTTATTGAAACACGTACAGAGATGTATCGTTTCTAGAATGTTTGGAGCTGTCATTTTCAACATAAGTAATTTGTGCATAACCGAGGTAAAAAGACTGTAGGAAAGCAAACCACAGCGTATACAATTTTTAGAAGAATTCCAGTTGATCATGAGAAAAGACCGTTGGGGGGGAGGGGGGGGGGGAGGGGGGAGGGGAAATGAACTCGCATTATAACATCGGATAGGAATGCAGAGTACAACCCACACAAGTATGGAGAATCGAGGCCCAAGCTCCATAAATAAAATCCATTATTTCAAAATAGATAAGAGTAAAGAAAGTTATAAAATTCACTCTGTCAAAATTGGTGGAAATAAAAAAAAAAGTGGGCCGTTTTGGTACCCATAACATTGGGCCGTTGCGGTAAAGTGGGCCGTTTTGGACCGGGCCGTTTTGTACAGGGCCGTTTTGAAGTGGGCCGTTTTGACCCTATCCCTATTTACTCGATCAAAAAAAAAAAAAGATTTTTCACCAAAAAAATAAAACAAATATCTTTTATTTATATCGTCTCATGAACATCATCGGTAATACATGTATATTTCAAGAGTGGCGTAGAACATTTTATCATTTCATGCTTCTTACCCCCTTTTTTGGGGGGAGGGGGGGGGGGACTTACATCAAAATTCAGTACAGTTTTTTTTCTCTCGGTAATTCCCCGTCGCGTAACCCCTGTGCATATCAACGCATTACAACGTAAAGCGCGATAAATGTAGGGTAAATGTACATAATTTACGTCATATTTCCGTCTGGTTGAATGGCACACGCTGTTTACCTAGGTAACTAGTGCGCGGGATCTACTGTTTCCTTCATCCATTGAAGAGTTAGAAAATAAAATTGGTATTTTTCACTGGTAATTACTATATGTATCAAATAATATTCCACCCTTTTTTCTCGATAAACTATTGAAAATTCTGAAAAAAAAACCATCTACCACAGCATTTCGTCAATAATTAAGCAACAATTGGATTCCATATCAAGTGTATCGAAAACACAATCCTCGGGATTTCACAGCATCTTAACCTATTAAGTTGCGTGCTTAAACGACCGCTGAAGAGGAAGTCTGTAGAAAACATTGTGTGAAAAGGATAAAATGCTGGTAACCAGCATTTTCTCCTTTTCCCACGATGTTTCCTTGCTTTTCAAGAACAAGTTCCATTTTTGAGCCATATTTGATTCGTCGTATACATCCAAATGCTTTTTATTTGGACAAGTCTAAAATCTTAAATTCTAGAAAGGGGTTAAATATACAAACCGTCTCCATAGACACCGTAGCCAGAGTAACAAACATCCTCATCGGTCAAATTGTCACAGTCATTGTCTATGTTGTCGTTAGGTACAGTGCTTGAAATGATACACGTAGGCTCCTGGAAATGAATGAAAACCGAATGAATGAATGAATGAATTAGTTAATTAATTAATCAACCACACGACCGACCAACCATCCAACCAAGTAACCAACCAAGCAACCAACTCTTGGAAATGAATGAAAACCGAATGAATGAATGAATGAATGAATGAATGAATGAATTAGTTAATTAATTAATCAACCACACGACCGACCAACCATCCAACCAAGTAACCAACCAAGCAACCAACTCGATCAATCGATCGATCGATCAATCAATCAATCAATATATCAATCAATAAACTAGCAAGCCTTTCTTTAAAGAGTATTGAAATAGCAAGAGAAACTTCGAAATTGCGTGGAAAGGTGCATCGACCGTCGTGTCCTGTCTGAACCAAAGTCGAGAATTGCATAAAAAATTATAAATACAAACGCACTTTAGGAAAGTCACTTACTGTCATAGTGGAGGGAACAATGCTAGAAATGGTCGGTATAACAAACCATTTGCTGCTGGTACCAATAACAACCGTAAGCCCCCAAACACGGCCAGTATAGGCATTTCGGTAAAAGTTGCCACTCATATCAGTTGCAGTCACGTGTGGGTAAGATCCGTCATGTGACGCAAAATATGACGTCATGTTCAATAGAGTTCCAAAGTTGGTGAAACGAACACCTATCGCACCTACTAGTGAAAATATTTGTGGGTCTGTATCGAAGCTCAGAACCGGTGGAATGATGTGAAAAGACGATAACCCACCGGAACTGTCTGTAGCATCATTCAAATAAATTCCTACTGCGACTGGGTAGTTTGTTTGTATCACATAGTAGTGTCCTAGATTGACAGCAATGTTCTCTATTTGTCCAATCGACGTTAAAGAATAATTTGAAGTAAAATCACCGTCTATGTGCACAAAGGTATTGGCCATGTATGCTTGAACTTTCAATTCCCCGTTAAAAGGACGATCGACCATCGACTGTCCTAGTGCCGGTATCCTGTACAAAGTGCCCCATGCTTCCGTAGGAAACATTTGATTAAAATTATCCAGATGGGATAAGGCATTATAAATCCGGTTGCCACAAAACACTCCTATGGACTTATCAGCAACGAACAGTACAGCAGAACTCAGTTTATTGCCGGTACTCGTCACAGTCGTGTAGAGAGAACTAAGACCGAAATCCTTGCCATCTGTGATTGACGAACCGTCTGCGAGTAAATGAAAGGAACCAAAGTATGGCACGACTCTAACATTGACATCTTCTGATACCAACTTGCAGAAAGTCTTCAAGAGGATCGCGTCATTGGAAAAAGTCATGTATTCCGTGCCAAAAGAATCCACTGGATACACAATATTTGTCAAAACTTTCTCGTTTATCCAGTAGAAAACGGTGACCCCTACATCTTCGTTCGATCTTACAAAAACCAATTCGTGTGAAATAGTGGAACAATCAAATTCCCAGGTTTGATTGTCGGAGAAACTTTGAGCCGTCAATAACTCTGTTGTTGTAGAAACAGACACATAAGTAGGAACTTGAGATTCCCGCCCACTGACATATAAGTAACATGGATATTGGAGGTTGTCTTGTGCATACGGGAAGAGAACAAGGAACTTCTCCCCATAGCTGTCCACATCACCTGAAGTTATGAAAGTAAATTTTGGCTTTATTTAAGGAATGAAGAAATTTGCTTTGTATTCATGAAGGTATGGAAACAAGATAAACCTAATCATACTGTTTGAAACCACGTAAATTATGTTTTATTCATGACTTCACCATAGCATTGCACTTTGCAGATTCAGTAGATCTATTATTAGAAGTTTAATTCGCTAGAAGTAAGTTGACAATTAGATAATTCGTGCCCAGTATAATGGCAACGAGTTTTTTTTTTGCTGTATATCTTCAGCCAGGGAGAAAAAAACTCAGTTAAAACTTAATAGTGTGTATACATGTAAGTGGTCAGCTGTTGGTCATCTGTACAAACATTGTCGAGAAATATTGTATACGGAATAGAGAAGTTCAAGGGATCTGTCAACATTTAAACCGGAAACGACAACATTGATAGCTTGGAAGGCCTCCAAGGCATGAAATGCATTTTCTATTCGTCGTAATATGTGCAACCTTGCAGCCATAGGGACAACATGTGGCATGAAGACGCAAGAATGATTAAAGTTTCATAAGTAAGGATGAAATGGGTAAAAAAACTGCTTGAAGACTGCCTGAAAAACGAGTCTAGGTGTTTCTTTCAGTTCTCTTTTACACTGTATGAGTTTATTGATATTTTCAATTTGTGCTATTCAGAGAAAATAAACTTTTGAACTTCAGACTCGGTATAAAATCAGAGAGACAAAAACACACACACACAATGAAATCTCCTATATTTACATGGTTGTTTACATAAGTTTAACGGCAGAAGTGGTTCCGGCACTGCATGATTTTGTTCATGGGGCTATAAAAAAAAAAGCCAAATAGATCCTGCCAATATTCATGAAAAACAACTAGTATTGCATTATTACAAAATACGATCGATCCTTTATGACGCAACAATGTTTTAACAACGCAAAAGGAGGAGGCTTTGGAAAGCATCCTGGAAAAAGGAGAAAATTCTGGTTTTCCTAAAATGTTCTCTAGCCTCTTAAATGTAAATTCTATATTTCGAACCGCATTTAACCCTTTACCAAACAACCCCTGGTTTTAACAACCCTGAGAAAGAAGCTTTCAGAAAACATTCTGGGAAAAGGAGAAAATGCTGGTAAACAGCATTTTCTTCTTTTCCCACATTGTTTTCTTCTCTTCCAATACAAGTTTCAATTTTTGGGTCACTTTTATTAGGTCGTCTGCAAATGCTTGCACTTTGGACTAAAATTAAATCTTGTCGATTGGTAAAGAGATAAGTTATCATCTGCAAATGTTTTCAGATTGAATGAGTCTATTTTTTATTCGTCAGTTAAAGAGTTATTCGGTGGCAATAACTTCGATAGTGACAAAGAGGGTAAGGAGTGGGGGGGGGGGGGTAGCAACCCTGTCTTTATTTATTGTATGCTAGCTTTGAGTTGGGGGCGGGGTTCGAAAATAAAAATATAGTAATTAGGAAAAGAGGTCGTTTGAAACCAAATTAGACTTGGAGAAATCGTGGAAAAGATTCTAAAATAGATCTAGTCACTTTTAACTTATCTTGCAGCGTTCTAGATTTATAACCAAGGCATCCACTTTAGCAAAAGCATACCTTTCAAAGAAAAAACATGCTGCGTCAGGCAAGAGTGCCTTTCTAGCCAAAACGCACAAGCTTGACTATGGTATTGCAATGTTACCAAGAGCAATATAAGGTGCATCTGTCAGGCAGACAAAAGACAGAAACACCTAAACAGAATGAAACACAGACACACAGATATATGGACAGACACACACAGATACAGACAGACACACAGAGTCACAGACAGACATAAAGATAGACAGGTATACAGAACGACATACACACAGACATAAAGATAGACAGGTATACAGAACGACATACACACAGACATAAAGATAGACAGGTACACAGACAGACAGACAGACACACACACACACACAGACAGAAACACTTACATTTTCCACAATGTTTTCTGCAGGCATCTGTTGCAAACTGGGTGTAATCGGAACTTGTGGAGTTGCAGGCGCTCGTACCATAGGAAGAACAGTTGCGTAGTTTGTCCTCGCATCGCCAATCTGCAAAGAAAACCTTTCACATCTGGTTCGTTAGATCACGAGAATGTATAAGAAAGGTTTGACTTAACCATTAGGCTGCTAAGCACGACTCAATGACCTTTTGCGGACACTGTAGATTCAGATCAGACTGCACAGAACGTGCAGTGTGATCTTTGATCTACCCTGTCCGATATGGAGATATCTTTATCCCCAAAAAATACATTCAAAGAGCAAAACTTGGAATAAGAAGATATCTTTCCCCCAAGGATACCTTTGAAATACCAAAACTTGGCTTTTTACTTTCGGCATGTAAAAGGACTAGTTGACGTCATGATTCAGTCGGTTGTTAGACAAGATAGATTTTATCGAACCATAATAATGTGAACACTTGCTTTGTATCATGCTTTACGAGGATGCATTCAGCCCCCATTTGCCATAACATGACTCGTCTATGTGTGAGATTATGGTGTAGTAGCTTTCCTGTGGCTTGAACTTGCATCGAGCTTCGCTTGAAAATTCAATATGGCCTGCAATACGCGAAAAGAGGCATTCGGACATTTGCGTAAAGTGTCGTCTCGGATCAGCCTGCGCAGTCCGCGCAGGCTAATCCGAAACGACACTTTCCGTTTTTATGTAACTCTCTGTTTTGCGCAAGTCTACTGTAGCACAAAATCTAATGTAGTCGTAAAGTGTCGTCTCGGATTAGCCTGCGTTAACTGCGCAGGCTGATCCGAGACTACAATTTATGTTCAAATGCCCCTTTTCGCGTGTTGCAAGCCATATCGTGTTTGAGCTTTGGTCTCATAAGATGTGAATGTTTTCCCCAAAAGTTAGAAGCAAAATCAACCCCTAAGAACGTTACTACAATATAACTTTCCTTTTGTTATATACCTATACATTTTAACAACAAAATGCGTGGTTCTTGGCAACTCTTCGAAACGATGTAAGTATGAGCTATGATCTTACAAAAGGGGACTTAATGCATCCCCGTTATTTATTATACCAAGCAAGTCATCACGTAATTATGGATCCATTATACAGTATCCTTTGCTGTCAAATAACGGACTGAATCATGAGGTAGAACTATCCTTTGACATACAAAAATCTTGAAAATAGCGAAAAGTTTCGACTCATGTCAGCCTGCGCCGACTGCACAGGCTGACACAAAACGATACCTTTCGCAAATACATTTAGCCCCCTTTTCACAGAGCATGGCTCATATATATATATTGGCCTGAAAAATGGATGATAATATTTCTACATGGCGGAAAAATATTCCGCTTAAAATCTTGGACTATATCCGGTTATGCATTATGCTAAAATTCCGGTAAAATTGATAGAATAAATAAGATTTGAAATAAAAAAAAATAGAAACCTCTTTGTTTAACTACCTGAGACGTGAACGGAACATCCAGCATTTGGCTCTAAATCTGTTAAAAAGAAAACAAATATTCATCTCAGGTGAGTACCCATTTCACTTTCGAACGAGAGGTTTGAAATTCTTTTGACGAACTGACTTTGTTGCTTCTAAAATTCCTTTAGCAAGCAAAAGTGTTAGGTATATTTGATAATGTCAAAGACCTATTTTCATCATTATGGCTTACCTGTTATGGTTATGAGGTAAAAGGATATTACTTCTCTGTTGTTACAATTAAGAGGTCGGTCAGTAGACCTATCGATTGATCATCGGCCGGCAAGCAAACTAGCAAGTCAAACAGTCACGGTCCGCCTATCGGTCATTGAGTCACTTAGTTAGCTAGTCAGTCTTCAAGCTAGCCGCTCGCCTGCCTACTAGCTTTTACCAAAACGACAGTCAAGCAGTCAGTAACCCAGCCATTCAGCCAGTATGTCAGTCACCCAGCAAGAGGATCGATCGGTCGGTCGGTCGGTCAATCGAAACTTGTGAAAAAAACAGCAAAAAAATTAATCTAAATACGAAAACGACATGAATAATTACCGATTAAAAAGAAGGCATCACTGTGCAAGCCTACAACACTAAAGGTCTCAAAAAGTTGCCCGGAGTCAGTGTTGAAATGGGTTATAAATTTGCTGCTATTGGTGCAATCGTCGGTTCGATCATGGGTGGGTCCTGTGCCAAAACACAGCAGTAAAGACGTGTTGTTCTCCTGTCTCTGTTTAAACCAGTACACGGCCATATCTTTTTCACAATCCATGTTAACGTTAAAACTGAAGAAGGAAAAAAAAAATGAACCGAATTTTTTCAAATACATAACAATACGTACATTACATTACAATACCAGAAAATTTCGGCTACCTACTTTTTATGCATTTTAAGACCTCTTAAAATGTAGGGAAAAGAGCGTCGAGCTAAAAATCAGGAGCGTATGAGCAAACTGGTCCTTTTTCAGTATACAATGCTTATTGACTTTTATTTAGATTCACGTTTATTTTCTTTTTGAGTTGTATTTTTCTTCCCATCACAGACTCAAAGAAAACACGTACGGTCATAGTTACGCGTACACAAGTATGTACTTTGAAGAATCAAAGCGTCAAAGTGTGTAAAAACCGAATATTTCCAATAAGATTTTAGGGTTAGTTCCATCTATTAAACATAAAAAGAAAAACGAATCAATCAAAATTTCGAGCAATGCTCTGTTAAAAAAGGCAGTTTGATGCATCTGCAAAAAGTATCAACTCACGTCAGCCTACGCAGTCCCCGCAGGCTGACCCGAGTCGAAACCTTTTGCCATTGTTAAATTTTCAGCGCGTCAAAACATCATTGTAAGTTATCAGAGCTCCAGATAAAGGGAGTGATTTTGATTTTAATATTAAAAATATCATTTATTCTCCAACAAACCCTATGTTATGGGTACTCATTAGAATCTTCTCATCGAGACGATTCTAATGAGTACCCACAACATAGCGTTTGAAAGAGAAATAATGGATTTAGAATACCATCGTTCCCCCTTATCTGGAGCTCTGAATTTATGATTCAGTCACTCTGTAGGCAAAACGATTTATACAATGTGATAATTTGCTTGCTTTGATGCATTTCACAAGATGTAACAGGCTCTCTTTTTTTTAACGAGAGCCGTGCATGTATTTAAATACGAAAAGGTCGATTGGATAAAAATATTTCTCAGTGAGATAATGGAATGGAGCGAGGCTGGGTGGATCGTAGTCAAAATGACTATCATCAACCCCGTAGAGAATCTCGAACTTTGAACCTGCGATATCTTTTCTGCTCAGTTCTTTACCGACAAAGCTACTGTGCCCGTGGACAGACAACTTTGACTTGCAACAAGTAACCGCTACGTGATCCAGAAAGAACTAAAATATCAAAATGTAGGTAACCGAATTACGTGTCGGGCTCTATTAGTCTGTGTTCACATGTATCGCCGTGGCACAAGTCGAAGTATATATTATCCTCGGAGAGTCGGACAACTATGCTGTTCGAACTCTGGTCGAATTGTAAAACGGCCTCGCCACACACCTGGACCCGCAGTTTGATCACCTCCATGCCGTTTAAATCTCTAACCGCCGGAACTGGTAGATGACCGTACTCGTAATTTGTCCAAGCCGTCTCCCCCTCTTTGTAACGGAAAATTGAAAACAAATAGTTTATACAAAAACGTATCTTTAATAAAGATGGCGTAAAGGATACTGAAATGTGAATACTGAAACTCTTTTGAGGTTCAATATAAAGTATTACTTACTTCATTTAACCTGACCCAGGTCAACATCATTTACATAAATTAAAATTCTATTTTTAACCCTCGGCATCACAAGGCACTGCCTTCAGTTTTGTCCCGAATGGTCACAGAAATATTCCGTACGGTATGCACGAACTGAATTGGTTACCTATACCTTCCCGGGTATATATAACTTCCTTAATAATATTCGGAGTTCTATTTATATACCTACTTATATATTTCGCATAAAGGTCAGGATCAGGTTAAATGAAGTAGGCAATAGAACAATGAAAGGTAACCTCACGCGCAGTTGCCTCTTTTTCCTCACTGCTTTTCATTTTATTGAAAAGTAGTATTGGGTTAATGGGTAATGCTTATGAAAATATTATATTACCAAATAGCACAAGAAAGGAACCATTCTCTACTACGTTCGTTTGATATGGTATGAATCAAGGCCCCGGGGTATCAGTGAGCGGTAACGCTTGTTGATAGTGGTTTCATAAGTATGCGAGCAAATATGCCGAATAAACATATGCACATTTTTTATGAATCGCAAATTGCCATCTATTCATTCTTAATCAGTACCAAAAAGTAGGTCAAAAGCCAGCTACGGATTTGTGTGTACTGCGGATTGATAAGGAAGGAAATGCGTTAACAGGCACCATACCCACAAAAATAGATCCACATCACATCATGGTGACATCAGACGGAAGCATTCAGCTAAGCCGAAAAAAACAGTAACATGAGTCACAAATTATTGTATTGACAAACAAAGTGTTTATTCTTTTTGTACTGTGAAAACGTCAGTCAGTTTAAACATGTTTATGATACATCGATTGCAAAGTAAGTTCATAAAAAAAACTGTGTCAATCATTCTCTGATGATTGCTTCTTGGAAAGCATAACCAGTGCTCGCGCCGCGATGTGGGTGGTTCCAAAGGTTGACACACAGGGCAGGTATTCCCAGGTGTTGTGTGTTCGAATCTCGGCTGGGCTAGATTTATTTTCGGGGACTGACAAAAGTCATTGCGATAAGAATTCCTTTGTCAACGTTTAATCCTTATATTGCTAAATAAAATAAATGAGCGGTGCTCTGGCAAAAGGGGGCTTAATGCATCTCCGTTATACTTGATACCTGCCAAAGTCATCACATAATTATGGATCCATAGGAGCCACCTTTTTCAATAACCGACTTAATCACAGGGTAGATTGTCCTTTGACAAACAGAAAATTGACTAGTAGCGAAAAGTTTCGGCCCAGGTCAGCCTGCGCGGAGTGCGCAGGCTGGCCTGGGTCGATACTTTTCGCAGATGCATGAAGCCCCCTTTTTACAGAGCATGGCTCAAATGAATCTTTCAAGCCGATAGTAAAACCCCGAATAATACTATTTCAAGCTTATTTTTGGAGAAAATCCCCCATTCGGACAGTGTAGAGCAAGATCAGACTGCACGTTCTGTGCAGCCTGGTCTTGATTTACACTGTCCGCAAAAGGTCAGTGAGTCGCGCTTAGAAGCCTAAGGGTTAACATTGTGTGTGACGGAGAGGAACATTGGCCACCACGGTATCTTCCATACTGATAGATAAAACAGAGTTACAAATGGAAAATAGATTCATAGTTATGCCCTCCCTGTTAGCTCAGTTTAAAGCGTATCTGACTTGTTCCGTGATGACCTGCGGTTGCGGGTTCGATACTCGGTTCGATACTCGGTTTAGGCAAACTTTCTTTCCGGCGATTTTCGCCTCTCATCTCTGGTGCATATGAGAAAAGTGGTCAGTGGCTTGAAACGAAAGTTGTGTAAGTATCAGTGTGATAAAACCAGGAAACATATGCAAAGGTGCACTGGCCTCTGTGATATGACTTAAGCTGATAAAACGGCGTAAAACTCCAATAGGAACTAACAAACAGATAAAAGCTTCAGAGTTTTTAAACAGAAAGGTAATATAGCTCTCACTGGCTATTTATTATCAGTTTATGTTATTGTTTGTATTTGGGATAACAGGTTTAAAATCACGTAGATTTATCGTTACGAGAAAATTCATAAGCCTCACTCGATAATATTTATATTATCTCGTCACAGTTCGTGTTTTTAAACCTATATTCCAAAAAAAACAAACAATAATGTAAATATTAATGAAAGATTTATCAATTTAGAGTTGTAATGAATTACCTATGCATGTTTCCTTTGTATTAACTTGTTCCTCTGCAACCTGAGTAAAAAAAACAAAAATGCTATTCTAACATGACACATGAATTCGGTTCTATAAACACAGTGCAACGAAAGCGTGGTCTTCTATATAGAGTGACGTCATTCTGAATAAAGTAAGTATGTTATTCAATGGAATATAATCTGCATCCGCGTATTCACTCTAAGTATGAACTTGTTTTCCCTTCATTAAGAGTTGGTCATATTAGAATCGAAATAATCTTCTTTCTGTCGTGGTTTATCGTTCAAAAAACCACGTTGTGAGTTATGAGGCGCAATGAATAAACCACTCGGGCTATCACCTTCGTGGATTATTTATTGTGCCTCTTAACTCACAACTGTGGTTTATTGAAAGATAAACCACGGTAGAAAGAAGACTATTTCTTAATTCTAACATGACACGTGAATTCGGCACCATAATCACAGTGCAACGAAAGTGAGAAAAGATCGACGATATTCTATATAGAGTGACGTCATTCTATATAGAGTAACGTTATTCTGTATTAAAGTAAGTAAGTTAATCAATGGAATATAATCTGCATTCGCGTTTTTACATTAAGTATGAACTTGTTTTCCTCTGATTACGAGTTGGTCATGTTAGAATCGAAATAATCTTCTTTCTATCGTAGTTTGTCGTTCAATAAACCACGTCGTGAGTTATGAGGCGCAATGAATAAACCACCCGGGCTATCGCGCTCGTGGATTATTTATTGTGCGCCACAACTCACAACTGTGGTTTATTGAACAATAAACCACGATAGAAAGAAGATTATTTCTTAAATATTGCTATTTCAAAGTTACGTTTTGGGGAATGATATCTCTTTATCAGACAGTGTAGATCAAAGATCAGACTACACGTTCTGTGCAGTCTGATCTTTGATCTACACTGTCCGCTAAAGGTCAGTGAGTCGCGCTTAGCAGCCTAAGGGTTAATGACCCTTTAATGACCCTAATGCTTTCTAATTGGACTAGTATATATTAAGTTTGTTATTTGGTAAATACTTAAAAGAATGGTAGTAACTTATTTCTTCTGGATACGACTGTTTTGTGTCTTGCTGTAGAGAAATTTTCTGAAAAGATCGTGGTAAAAGGAGGAAGTGCTCGTTACGCTTTGTTTAACATCGTATTCGAAAGACCTTTAGTAATTTTAGTTGGCCAGCCACGGAAACCGAACTCAAACTCTCCGGTAGACAGAGATTTGTCTGTTACAAAGTCCCACAAGTTACATACTGTACTGCCTAGGCTATTTTGGTTTGTTGTAATAGATATGATGGGGCACTTCGTGCTTTTCTTAGTCTTTTTATTATTATTATTATTATTATTATTATCTAATCAGCTGATGAATAGCGAAGATGATTAATATCTCTCCAATTTGTCAGGATTCATCAAACATGCCTTTGATAATCGAAGAAAATACCCAAAGTCGAAATGTATGAATTACTTTTTTATTGTATTATTTTGTTTTCCTGCGGTCCAAAGACAATAATATATGAGCCATGCTCTGGCAAAAGGGGGCTTCTTGCATCTCCGTGTTCCATGGTACCAAGCAAGTCATCACATAATCATGACTCAATAATAGCCATTTTTTTAAGTAACCGACCGAATCATGAGGTAGACTGGTCCTTGGACATATGGAAAATTGACTGATGGCGAAAGGTTTTGGCCTAGGTCAGCCTGCGCGGACCGCGCAGGCTGACCTGGATCGATACTTTTCGCAAATGTATTATGTCCCCTTTTGAGAGAGCATGGCTCAGTTATTATGTAGTACTGTCAAGTAAAAGTTAAATTATCTGAAACACATCTTATAACTTTGCTGAAAGTACCACACACATACATTGTACTATGTTGGTCATTTTCACCGTCATACCAGCTCTATATCTCGTACTATTTCATGTGAGCCATGCTCTGGCAAAAGGGGGCTTAATGCATCCATGAGTTGCATTAGTAAGCAAGATTTCACCTAATTCAGGATCCATAAAATCTGCTTTGTTAAGCAACGATATAAATCATAAAATTGGAATTATTTTTATCCTTTGATATGCAGAAAATTTGAAGATAGCGAAAAGTTTCGGCCCATGTCAGCCTGCGCGGATTGCGCAATCTGACATGGGTCGATACTTTTCGAAAATGCATTAAGCCCCATTTTCATAGAGCAGGGCTCATGTCTGTTAATGCTACTTTTGTGACAATATACAACTGTGTACTTGTCTTACAATAAAATTCTGTACTGCTTTACTTTATAAAAAATAGGTTGAACCGAACATACCGTGATATCATTGGTTGACTGCGTCGTCAAAGGAAAGACGGAATTGCCCTCACACTTCACAACACCGAAAACTTTCTCTCCTTCAGTTGTAAACTTTAGTTGTGCCGAGGAAGAATAATTATAAATTTTGCGGTCCCAATACATGATCGAACCTTTCTCATTGACTGGCACAGTGTCAACGGTTGGTGGTGCCGCACCTTTACCTGCAACAGAAAGCACGGCGTTAACCCTTTACCAGACGACAAAATTTTAAACTTGTCCAAATTGAAAGCATTTGTCATTCTTCTTTGAACTGGTAGAAAACATTGTGGGAATCAGGACAAAATTCTGGTTACCAGCATTTCTTTTTTTCCTACAATATTTTCAAAAGCCGTCATCTTCAGGGTCTTTAAAATATGATATTGTTTGGTAACCATTGGGCTGCTTGACGTGACTCAGGGCCTTATGCAGACAATGTAGATCAAGATCAGACTTCATAGAACGTATTATAGGACATACTTTTCTGCAAAACATAAATTTGACACAACAATATTTTGGTTGTTACTATGGCCTTGAAGGTTTGATTTTGCTTATTTAGCAAAGTAAGGATTAAAGGGTATAAATTGTTTGTTTATTGATGAACGTTGCCGGACCCATTGCTGTAATAATACAGAGCTATACCTTTGCCTTTACGTATTGGCAGACTTATTGTGGCGCCGCATGAGCGGCGGCACTATATTTTTATTCGCTTTTGGAATCTGCCTGTTGAGGCAGCCATATTGGACTGGTTCAGTGTTTTGTTTTAACATACATGTAAAAATACAGCAGATCTACTGTACTCTCATTACCAGATCGTGACCGTACTAACTTTGTTTTTCTATTTGGAGGAATTTTTTTGTTATTTAAGACCAGCGAGGGCTAAGTAGGTCAAATTGGGGTGATTTACGAACAATTGGGTAACAGAGGAAATTCTTTCCGAAACGCCGTCGGTCCGATGGACATGTCTGGTAAACCAGATCAGTCCGTCAAAATTCTTCAGTTCACAAGACCGAATGTCCGGTTAAACATCAAAATTGAATATTCCTTTACAATACACATTGACAAAGTTTACATTATGCCCTTACACACATGTGTACTAAGATAAAATTAAGAAATATCTTTTAAAAAAGATAGACGGCGTAAGAGGCACTGGGATATGAATATTTAAATTCGTTTGTAGATCTAGTATAATATGAAGAGAAATGATGAAAACAGTTCTGAAAGTAGTCTCATTTAAATTGTTCTGCATATGGTTGAAATCAGAATTTCAATAAGATTAAAAAATGAGGGGACTCTCGTAATGAGCGTTATTAAATCTCGTGTTTAACGTAAAATGAGCGTCCCTATTCTGCAATGTTTCGGAATATCGTTTGTTCTGTTTTTCATTAATGAACCATGTTTAAATAAAGGTCTGTTTAGACCATAAGATGAAATCTTTAAAAAGAAAACAAAGTAGATTTGCATTTTTTTTTTTTTTTTGTACAAAAATGAAGCACTTTTCAAACATCGACGATTTGTCTTTATCAGAAGGCGGGGTTTTATCACCTCTGTCAATGCTTGACCACACCCACCTAATCTTACTAGGAGTAATTTAGTAGAAACCCAGTTTCTTTGCTAACAACGCAATAAAACCGATTGTTCCCCTAGGCAGGCATAGTTATTCGCGTTGCGAATTAAATCACCAAATTCAAGACATAACATCTTTTTCCATAGTGACAAGAAACGAAATAAGTTGTTTTACAACCCGTTTTCGTGTAAGACAATAGAGCGGTAGCCTGCCGTCGCGCTTCGTATTTGATTTTACGCGAGGAAAAACGGTTACCAAGTCTTTTACACTAAACAAAATAGAAAAGTCGCCGATACTCATTGTTATTAGTTTATCATCGTGCTTTAAATTATGGATGTTTTGCTAGAGTTTAACATCTGCATGGCCATAAAGTACAACCTCACATAGGTTATTGTGATCAGTACGTGAGTTTTAGTCATGAACACCTTTAACCCATGTTGGTAAATTTCTACTGTGACCTTTACTTTTTTGCGTAGTTTACATATATTTGGCCAATCACAAAATGAGTAACAATCATTTCCTCCTAGTACTTAAAGTAGGTCAAAAGTGTCCCCGTGGGGTCCCGGGGTTTTTTTAATTTATAGAATAGGACCTTGGCCTTTCTCTATGGCATGTCGTAGAAGGCGACTAAAATTAGAGACAAACGGCTGCTTTCCTCGTAATTCGTAGGATTGCAGCAGGCTGGGTAGTTCTTATTCCAAATCCTGTATTTTTTTCTCGATGTAAATAGGGTTTGGAATGGGAATCAATTGGCCTGTGGGACCCCGTGTGGTTTAATCGGGGGTATAAGAATAAACCACTGCAGTCCCGCGATCGTCACATCTGCCATTTCATCTGGCGGAACAAAAGTGACAGCATGCATGTCGTAAAAGGCGACAAAAGGGGCATCATTTTGTGTTTCGTCCATTCCTCATTTATCATGTCTGTCTTATGTTGTTGCACATGTATGTTATTTTCACCTCGCATTATTGTTTACTAAGTAAGTGCGCCCAATATGACCTAAGTTGTCGACGGGCCTTAAAACGCTATTCATCAGGTCAAAAGTGAGATCATTCAGCTACGCCGAATAACATCGAAAGGTCATATACTAATTTTAGAATGACATAGGTTTTTCCCGTACACTGTTCAGCCTCAATAGACCAATAACGTCATACTTTGTATGATAATTTTTCATTGATCAGTTGGAAATATAGTGTCTAATGAAATTACGCGACATTTATTTGGCGATCTTTCCTTCTCTACAAAAAAGATCGGCTGCTGTCATGAAATAGAACCCGAGGATTGCCTTATACATCAGTGAAGAAGAGTTCATTGAGGAAGAAATATGTAAACCTGTAACTTATTTGGTCCTGATAAAACTCATTTTCTAAATGACCCCCAACATTTAGAACTATTTGTACCTTCTCTACTTCATTTGAAGGGGGTCAAATGACCCCCAAATCAGAAATTCAAGGGAAAACCCAGTAAAGACTCATGAATTTTCTGTAGATTTTCAGTCTGAAGATGACAATTGTCTGAAAATTGAGTTTTATACAAGAGACTGTTGAGTTTTGAATACGGCCAGGGATTCTCGATGTATTATAAAGGTCCGTGATACTGTACATGTAAATCTAGCCCCATTGATATTCTTTTTGTTATTCCTTATAAATTCAAAAATATTTCATGTAATTATTTTAATTTATCGATATTTTGGGTCTGGTAAAAAAAAAACATTCGGTATTCTTTTTTTACCAGACCGAATGTCCAGTAATAACTTGGCAACTTTCAGAAAGACTGGGTCACGAATTCGGTAAACTGGACTTATACAGTAACTTGATTGGAGAATTCGGTATAACCCGCTGTAATGTGCCCTATTTCAGAAACAAATGATTTGCGGCGCCATTGATGTTATGCATCAATATTTTCTTGTATAACGTTTTTCTGGAAAAAAAGTGCACTTGCTTGTGACAAAGATCTGATTCTTTACCTAAAATATTTTTCATACTTCCCTTAACGAAGCATAGTACTAAAACGTTGTGGGAAAATAAAGATTATAATAACTATAGAAAAAATCCTGAGTCAATAATTACCAACCATTTTTAAGATCATTCTCAATTCTATCTTGAGAATTTTCTATAGATAGAAGTAACACAAGTTCCGATCTACTAAATTATACGGTTGAGCCAGTCAGAACTTGTTATACTTTATAAATCTAGAATAAGGAAAAGATCAATTTCAAAGAATGGTTGGTAAATACCAGCCCTTGTAATCATAGTTGTCTCCTTTTCCCACAATGTCAACGGAAAAGTCCATCACTTGAACCAAATTTCTGTACATTGTCTATAAATGCTTGCAGTATGATGGAATCTAAAAAATTGTCGTTTGTTAGAAAGAAAAGAAAGAAAGAAACTAGTTCAATTTTGCCTACCAGTAAGTAGAATGAAATCAGCAGCAGTGGCAGATGAACCACATGTAACTGTCGTTGAATTGGACGCATGCTCAACAGCAGGAACTGTCGTCATGCCAACACTTCCGGTTGTTTCGTTGCTGGCGTATGTCAGCCCAGTTATTTGAATAACCTAAAAATACAACTTCAGATGCAAATTAAAGAATGGCATCGCATGCGGGTGCCAACGCTCAGCTGCAAGTGCTTGATTTTCAGTGAAAATTCAAAGTAAAAAACAGGGGCATAACTGTGTAATAAATACTTTGATGTTACCTGCCCCTGTTGTATAAGTTTCCGTTTTGATAGTTAACAACTTGTCGAAGTACGAAGTAAATACCTTCAGTTATAACAGAGACATTACAAACTATTATACTGCAAAGAAATTTCTCGTGATCTGATTGGATAATATGCCCCGAACATATAAATCATGTAAAACCAACGTAAAAGCAGTTTCCCTTTGGGGAGCCCCGTATGCACGACCACACTATCTACACAACATCCAAAATGGTGACGTCGATCAAGATTAACATCAAGATTATGCGCCAAGCTGCACGTTTGAGCACGTATTATCAAGGTTTCACTGACGTCAGTTCCCAATGACGTCAGTTTTCCTTGAATTGGGGTACGCAGAAGGGAAATTCTACTTCGTCAGCATACTCATTTTTTTAAACCAAGAAACAGATAAAATTCGCTTAACAAACGTTGGAATGGTAAAACTTTGCAGTATAATTAATTCGTTGTACGGTCAGGTGGCAGGGGACTTGGAAACTTGTTCAAGGCTGTTGTGAATCATGTCGCCATCTTGCCTTCGGCGCGGGGCGACATGATTAACCACAGCCGTGAACAAGTTTCTAAGTCCCCTGCCACCAGATCGTACTGTAGGTCAAAATTTATTGTTGTCGTAAAGTGCCGTCTCTTTACGACACTTTACGCAAATGTCCTAATGCCCATTCCCGCAAATTTGAAACAGACGCTTTGACGAAAGAAAACTTTGTGACAAAAGGAGGAGCTCAAAGAAATTTGACTTTTCTAAACAGTGCTGGCAAATTGGTCTACAGCAAGATGAAAACAAAAACCAACAAAAAATTTAACCCATAGGCTGCTAAGTGCGAGTAAAGAACCTTTGGCGGACAGTGTAGATCAAGATCAGACTGCACAAATCGTGCAGTCTGATCTTGATCTACGCTGTCCGACGACGATTTATGTTTTCCCCATCTCCCAAATCGACTTGAAAGTTTTACTTGAATTAAGCCCCGGTCACACCAAACTAGTTCTCGGAACGTCTTACCCCGTCCTGACATAATCGGAAAACGGGTTGCGGTAGGGGTAGAACGTGTAGTTTTGGCCTGTTAATGCCTGAAGCCCCTGTTTCGCCAAACCTGTTCTTAGAAAGTCTTATCCCGGTCAGCAAAATCGTAAAACGTGCTATGGTCGGGATAGGATGTGTAATTTCGGTCGGTAAAATGCAAACGCAGTACGTCCATCTCGTATTAAGTACGTTGTCACTCCGTCTAATTACAGGACGGGATGGACGGCAAGAAATTTTGAGCAGGCTCAAAGTTCCGGAGCACCCTTCCCGTCCTAACCCGTCCATTAAGTAAGTAAATAGATCGTAAAAGGTTGCTAATACGTCCACTCCGTCCGAACACAGTTTAAGTCCGTTTGGCAAAAATTTTCGGAACGGAGTGAGAACGAGTTTGGTGTAACAGGGGTATTAATTAGCAGGGCATGGATTAAATGATTATTTAATGTTATTTATAATCACGACAATTTCATTTTTGTTTACCATTTTTTATTTTAGATTTTATGTTATGTCAATAAAGGAGCCATGCTCTGGGAAATGGGGGCTTTATGCATCTGGCGGCCAGGCTTACATGTGTCAAAACTTTTTGCCATCAATCAATTTTCTGCGTGTCGAAGGACCATTCTACTTCCAGATTCAGTCAAACTGTTAGACCAAATGGACTGTATGGATCCATAATTATGTGATGACTTGTTCGGTATAATGCATCACAGAGATGCATTAAGCCCCCTTTTGCTAGAGCATGGCTCAAATGTTTTAACTTGTTGGGTTCTAATATATAAATTCGACATCTTTCGCTGGCCGAGAGTACAATCCACTGAAAACTAGTTAGATTTTTAGATCTTACCCCATTACCACACAATCCCTACTTTTGACGACCCTGAGAAAGAAGCCTTTAGAAAACATTGTGGGAAAAGGAGAAAATGCTGGTAACCAGCATTTTCTCCTTTTCCCACAATGTTTTCTACCCTTCACAAAACAAATTTCAAATTTTCTGTCTTTTTTATTTTGTCGTCTGCAAATGCTTTCGATTTGAACAAGCCTAAAATTTTGTCGTTTGGTAATGAGTTAAAGACTTGACTTAATAAGCCAATGGTATAGATTTAAGATCACAACGTGCATTCTGTGATCTACTTCTAAGCCGTCTAAAGAATCTTTGTTTTGGCAAAGATGCTGAAAGGCTTAAAGGCCCAAAAGAGGCAGAAAAATCAAATTAAGTGTTGAAATGCGTTTAAATATAAATCATACTATTTAAAAGTATGGAAAATTTTGTGAACAAAGTGAAAGTCGCTGGCAGAAAAAAAAAAATTGAAATCAGGCAAAAAGTAAACAAAAGATAAAGTGACCTGGTAGGTTTTAACCTAGTTTTGGAATTAAATTCTCTGCAAGCCACTAACATTGGGACCAACCGTACAATAACAGATTGCAATGTTCACAATAATTTTCCATACTTTGAAATCGTATGATTTAACTCAAATGCATTTTAACACCGCTTTGTTTACTTTTGCCAGCTATTATTACTTTAATATCACTTCTAATTATAATTAACTTTGTGCATAACCGTTACCTGTATTGGATAGGAAGCTTCAATATACGTCATCATATTTCTGTCAAGTCTTCGAGATACCACGTGACTCCTGTTTGAAATTACGAAATTCGGAAAACCTTGCATCTTTACCAGGGTGTTGGGCCATGTAGCCGCTATTTTTAATATATCCCCGTAGCCATTTTGTCCGAGAGTTGTGGCGCCAAATTTAGTGCCCCAATGAGATGAGGGTGTCAACTGCTCCAACATGTGGGTCACAACAGAACCCGCAGTGATATTCCTCGACCCGACATAAACTACTATCGGACCGCCAGTACTGTATATATGCGTCCCGGTCAAATCCCCCGTGCTTTCAATCTGAACTGCGTCGAATTTGTCCAAGGAAATCACAGTGTCTCGCCAGCTTCTAAAGTATCTCATTCCAATACAAAACACGACGTCATTCACATGACCCGGAAATGTGATTTTTACATCCACCATCTGATGTGACGTCACTGCAAATTGACAAAAACCGGAAGTTGCGCAGAAAGTCGTGACGACATATTCGTATACATTGTCAATCTGATGGGGACCAGCAAGGTCTTCAATAGGGATGCCAAGTAACCCCTCACTCTGCGCACTCGATGAGGTTGAGAACACTTGAAGCTTGAAATCATCGCTGGATGAAAAAATGAGTGTCTTATTAGCTATTTCGGATCCGTTCATCACTTTTGAGGTTTGGATCACAAACTTTTCGGTATCGCCTCCACCAACTGTTTTCTGTTCAATACCTTCAATAGCTTAAAAAGAAACGAGAAAAAAAAAAACGTAAGCTAAGGTGTATGCTGAAAGCAGGATTTTCCAAAAACACATGATGACAATTATACAAATGGAATACTAAAATAGTCTGCATATACATGTAGTGTGGTCGGGTAAGGTCGAGTTGCTTGTGCAAAGAGGTCCGCATCGGATGAGACCGAAGGTCGAAAAGATCAGAGAGCAGCACTTTTCCGGGATATGACGGAAAGTGCCGAACGTGAATTCATTAAAAAAAAGTCCGTAAACATGATGATGTGCCATTCGGCATACCTCGGGTGATGGGAGCCATCAAATCCTTCGGCTGTATCTGGTGGATTGATATGCACCAGATCGGTACATACCCGGAAATATGCCGGTTTACCGTTCTGAAGATTGTAAGGCTCCTCTTCTTAAAAAAGTTTCAATTTTCTATCGAAATCTTTCTAACTATAATTCAGTTGAGTTGGCAAACAGTTTGTACATTCATTATTTAACATGGTTTATCAATTCCGATTGAAGTTTTCACCGACAGATAAACAGATGTGAATAACTTCATCGAGGTTGTTTATGTCGTTGCTAAACGACTGAGAGTGGCGCGCCATGTATAAGATCACGTGATTCGCAGTTCAAATGGAAACGACCGTTATACGGACGAGGTTAGATGTAGGTACGGAATAGGCCGAGTTGTGACGAGTGGATGATGTGTTATTCAGAGTATCTCGTACATGCGTGATACGATAATACCTAAACAGAGTACATGCGTGATGCGGAAAACGTATTCTGGTCTGTAATATAAGAGTTTTAGATTACGTCCGAAATTTGGTCAGATCATTTACCAGTATAAATCAAGTAATTTTTTTAGTTTAAATCAATTTCTGCAAGTGTGTGTCTTGAAAAAATAAATAAATAAATAAATAAATAAGTAAATGATAAACGAATGATAAGAAAGCTGCTTCGTCTTATGGAGAACTGATGTCAATACACATTATCGAAACCTTTTTGGTGATAATCTTAATCCCTTACCACACTATTCCGAGTTTCCATGAAAACATAATAAGAAAATGAGATGATGTTGGTGACAAGTATTTTCTCCTCTTCCTTCAATGTTTTCTATCGTTTTTTTTTTTTTTAACAAATGTCAGCATTTAAGCCATATTTGTCGTCTGCAAATCCTTACGCTATGGACAAATGTAAAAGGTTTTCGTCTGGTAAAGGCAAAAGGATACATTTTCTGTACAACTGACCCAGTCTGTGAGATAGAGGATTGTAACCAACAACCAGTCTAAATTCATATTTGGCATGCAACACGCTAAAAGGGACATTCGAACATTTGCGTAAAGTGTAGTCTCGGATCAGCCTGCGCACTCCACGCTGACTTATACGAAACGACAATTTTCGTTTTAATGTAATTTTCTGATTTTCGCAAGTCTACTTAGGACAATTTAATCTAATGTAGTCGTAAAGTGCCGTCTCGGATCAGCCTGCGCGGACTGCGCAGGCTGATACGAGACGACACTTTACGCAGATGTCTGACTGTCCCTTTCCGCATGTTGCAAACTAATTATAGTTCAAAATTCAAGGGTAAGCCGTTTGATTTGGTTTTCTTTAACACATAAAGCGCTGTAATCGACTGAATTTGCGTGTGTTGACAGTGTAGATCAAGATCAAACTGCAGATAATGTACAGTCTGATCTTGAATCTACTCTTTCTGTTACTTTATCACATATTCTGGTAAAATTAACATTGAAATAACACTATTTTAGATGTTTTTAAAAATTGAAAAGGGCCTGATCATTCATTCAACGTTCTAAGGCTTAGTCTAGGTCAATAAGTAAAGTACAGGGTTTGAATGCAAAGTGGGGGGGGGGGGGGGGGGGAAACAAGTTCAAATCTTTTGCTCGACGAATTTCTTTCCGAGGACTGATTAAGTCATCGCGACGGGATTTACCCTTCTGTTACTGCTGGTTCTTTTTTCGACGGCGGTTATGTGAGAAAGGAATCAGAGGGAAGATTAAGTAGGCCTACCGGTAGAAAAAAAACTCCAGGAAAGCATAGATACATGTACGTTTAGATGCCATTGCTGTCGTGTCATAAGTGCTATAATGTTGAAAACGGCGTTAAGCAACATACAGACTAACAAACAAGTGAGCCATGCACCGTAAAAAGGGTGTTTAGTTCATCTTCAAAAAGTTTTATCTCCTTTTGCACTATGTTTTCTTCCCCTTTTTCATTCAAGTTCTATCGCTTTAGCCACATTTACTCTTTCGTCTGTATGGAAGAATCTAGAATTTTGTCTTCTAATAAAGATTTGAATGCTTATTATGTTGCTCTAAATCTTTACCAAAATCAAAATGTTAGCCTTGCATTGAAAGCATTTGAATGTAATATCAAAACTCCGATATAAAACCTTGTGGAAAAGGTAAAAATGCTGGTTATTGTGGATAGTAAGAACGTGGTATTGATTGAAATGTAGTTAAGCGGTGAACTAGTATGCCTATTATTTCATGCTTTCGATAGTTTATCGAGAAACAACGGTGAAATATTGATCGTTATTTCATGGTAACGACCAGTGAAAAATACCGATTTTACTTCCTAACTCTTCAATTGAAGGCGAAAACAGATTTTACTTCCTAACTCTTCAATTGAAGGCGGAAACAGTTGTACTCGCGCACTAATTACTTAGGTAAACAGCGCGTGCCAATCAACCAGATGGAAATATGAGGTAATTTACCCTACATTTCTCGCACTTTACGTAATATTGTAACCTGTTGTTATGCGGTGGGGGGTACGGCATTGGGAATTAACGAAGACAAGTGCATTGGATTTAGGTTTTCCTTTTTCGGTGAACGATCGAAATTTATTTCATCTCGTGAACATCATCGGTAATATTTTCAGTCGTGGATATGCCACTCATGAAAATATTACTTATGATGTTCATTTAATGAAATAAATTTCGATCTTTCACTGAAACAAAACAGGTACCCTCTATTTATTCTTTTAAGACTCATCAATAATTTTTTAACATTCAAAGCAATGAAAATTATCTCTGTTGATGCTGCTGTTGTTTCTGGAATCATACCACCTTTGTTCCTCACAAAAACCCGACCTTGTTTGTACCCCTAAAAATTGTCTCTATGACTGCACACAACACAGAGTAGACAGCACAGAGTAGACAAGAAATACATGTATCTTTAAAAAAGATACATGGCGTACATTTGCCAGCAAATCGGCAAGGGCACTTAGAATAGACATGTTTGTATTTTCAACCAATCACAAACGTCTATTAAATCATTTGTTATCAATATTAAAAAAAATAGATCAGAAGCCAGCACATTCAGCCATGCCGAAAAATAGCGTTGAGAAAGGAAAATCGTGATTATTCCTGTCACTTGCAGTAGTTTTGATCCAAAAACAGCGTGTCCTATACTTTTCATGGTATACGTCAGTTAGTTACGCGAATATGGAAATACGCAATTGCCAACTTGGACTGTTTTTAAATATGTATATTTTCCCTTAGGCTGCTTAGCGCGACTCAAGTATCTTTTGCGGACAGTGTAGATCAAGATCAGACTGATCAGATCATGCAGTCTGATCTTCAATCTACACTTTCCGACAAGCAGCTATATTTCTCCTAAACATACCCTTTGAAATGGCAAATTTTAGGTTTTACATTCGGCTCGAGAGTATCATTTCCCTTAATTGGCCTGCAACACGCGAAAAGGGACATTCGGATATTTGCGTAAATTGTCGTCTCGGATCAGGCTGCGCAGTCCGCGCAGGCTAATCCGAAACGACACTTTCCGTTTTTATGTAATTTTCTGTATTGCGCAAGTCTACTGTAGCACAAAATCTAATGTGGTCGTAAAGTGCCGTCTCGGATTAGCCTGCGCGGACTGCGCAGGCTGATCCGAGACGACAATTTACGCAAATGTCCCTTTTCGAGTGTTGCAAGTCATTTAGCAGGATAAGGGGTAACATTTAAGAGAAAGCATCTTCAGTACGAAAAACGGGAGCTGAATGTTCAATGTCCGTAGAAAAAGTTCAACATAAAAACACTTTTCCAGTTTTCTGTCACGATTATGACGTCATAGATATAATTCCTGACGGAATTATTGCGGCTGCTTAACTAGTTTAAGAACGCCTACACAATTCTTCATTTTTTATCATAGTGAAAGATGTCAACATGGGTAGAATTTCCAGCGAAATATTTATCGTCGAACCATATAAGACCACGATATATGGAAATTTTCGGCCATTTGTTTTTCATGCAAGTTACGCGATACTGTATCGAAATCGAGACTGATGATGTCATACCACTTATTAATATCATTATCGTCTGCGAAAATTGCAGGAAAATCAGGTCTAGATAGGCAAATCGGCGAACTCTAAAAAGTCATTTTCAATACATGTCATTCCACCAACGCAAAATACCCTCGTCATAGAAACTACAAATTATTTCAAGACGAAACAACGTATGAAAGAAATTAAAACTCCCACCAGGATTTACTGTTGATGGCCGTCACATGAGCGGTCAGTTTATTTTTAAAATTGTAGTTTATTCTCACACTCTGCGTACATACCTGCAGAACAAAATGGCTGCTCTGTGTGGGATGTGTTATGCTCACCGAAATATTTTTGTGAGTACTTGAAAGTAAATCAATCTTGTTTACTTGAAGGACAATATTTGTATATCACGTACAGGCAAGCTGAGTTTCATTTTTATCCCTGTAATCTAAGTTGGCAAGCACCGAAGCTTAACATTTTGTCAGTGTGTCAAGGATAACTTAGTCGGGAGTGGATGTTTCATTAGAAACAACATAATTGATAGATGATTTTTCTTCCAAAGCAGCGCTTCAGAAATGTTCCTTCGGCTCATCGGATAAAATTCTTATGCCATGCACCATAAACTTTCCCAATCGACGACGCCAGCAAACTATTCTCTATCACCAACTTTTTTTTCCCTTTTTCGTTCTATTAAAAGCAATCTTCAGCAGGGCCATTAAAATGGGGTCATTTAGCAAAAAAAGTAATGGTAGTTACTGGTTATGTTGACTGTTATTTCATTTGTTCCTGTGTTTATCATAACGGCTTCATAGGTAGGCCCACTGGATGACGAGGTTCCGTCCGTCTGAATTTCGAGTCCCAACATTGCCACAGCGTATGTGCTCCCTCTTACATCATCTATAATAATAATCAAAATAATAACATTCATTCATTCATTCATTCACTTGAATTCCTCCGAATGGAGATTAATTGAATGAATTACAATAAACAATATGGAAACATGTTACAAATATTTCAAGAATTATAAATAATTACAAAGAATTAGTTACGAGGGGTGATCAGAAAGAACGTGGACCAGTGCCGATATCGGAATATTGTTATAAAAAACAACATGGAGTGTTCACTATTTTTAAAAGTAACCTCCTTTGAGTTCTATGCACTTATTCATTTTTTATTTACAGGCGCGAAGCACGTGTGGGAGCGAGTCACGTGACGTTACTATCAAGGACCCAGTCATTGCGAGGGTTAGCTCCTCTCTGCTCTCGTAGTGTATGTCACATAGAGAATCTTTCAAAACAGGAACTAGTCAGAAGTCACATGGAGTCAGGACTAAATTATACGCAGCGTTGGCAAGTGTTTCTATGTTTAGTTTTTTGCAAAGTTTCCAGTACAAGTGTGGCTTTGTGAGCTAGGGCGTTATCTTGGTGTAAAGTGACGTCACTCTGCAGGACTTCTGGCTGTTTATTTCGTATGGTGTTTGTGAAATTTCTTCGAATAATGTGGGCATAAAACTCAGTACTGACTGTACTAGTATGTATAGGTACAACATGATTTAGAAGAAAAACAGAAGAACAGAAATACTTCATGTAGATAACTTTACCAAGTGACTTAGAAAGGTTGGCTTTACCAGCGGAAGGCGATGTTGGATGGTTCCATACACTGCTTTGTTGTTTAGATTCAGTCTCGTTAAAGCGTGCCTTTGTTTTATCGCATGTTACAATACGATCAGTAAAGTTCGACTCCTCTACCCTAATGCATTCTGAAATTTCTTAACAGATTTCGACCCTAACCCCCATTTTCTCGGGCGTCAGTTGCCGAGGTACCCAGATTGTGCAAACACGCGACATTCCAAGATTCTCAGTCAAAATCTCCTGAGCACATCTGTATGAAATGTCAAATGTCTAAGCTGATTTCCTGACAGTTTCTTAGCGATCTTATTTTACAGGCTGCTGTACACCCGTAATGATGTTGTCTGTGACTGATCAATGTTGATTGACGGTCAGATTTAGGGTCATCTTTAACATTGTCGCACCCTTGTCTAAACCGATCCGATCCATGTACGAATATCAGATTTCTTGCGTGCAGAGTCCCCTTAAACTGTGAACTACATCGGATTTGATTTTTGATAAATACTTCCCAATTTTGAAATAAAACTTTATGATTACTCTCGGCTCAAAGAAAACGTCGTCCGATATTTTGGACCACTAATGCAGTATATGACGTCATTGAAATGACGTCATAATTTACCTACTTGAAAATGACGACATTTGAAAGCTTGAATCAGTTACCAGATAATAATTGTACTCATTATGTAAATTCGTTTTTTGATTGGTCAGAATCGAGTCATGTGACAAAAAAACCGTCAAACTATTTGTCTATAAACGCAATGGGACTACTTTCGGTTTTTCCAAGTTGTTGTGTATTATCTAATTTTGGATTTAATGCAAGCTCATTATGTGGTATTTTTAGAGTTCTATCGCTGAATCATTCAAATGCAGAAAGATTGATTTCTTTTGCTGAGATAAAATTTGAAAAAAGAAAACTCCCGAACAAACTTGGACAAATTGATCAATGTTTATCTTTACTTGCACCCTAAACATAAAAAAAAAAAACACTTTGGCAAGAGTGAATCGAGTATTTGAATAGTCGACGTCATCAGTTACATCATTCAATACGTCAGCGGTCGATTTCTATGAAGCCAAGGTCGCTGAGTTAAATTTAATAGTGCACCGTGTAAACAGAAAATTTACTTTTGCATAAATGAAATTGATTTCTTGTTTCTTGACAAATTTACTCTGAGTTTGTTTATTGAGAGGATTAAAGGTGGCCCTTCAGATTTTGGGACGAAAATTTTACAAAATACAAAAAAAAAATCATCCTTATACTCCCAAAGCCTTTTAATTTTCATTCATAAAACCCCAGTAATCGAAAACCATCCGACAACAAGAGAAATTAGAGATTTACTACGGCCCAGGTCGATACCGATGGGAAACACGGTCTATTTTTACATGAGCAACTCGCTCATTTACATACCGGAAATACACAGACGAAGCTTCAAACATAGCGTCCGAAGAAGACATTATGGAAAATAATTACATGTTTGTTATATTATGGAATTTAAGCGTCATTAGTCACGTGCCAGTCACCTGACATTTCCAAAATGCTTTTTTTTGTTTTTTGGCGCGAAATCTAAAAATACCTTAAGAGGCTACGTAGCCTTTTAAGGGAACACCATCAAAAAAAATTTTTTTTTTTTTGTAATTTTATGACTCTTAATTATTGATGATTTTTATTGTTTTTTTCATATAAATTTCAGTGATATATATATATTTTTTTAATTTGGTGAGATGTGAAAAATCTAAATACCCACCTTTAAGTAAAAAATGGTTAACAGATGATTATTGATCAGAAAAAAAGTCATCAGGGATTTGACAGAAAGTGTAGTGAAAGGAGCATTGGAGAAAGGATCGAAAGAAGTGAATACACTGTGTTAAGAATTTTAAAATGTTTGCGTGATAGGGATGATTTTAACACAAACCTAGAACTCGGAGACCAAAGGTAGGCGTCATTCGATTCATAGCTTGCAAGAAAACTCGGATAGTATTACAGGTAGATACCTATCAAGAACATGTTTGCCAACGGTATGTAGACCTATTCTTGACAAAATATCTATAAAAAGGTCACCGGAATGAACATATCGTCCACTCAGCCTCAAGTTTAGATAGTTGAATAGTTCATAGACAGTCAGAAATTCCTATTTTGTGTGATAAATCTTTTACAGTATTGATTTCGAAATCAGCAAAATGGCCGTCTACGACTGAAAAATATGTTGCAAAGCTAAAAATAGATTGTGTATTCATGCCCGTGCCATCAAGTATCCGCCAAGGAAATTAACTCGTGTTTACTGTCGTATTTGTCCGGGTTTCTTTCTCTCTATCATTTTCGAAAATTGAATCAAGTGAACAGCGAGTTTTACGATTTCGGTTGACACAAACAATCTTTTAACTCTTTACAAGATAGCAAACATGTATGCCAGCCCATATTGAAAGCAATGTACACGACAAATTATTATGTGGCCTTAAAAATAGGATTTGACTTTAAATCAAACGATAACACATTGTGGAAAAAGTATATCTCCGTTTCCCACGATCCTTTCACGGGCAGATTTCATCACTTGAACTTCAATGTATAGATCTGTCGTCTGCAAATGCTTTGAAGTTAGAACAGTCTAAAGTTTTGTCGTTCATTTTCACCTGAGACGCAGTTTCAGCAGATGTCTATGAAAACGTCATTATGCTCATTAAGGATAGGGCACCCTAATGGAGACGTGTAACATCGCCTTTCATCGCCAAAAAAACGTACGGATTCGGCTAAGACTCGGGTAATCCGTAATCGATCAGCCGATAGACGTTTCTCCCCGCCTCGATAACGGATTATCCGAGTCTTAGCCGAATCTGTACGATTTTGGCAATGTAAGGCGATGTTACACGAATCTTAGATGAATCCCATTAGGATGCCCTATCCTTAAAGGAGGCTATTCTGATTTTTTTAATTTTAACAAACTTCAACAGTAATTCATCACTAAATTAAGATGACAATCTGTTATTGTAAGGCTCTTTCAAGTGTTAGTTGCTGGTCGAAAAAATAGAAATCAATTTTAAAACTAGGTAAAAAGTTGCCAAGTCGCCTTATCTTTTGTTTATCTATACCTATATTTATTTTTTTGCCAGAAACTTACACTTGGGCTGCCCATACTATAATAGATTGTCATCTTCACAGTAATGCCCAAATTTCAAATTGTATGATCTAAATCCAAATGTATTGTAACACTCGCGTTGTTTACAAAAAAAAAAAAAAAAACTTTTGTTCCCTACTGGGCCTTTAAACAGCCTTGGCAAAACATAAGCTAAGATTTCGTTTTCAAAAATATAGGAGAAATGGTTGCGACAAAAAGAAAAGAGCTCGTTACAGTTTTTTTCTGAGCGCAATCGATTCAGGTCAAGGTGCACAGACCGAACTCCTGCCGCTCGGTTATAAGTACAAAGCAGCCATATCTGTGTTTTTTATACCTCGAAATATTGAATGTACGTATTTGGGAGCAGAAAAGTGAAAAATAATCAGTTGTTACGTAGCATTTCAAGGTTTTTTTTACAGTTAATTTAGTTTGTGATCAGACATTGACTGACAAAATAGATCAAAATCGGACTGCACAGACAGCGCAGTCTGGTCTCAGATTTGTACTTTTTCCAATCTTGTGAAGAATTCTGGAAAACTCACTGGAAATCGCATAGTGCTTTTTAATTTTTTCTTAGCTAGAAAATTCCATTTGATTTCTTTAGCGCAATTCTGTGAGTCAAGTTACTGTCAATATTACTCACAAAGGAAAACAAAAATAAACAGCGCTCTGAAAAAAGGGGTTTAAGGTATATTTCAAATACAATTTACAGAAAAAGTCGTCACATAACTTTCATCCATTTTGTTTAAAACTGACTCAACCATGAGCTGGAGGGGTCCCTTGACGGGCAAAAAATTTACCAGAAGCAAAAAGTTTCGACTCAGGTCAGCCTGCGCGGATTGCGCAGGCTGACCTGGGTCGACACTTTTTACAGATGTAAACCATCTTTTCAAAGAGTGGGACTCACATATAAATTTATGTATAAAGGTAGCTAATACTTACACACAAATGAGTTTATAACCAAACCAAGTATCACCAGTTTATCCATCTGAAAGAAAGAAAAATCAAAGTACAGGCAATACTCAATACAGATTAATTACCATTCCATTCCATTCGAATATACGAGACTTTTAAACCCTTAGGCTGCTAGGCGCGACTCAAGGACCTTTTGCGGACAGTGTAGATCAAGATCAGACTGCACAGAACGTGCAGTCCGATATTTGATTTTCACTGTCCGACAAGAAGTTATTTTTCCCTCAGAAAATAACTTGAAATAGCAAAATATGTTTTTTTTTTTACCATCGGCTTGAAAGTTTAATTTCACTTATTTAGCGGGTTAAGGGTTGAAACACGTCTAGTTTCATCGAGGGCTGTTCGATAAATTCGCGTAATTTTGTTGTTTAAACCATATCTCTTGATATTTTACGTATATGCGTTTTGCCGTAAGTTGAAGCGCGTGACCCAACAATGGCATAATCAGGCTGAAACGGGTTAACTCTTTACCGAACCATACACTTTTAGACTTTTTCACGTTGTAAAAACATTTGCTGACGAAATATGAAATTTCCATAAAATGATAGAATTCGTCTTTGAAAGGGCATAAACATATGAAAGAAAGGAGTAGATGTTGAGTACCAGGATGGTTTTCCTTTTTCCCCAATACCTTTTAAGGCATTACCATCCTAACCCTTCTAGTGCAACATAGAGTAAAATTTCTTATTAGTTGATAAGTAAGGATTTATACTGATATAATATTTTTACACATTTCTAACCGACAAGAAATTCCTTTGATGTCTATCTTGAAATTATTTATTGATACTTTTGTTAGTTTCCTGAAAAGGGACATAATTATTATCTCCCTTTGTAATGAGACTATAGTAGTTTCAGATTTATAAATGATGTTTCTAAGAAGGAAAAAGAAAGGAAAAAGTGGCTCGGATAAAGTAGTACAATAATACTCATTTTTAATCATAGCAAATTTTGTAGGATAATATTACAGTGGAAATTGCTGTTTTTCATTAGGAGGGTACTACCTTAGCTTCGTACTCAGAGTCGTTAAATTTGGAAATGTCTGATTAATCAACCAGATGGCAACAGTTTAGACTCGTCCACAATCAGAGTGTTTGCAGACCACATTCAAATTGTGGTTATGGGTACATGAACAAATATTATTGATAATTATATTTGAGCCATGCTCTGACAAAAGGGGGCTTAATGCATCTCCGTGATCCATGATACCAAGCAAGCCATCGCATACTTATGGATCCATAATATCCGCATTTTTTAACAACCAACTTAATCATGAGATAGACTGGTCCCTGGGTATACAGAAAATTGATCAATAGCGAAAAGTTTCGGCCCAGATCAGCCTGCGCGGACTGCGCAGGCTGACCTGGGTCGATACTTTTCGCAGATGCATTAAGCCCCCTTTTCTCAGAGCATGGCTCATTTCTACATTGGTCTTTGGACGCGATGATTTTCTTTTTCTTTTCTTTTCCTCTCGTATCAAAAAGCATTAGATATTGTAAAACCACAAAACTGAGTCTACAAATATGTTGACATTAACTTTGATTGTGATCCTTAATGGAGCAGAGTTTTCATTGACCTTTTTAACAGACCTGGAAAGGACTGCATATCCGTGTGTCTTGGTCTAGATCTGTACCAACCGTCAGTCAATTAATAATCATGTTATAAATACCTACTCTAATTCTATTTATTGTAAATATGTCACTCATTGTACAAAAAAAAACTGTATATTTGTATATTGGCCAGAGGCCTAAATACTTGAATAAGATATTTGTATTGGTTAAAATAGATTGATTTATTTCATGCTTTCCGGTAGGTTATCGGGAAATATCGGTGAAATACTTTTCGATATTTTTATGGTAACGACCAGTGAAAATACCGATTTTCATATTCTAACTCTTCAAAGCAAGCACAAACTGTTGCTCCCGCGCACTATTTACCTAGGTAAAATGCGCGTGCCTCACAACCAGATGGAAACATGACGTCATTTACCTTACATTTCTCGCGCTTGACGTAATATTGTAACGCGTTGCTATGCGGAGGGGGTACGCCACGGGGAATAACCGAAAGACACTGTACTGGATTTTCATTAAGTTCCCCCGAAAAAGGATTAAAAGCATGAAATAAATAGCATATCTATTATTTTTGGTGAAAGATCAAAATCTATTTCATCTAGTGAACATCATCGGTAATATTTTCACGAGTGGCTGCGCCACTCTTGAAAATATTACAGATGATGTTCACTCGATGAAATAAATTTTGATCTTCCACCGTAAAAAACGAATATCCTCTATTTATTTATCTAGAAAGGTATCAAGTTAAAACCGCCTGTATAGTACTGTGTAAGGATGTGCTGGGTCCGTATTCAGCAACCATTCTTGATTTAAGTCTTTGGTTTTGCCAATCAGAAGTGGTGTTGCTTTAAAATCTAGAAAATCATTTAGGATAAGATTAAGAATATTCTAATGAATGGTTGGCGAATACAAATCCAGCTGTCCGCACTGTTAAGGTGCACCCAGGATTGTATTATATCACAAAAGATGTCAGGTATATGGTTATAGTATCTTCCCCTAGGGGTCCTGCGTGGCTCAGTGGTGAAGTGTGGGACTTCTAAGTTCTAACCTGGAAGCCCCAGGTTCGAGCCACACTGAATCCACTGAGATTTTCATGGGAGTGTCCTTGGGCAAAACACTTCAGAGCCCTAGCAATGTACTAGTAAAACCCGGGAAAAACATGAACATGTGAGCTGTCGCCGTGATTTGACTGAAGTAATGTTGAAAGCGGCGTAAAACACCATTCAATCAATCAGTATTTCCCCCCTTTTTCAACATATCTTTTAAAGCGGTCTTCCCCAAGTTTCACAAAAACACTGGGTCGTTTGGTACAGGATTAAATCTAAAAAAAAATTATTCGCACACATTAAAATCATGGGCAGACTACATGTTAAAAGCAGCTCAACTGTTGGGGACTTCTGTTTTTGAAAGAGTAGAAGACATTGTGGAAAAAGGAGGAAAATGCTGGTTTCCAGCATTTTCTTCTTTTCCCAAAAAGTTTTCAAAAGGCACTGTCCTCGGGGTCGTTAAAACACAGAGTTGTGTGGTCAAGGGTTTAACCCATAGGCTGCTAAGTGCAACTCACAGACCTTTTGCAGACAGTGTAGATCTACACTGTCCAATAAGGACATTTTTTTCCTCCAAAAGTACCTTTAAAATAGCAAATTTTGGGTTCTTACCATCGGCTTAAACGTTTCATTTCACTTATTTAGCAGGATGAGAGTTAAATAGCCCTAAAGGAATTGGATAAAGGTGTACAGGTATTCTCGCTGTTACTGTGTACTGGTGGGGCGATTATATCACAGAAAATTGTCCAGTAAATTGCATCAAGACCAATTATCCAGTCGGTTATCACACTAAGCATTTGAGCCGAGCTCCATGAAAACGGGGCTATCGCAGCGGTTTTTCCCCTGTGTATTAGAAAAATAATCATATTTTTTCTAAAATGATTTTTTTTGTAGCCAGATCATGCCCTGTGATCTTTGTCTGTCTGTCTGTCTGTCTGTCTCTGTCTTTCTCTGCCTCTACCTCTCTCTGTCTGTCTCTCTCTACCTCTCTCAAACTTTTTACCTCTATCTTTCTCTTCCCCACTCCCTCATTCTATTTTTTCTCTCTTTCTTCTGTCTGTCTGTCTGTCTGTCTGTCTGTCTGTCTGTATTTCTTACTCTCACTTTCTCTTTCCCAACACCATCCCTCTCGATCCTCCCCCTTTCTCTATTTTGCTCTCTATCTTTCTTTCCCTCTTCTTTTTTCTCTCTTTCTCCTCCGCCTCCGCTCTCTCCATCCTCTACTTTGTCTTTTTTTCTCTTTGGTTACCAGCATTTTATCCTTTTCCAGCAATGTTTTCAATTGTATTATACGTTCTGATTCTAACGGTCTTTAGATTTCTCGGTTTTGTTTTGTTTTTAATCTGAAGTAACCACACTAAAGGGGTCGACCCTGGTAGCTCAGTCGATAACATACAGGGCTCGAAACCCAGAAGTCTCTGGCTCGATTCCCAGCTGGGTCAAATTCTTTCCTAGGACTGATGATTGGTTTGCGAAAAAACATTCTTTCCCCTCTCCCCATGAACATTGTTTTGATTTCGACTCTGGAAAAAAGGCAGCAAATGGTATGGAAAGAATAGTGTGCGAAAAATGGTACTAGATCTTGGAAAAGAAAACTCCCAGAAAACATGGATAAGTGCACTCGCCACTGCGATATATATAGAGGATAATTGTCTGATTCGGTGCATGATCGAATTTCTTTCATCGAGTGAAAAGCGAGGGCCATATTGTGACGAGGCCACGGGTGAAAATATGGCTCTTGCTTTTCACAAGATGAAAGAAATTTTGATCAAATACTGAAAACAAACAATTATCCTATTTCTTTTATGCTCTTCACTTTAACTTTTCTTTTTATGCCTTATTTTTTCTCATCGTGAGAAATGAGCGTTTTTCAAGCGAAATAGATTTATTCAATCTAGTCGGATATGGACTAGCTGTTACTAACTACACTTATGTTATTATGCTATTATGTTATAATGACGTCATGAGTGATGTTGACTCACGTCATAAAACGTGACGTTCACCCGGTAAAAATTAACTCATATTCTCGATTATAAATAAATCTCTGAATTTGCTCTCCGTGAATTATATAGAGGATCTTACATGAGTGTTCATGTATTATCATTTGTATGAAACCAGTTGACTAAAATTGTATGACGGGAGCCTTGGCTAGCGTCAAATACATTTTAGTCAACGAGTTTGATAAAAATGATAATACATAAATACGAATGTGAGATTCTATTTATCACATAAAATGAGAGACAGAAAAATATCCCACATCATCACCTTTAGCCTGTATATACCGTTCACGGGTCCATGTTTACAGTTATCGTTTGGTTTCAAATGTGTACATGCACAAGTAGATAGTTCTTTGACATTTACACCGAAAGAATAGTGAAATATTTTATAGAGGGGTTAAGTCCTCTTATTTCCGCAATAATATTGATTTTAAAAGACTTTCACTGCATTTCTTGGTTTTGATTAAACGTGAAAAGCAAAAACTTTCCACGCGTATACGTCTTGGCAACAGTGACGTCATTTTTCTCCGAAACGGCGTAACAGTAAAAATTCCCGCACAAACTGTGGTTGGTTTCTCAAGCGTCACGCGCTCATGACTGAAAACTGATCAGAACCGGGACCGAAAAAACGATAATACACCAGTGTATTATCAAAAATAAGTCATAGGTTTAATACACTGCCGGAGGAGGTTTTATGTGATAAAAGGATATAAATCACCGATAGATTTCTATAAACTACTGAAAAGCACAAAAGAAAATCAAATAACATTGCATACCGTCAAACACTAAACCTACAAGCCCTCTAATTATAAAATCACGAGGCTTTGAGAAACAACGATATTAAATACAGATACCCGAGTTGTTTTGTAAAAGTTTATTGATTTGAAACTTATTATTTCCATGAATATTTCAGAGACCCAGCTTATTTTTCGAATCTGAGTATAAACCCTTTCATTCAACCCTTTCAGCGCAATTGACTAAAACAGACGTTTTTGCGGACGGCATAGATCAAGATCAGACTGCACAGAATGTGCAGTTTGATCTTGGATCTATATCGTCCGCTTGTTAAGTCATAGAGCTAATGAAGTCTACCAGATTACAAAATTTTAGACTCTCCTTAATGAAAGCATTTCCTGATGATGAATGACATTTGGCTACAGTCATTGGAACCATGTGTGAAAATGTACATAACACTGTGGAAAAAGTGGAAAATTCTGATTACGATCAATTTCTCCTGTTCCCACATTGTTTTCAAAAGTCCCTACAGTCAGGTTCTTTAAACTCTTTGGTAAAGGGTCAACTATATCTTGCTTGCTACAGGCGAAAAGGAGCATTCGGCCATTTGCGTAAAATATCGTCTCGGATCAACCTGCGCAGTCCGCAGAGGCTAATCCGAGACGACACCGTACGACTACATTAGATTCTGTCCTACAGTAGACTTTCGCAAAACAGAAAATTACATAAAAACCGAAAGTGTTCGGGTTAGTCTGCGAGGATTGGATAGGCTGATCCCGGACGACACTATACGCAAATGTCCGAATGCCCCTTTTCGTGTGTTGCAGGCCATTTATTAGACGTTAAATGTCAGCCTTGCAGATTTTAAAAGCATCTGCATTAGACGGTTTCACAGTTGCCCAGATAGCGAAATTTGCCTGTGAAATGGGTGGAAAACTGGGGAAAGGCGAAATGCTGGTTAACAGCATTTTCTGTTTTTTTTCTACAAGGTTTTCAGTTCTTTTTATCGCATGTGGTCTAGAATTCGTCTTTGATATGGTAGGCTAAATCATTGCCACAAATGAATTATTTAGTACACAAACCCACGCGGGTGAATTTAAAACATAAAAGGTTTGTATGAGTAAACACTGGGATATTGAGAAAATAAGGAAAAACAGTTAACTGTATGCTGTGGTGGCATATTTCTACCACGAGATACGAGATAACTATTAGGATACTTTTAGAAAACTGTCGCGAGTTTCCTGGAAATGTTATCTAGATACTGAAAAAGTTTTCTGAAAAAGAAAACATCACGATAAATTTTGTTATCAAGAAAATTTTACATTGGTTAGTAAATATTTTAAAGGCGTTTCAGCGAGTTATTTCTAGCGCGGAGAATTTCGTGAAATTTGACACAGAAACACTTCAAAGTATGTTCTTTCAATATGCGAAGAGATAATCAGACGTTGCCTGATGAATCAAAAAGTTCTGAGCCCACGAAGAACATAACCCTTTTTTCAAATTACACAAAAACCCAATTATTGCAGCATACGTCAGAATTTTGTGATTAAAATCTGTAATTTCAGTCAAATCAGTTCTCTGTGTTTTAAATTCATTGTGAAACAATGGATCCTCTGACTTTGAGGAGAAATTAACAGATATTTCAAATTAATGATACGCTATCTACGTTTCAATAAAACCCTTATCCCACAAATTTGCTTATTTTATCACAGAAAATCAGAACATTATTTGACCCTCAAAAAAATCTAGCGCAAAGATTTTTCCCATTTTTCTCAGAAATATACATGATTATATCCTTTATCAAAAAATGCAAAAAAAAAAGATAGGTTGCCAGGCTACTTTTCCCATTATTGGAACTCAATTACCTCCCTTGGAACAAAGCAAGTGACACAAAACACCCAAGATTTCAAATTACTTAGTAAGATGTATTATTTCTAGCACTAAATCATGTTTTTTTCACATTAAAGATTGTACTCTGTCAACCCTTTCCTTGATTTAACATTAGTATGGGACGGCTTTGGAAAACATTTTGGTAAAAGGGGTAATTGTTCATTACAAGCAATTGTTCCTTTCCCCACAACCTTTTCTGCACAAACCGTTCTTTTAATCTCATTTAAAAGTTGTTTAATTTGTCGTCTGCAGCTTCTTTCAATTTTGAAGTTCCAATTTAATTCATTTAGGAAAGGGTTAATATCAAATACATGTGGTATATTTTAATAGATGGGAGAATGGAAGAACAATACAAGTAGAACTGTCCAGAATTACTCAAAGGCATAGATTACTTACGAACCTTATAGCAAAATGAATCAAACGATCCTGATTTCTATCAATACCCAGGAAAGAGGGTTAGAAAACGTTGAAATGGAGAAAATACTTGTAATTTTCTCTTTTTACCACACTAAACTTACTATCCAGATAAGTAATGTCCGACAAATGTACATGTTCCGTTTTTTTGCTGTTTAGGAATGATTTACACCTTCATAAACTGATCTTTTAAAAAAAAAATGTATCTACCACTACTTTCTCCACGTCTTGCAGCAAAAATCAGTAGTCCAATAATAGTACTACAGTCAGACAAAGTTACGCGCTAGAAAACAGAGAAGCGAAGAGACATGCGCAAAAATGTTGCGCACTGACAACCCGACGAAACGTCGTTAAGTAAAATTTCTTAATCGTGCACGGAGGCCCGCCCGGGTAGCTCAGTGGTTAGCGTATAGGACTCGTGACCTGGTGGTTGTACGTTCGACACCCGGTTGAAGCAAACTTTCTTTCCGGCGATTTTTCGCCTCTCACCTCTGATGCATGTGAGAAAGTGGTCAGTGACTGAAAAGAAAGTTGTGTCAGAACTGGCGTACATGCGTAGGCGCACTGAACGCCGGGATACTAGTATGACCTAAGCTGTTAAAACGGTGTTAAACTCCAATTTAATCAATCAATCGTGCACGAAGCTGGCATTCGAGATAAAATTATAGCGATAGTTTGTGACTTCACAAGACGGTGCAAACTAAAATTCGAACGATTTACAATTGTAGCTTGATTTGTAAATTTTGGCTAAACATGAAATGAACCGAAGTTTATTAAATAGAAAGACGACTCGAAATGCCTCTTACGAACGACTTTAAAACCATTCAGGAAAAAGGAGAATTCTAACATGTAAGATTGGAGACGAAGATGTTCCGCCACTGGATCTATTTATATATACCGTGAATGTCAGTTGTGAGCACGTACGAAAAAATTTCTTGATAAAAGTGACAATTAGCGCTGTATTTTTTTCGTGAAACTTTTGATTTTCTAGATTATATATCCAGTAAAGTTTGTTGTATCGCGATATATATTTTTTTTTTTTTTTGAAAATTATCAAAACAGTTATCTCGTATCTCGTGGCAGAAATATGCCACCATAGTATGCCGTGCTGCAAAACAGCATATTAAATATCTATTGGTACACGCCGTTACTTGCAAGGAAAACGGCGTTAAACACCGTACGATCAATCAATCAACTGTTGCTGTTTCAAGGCACTGCCACTCCCAACTTTTTCAGGCAAAATTCCATAAAAGTTATTCGTTAAAAAGTCTTCTTCCCTCAGGATCGTGAAAACTTGATTTTGTTTGGTAGAGGTTTAATGTCTGAAAGTCATCTGCCGCGTTATGAGTTAACGATTTACCAAACGACAAGAATTTAGACGAGACCAAATTCAAAGCATATGCAGACGACATTATAAATGTGACTCAAAAGCTGGGATTTTTTTTCTAGAAGTGTAGTAAACATGGTGGGAAAAGGAGAAAATGCTGGTTACCACCATTTTCCCCTTTTCCTGCAATGTTTTCAAAAGGCTTTCCCCTGGATCGTTAAAAGAGATTATTTTTAACCCTTAAGATGCCAAAGCGCGACTTACTGACCTTTTGCGGACAATGCAGATCAAGATCAGACTGCACAGAACGTGCAGTCTGATCTTGGATCTGCACTGTCCATTAAGGAGAAAATTTATCTCAAAGAAGTTAGGTTGGAAACAAAAAAAAAAAAAAAAAAAAAATCATTCGGGTTTTAATTATCGATTTGAAAGTTTCATTTAACTTATTTAGCAAGATAAGGGTTGACAGGTTTAAATGACAATGCAGTTATTCTATCGATGATCTCCTCTATTCATTCCAGTATTGATCCTTTTGGAATTATGGTTGGGACTGTATTCTGTGTATTAGGAACAAATATCTAATTGAATGAACATCAAACGGAGCACTCATAAATAGAGCCAACGATTCAATATCTCTACTAGCACTTTTGAGAGGAACTCTTTTTCACAAAAATGAGGAGGGGGGGGGGCATTTCTTGTTATTAAACAAGAAAATCATAGCATTTTCCACACCATTCGGCAAACCTCGGGTGATCCGTTGATCAAGTCTGTCAGCTGTATCACGTAGCTTGATATGCACTTATACACGATACATTTCTTTGCCGGAAGTACACCGCCTCACCGTTCTTAAAATCGCAACACTCCACTTAGAAAGCAAAGACTAGTCACAATTTTCTTTGGGAATCTTTCTAATACACTTCCTATGACAAACAGTTTGTACATTTATTTTCTCACTAAGTCTATCAATTACGATGGCATTTTTGGCAATAGGTTGCTTATCACCGTGGCTGTTGTTGCCTTTACTAATCGCCGCCATGTTTAAAATCATATGACTGGCAGTATTTCAAAATGGAAACCCTCCTCGATACGGACGAGGTTAAATGTAGATATGGAATCGACCGAGTTGTGACGAGTATTTCAACACGTATAAATTATGCATCGTAGCAACAACGACGTCATCTTCCCGCGAAGAAGTACATATTACGGCACGTACTGTGGCTGGTTTCGTTGGCTTCACGCGCTAATAACTTTGAAAAAAATGACCAGAACCGGGAGCCAAAAAACGATAATACACTGCTGTACTATCAAAAACAAGTCATGGGTTTCATACTCTGCTGGAAGACGTGTTATGTGATGAATATTTCTAAAAGTTTTATTAACAAGAAAGACCTCTATTTAAAAAGAAGGAAAGAAAGACAGACAGTCTTAGAAGTATTGCAATCTACATACTGAAACTCTTTTGTGGTTCAATATGAAGAGAAATACATGTAATGAAAAGTAACCAAACAACCAAGTCTTCTTTTTCCTCTATTTTTTGTAAAATTTTTTATTAGAAGCATTTATCAAAAAAATTTGAAGGTAGGTCAAGAAACAGCTTATACAGCTCGCAAAGAAACAAACAAGAGATATCTTTTAAAATGATGGAGGCGATAATTTGCCAGCAAATAGGCAGGGGCCCTCAGAATAAACATGTCTATATTTTTTACTAAAGGGGCCCTTTTATTAAACATGTTAACATTTTTTTTTACTACAGGGGCCCTTAGAATAACCAGGTCGTCATTTATACTACAGGGGCCCTTAGAATAAACATGCTTACGTTTTTTTTGCTTCAGAGGCTCTTATAATAAACATGTCTATATTTTTGACTACAGGGGCCCTTATAATAAACATGTCTATGTTTTTTACAACAGGGGCCCTTAGAATTGACTAGGGGGCACCTTAGAGTAATCATGTCATCATTTTCACTACAGGGGCTCTGAGAATCAACATGCTTATATTTTTTTACTACAAGGGCCCTTAGAATAAACATGTCTATATTTTTCACTACAGGGCCCTTTTGAATAAACATGTCTACATTCTTGACAACAGAGGCCCTTACAATAACCATGTCATCATTTTTTTACTGCAGGGGCCCTTAGAGTAATTATGTCTACATTTTATACTACAGGGGCTCTTAGAATAATTATGTCTACATTTTTCACTACAGGGACCCTTAGAATAAATATGTCTACGTTTTTGACTACAGGACCCTTAGAATAATCATATCGTCATTTTTTTCTACAGGGGCCCGTAGAATAAACATGTTGACATTTTTTACCAATCACAAGTTTCTATTTATTCATTTTTTATCTGTACCAAAAAGTAGGTCAAAAGCCAGCACATTCAGCTACGCCGAAAAAAAAGTGAGCTTTTCTTAAAGAATTTATAAACTGTTTCAGGATTAACGGGTTTGTTGAACAAAAAGGTAACAGAACAAAGTATGCTCGACTTATAGCGTATCAGACTAATTTCGGAAACTAATATCAAAGCTCTTGGTGAGAGAGTAGCAATCAGGATCATGAAACATATAGAGGATATTTTTTTTTTAGTGAAAGTTCGGAATTTATTTCATGGAATGAACATCATCGGTAAAAATATTACCAATGATGTTCTAAAGATGAAATAAATTTCAACCTTTCACTGAAAAGAAAAACTGTGACTATTCTATTTATTTCATGCCTGTAACCCCTTTTTTGTTGGGACTTGCATCAAAATCCAGTACAGCTGCTATTGGTAATTCCCCGTTGCGAACCCCCGCACATAACAACGCATCACAACATTACGTAAAGCGTGAGAAATATAGGGCAATGCTCGTAAATTACATCATAGTTCCGTCTGGTCGAATGGCACGCACTGTTTACCTAGGTAACTAGTGCGCGGGAACTACTCTTTCCGCCTTCAATTGAAGATTACGGAAACATTTATAGTGAATTTCATTGGTCGTTACCATGAATTATCAAACCTTATAAACATGATTTCCCGATAAACTACCACAAAGCATGAAATATAGTCCTACTCTGTATTGTATCCGGGGTCCAGGCGCTAAGAAATTCTTAATTCTTTACTTAACGAAAAACTTGGGTAAAGGGTTAATCACTCTTTATTGTGTTCTCCTTATCATTGAATTTGATGTGTACATGCCATTAAATTTTGCTGGAATTTATTTTTGAAATAACCATAGACATCAATATGGCCGGGTAGGACAAATTTTAACATTATTATGATGACTCAAATACATTTTATTCTGACCTATGAATTAACTTTCTTTATCGAGTTTTAACCGTTTTGAACACTGATTTATTTACATGGTGAATGTCGCTTTTTTCAGTCTATCCCACATACATACACCAGGCTGTGGTTCTGGGGTACCTTGCTCAAGGACTTTCAACGTGACCTACAGCTCCCACCGGAGATCGAGCCAGGATTTACTGACTACACTTCAACGCCTTAAACACTGAAACACGGAAAACATCGTCCGATTTTCTTTGTAAACATCTGACACAAAACCCATTTCACTGTGACAACAGAAAAAGCCAACGAGAGCTCATTTCAAATTTGACATTTCAGATCTCGGAATTGCTGCTCACCTGTCTATATTGGAACCGACAAACGTATTTATCACAACCCGTGATGCTTTAAATGGATTTGTGTTTTGTATGCTTTGGTTTAATTAATCGTCGCCACCGGTTGCCTATGGGAGACGCCCCAACCTGGTTATAGTCATCTCTATGATAAAAGGGATAGCGCGAGATGCAGGACGAAACCCAATGTAACTTACGCCTGGTCCTTGAACGTGCTCGATTTATAGCACTGTCATACGGAACTTAGATAAAAAGATTCTTCCGACAGAAATTTAGAAATCTAGTAAATTTTTACTTCGCTAGCCACTTTGAATCGAGCAACATTCTCAAATATCCCATGGTTACGAATCCCATGCACTGTTGGATACAGGGTCTGGTATCTTATATGAGCCATACTCTTTGAAAAAATGGGCTTAACGTATTTGCAAAAAGTATCGACCTAAGTCAGGCTGTGGAATCTGCGCAGGCTGACCTGAGCTGAAACGTTTTGCTATCGCTCAATTTTCTTGTAGTCAAAGGACCAATGTACCTCATGACTCACGCGGTTGTAAGCTAAAATGGATTTTATGGATTCATAATTATGTGATGACTTGCTTGGTATCAAGTATTATAGAGATGCATTAATTAAGCCCTGATTTGCCAGAGCATGGTTCATATATCGTGGAGAAAGAATACGTCGTCCGGATGAGCTCGAACCAAAGATTCTCGAGTCGGCGACTCCACCAACTGCACAATGAAGTGGACTAATGATTACTAGTGTGTAAAATGCATTCAACTCATACACTCATCAAAACTTATAAACCGCCACTTTTAAACTGTAACTCCCCGTAGACCTGTTTCTTTTGCATCACTGTCCAGAAAAGAAATGGTTCATTTTGTTTGATCTTTTTACAGAATGATTGATCAGTGTAAAAACATATCTCAGCGTAAGTCTGAAAAGAATTTATTGACTTGTTCTCGTTAAAGGAGCTTATTTAGTAACCATTCACTCCACATTGAAAATTGAAAAATCAAATTCTTGAAAACTTCATACTCGTTTTCTCGGATAATATATTTGTGCAGAAACTAATTTTCATGTTTTTTTCTTATTGCTGACAAAATTTCAGTAATCTAAGCCTTTCTTTTTTATCCCTTTTTGGCTTACACGCACCACTCATGAGCAACCAGTCAGTGTTTTCCCCCTTCTTACACAGACAAGCCTTCTGTTGGCAGAATGGAGAATCTGTTCATTACAATACTATGTCTAACGTCAGGAAATTTTGCAGTAGAATTACAAACAAACAATTCTACATATGGCCTGCAACACGCGAAAAGGGGCATTTGGACATTTGCGTAAAGTGTTGTCCCGGATTAGCCTGCGCAGTCCGCGCAGGCTAATCCGAGACGGCACTTTACGACTACAAAAGATTTTGTCCCACAGTATACTTGCATGAAACGGAAAATCACACACGGTCAGAAAGAGTCGTCTCGAATGCCCCATTTCGCGTGTTGCAGGTCATATGAGCCATGTTCTGTTAAAAGTGGATGTAATGCATCTCCGTGATGCATGATACCAAGCAAGTCATCATATAATTATGGATCTATCCATAAAACCCATTTAGCCTAATAACCGACAGAATCATGAGGTAAACTAGTCCCTTAGCAAGCAGGCAATTTACAAAAAGCAAAATGTTTCGGCCCATATCAGCATGCGCGGACTGTAAGGCTGACATGTGTGGATATTTTTTGTAGATGTATTAAGCCCCTTTGGCACATATATTTCTATCGGTTTTAATTTCAAAGCAAAAAAGCCAATTTTGCATGTGAGTAAATATTATCAGTATTTTTTTAAGATTTAAAAAAAAAAAAAAAATAAAAAAGAAGAAGAAAATCAGGCTTACTGTCCCTTTAGGCATAAAAAAAATTCCAAAATATATACAGCAAAAATGTAACGAAAAGAACGAATCATTTTAAAAATCTGACAGAAATCTGTCCTTGACAGCAAATCGATAATCGATAATTCTAAGTCGATTATTCCAAGGAGTTAAGATGCAATATATTTTAAAACACCAGAGAAAATTAATATAAAACAACGACACAGCTAAGTTCTTACCTTGATTTCCCGAAAAAATTCCTTCCAACGAGTGTCCCCGAAAAAATTCCTTCCAACGAGTGTCCCTTACACCGCATTCTCCATTTCTAAAAGCATGTTGTTCATTTCAAAATCCGCTCATCGAACTACCACCACATAACACTCCAGTTAGACCCTTTCTCCGCTATAACCGAAAACAGATACTTTTTTGGGCGGTAAAGATCAAGATCAGACTGCACAGAAGGTGCAGTCTGATCTTAGATCTATACCGTCTGCTTGTATAGTCAAGCCTATAAGATAAATAAATAAAATAAACCTTTCTAAGTTTCAGCGGATTATATTTTCGGCCGTCTAAAATGGTCCAGTTTATATGTTCGACGCTTAAAGAGTTTTAAGCACGATTAATGATGTTCCATGGAATTTATTATTCATTATTTCGTCGCGCTCGGCGACGTTTGTCAGAAAGTTCAATATTTACCCTTTATGCCTTTATCCCAACTACAACTAGCGTTTGCGGATAGTGTAAATCAAGATCAGACTGCACAGAACGTGCAGTCTGATCTTGATCTGCACTGTCCGCTTTTTTGAGGTATTTTGCAGAATAACAAAGGTTTTTAACCGCAAATTTTCGGCCATTCTTTTTCACAAAAATCATACAACAGTTTGTCTATTGTAACTACATGTATTCTAACATTCATTTTATACCACTATTAGTGAAAGAAGCAGAAAACAGTCATTGCCTGTATTACCGCTAACTGAAATTTCAAGACTGCCTTCACTACGATATACCCCAAAACATCGGACAGCGTACAGCAATGATCGCCGAGAGCGTTCTGTGCAGTCTGATCTTCATCTATACGGTCAACAGAAACATTGTATTTTACTTTACTTTGCTAGGAATTAATTCTAAGCGCTGAATAAACACAATAAACAGTTTGAGTCGGAAAGTAAAACTCAAATAATTATATTGCCAATGTTGGTTGTGTACATGTTTCAATAAAGTGGACAGTGAAGGCTGAAGATCAGACTGCACGTTTTGTGCAGTCTGATCTTTGATCTGCACTAGCCACAAAGGTAACTTTAGTTGTGAAAGACACTATAAGGGTTAAAACCCTCCCGGGGGAATCAACTCCCCTTTCTCTTCAAAAATCGAAAAGTGTCATGCGTCAAGTTAAAACTCAATAATCATCGATGTTAACCAGTTTCCCTGCGTATACATTTAATATGGCCTGCAACAGGCGAAAAGGGGAATTCGGACATTTGCGTGAAGTGTCGGCCGGATCAGGCTGCGCAGTCCGTGCAGGCTAATCCGAGGCGACACTTTTCGAACGTGTGTGATCTTCTGTTTCACGCAAGCCTACTGTAGGACAAAATCTAATGTAGTCGTAAAGTGCCGTCTCGAATTTGCCTGCGCGGACTGCACAGGCTGATCAGAGACGACACTTTACGCAAATGTCCGAAAGCCCCTTTTTCGCATGTCGCAGACCATTATGCAATAACCAGACGGCAAAAAGTTTAGAGCTGTCCATATTGAAATCTCTTGTAGATGACAAGTAAAACGTGGTTTAGATGACGAAATTTTGTCAGTGGGAAACATTGAGGAAATGAGGAAAGGCTGAAAATTGACATTTTCTTTTTTTCTGCCTTTTTCCTTCGTTGTTTTCAAAGGCCTTCTTTCCATGGGTCGTTAAAACTAGAGTTAAACCCCCACCTTCGTCGTAAACAGTCGAATTGTTTTGAGCAAGAAGCCACGGGATGGATAAATCCTTGCTGAGCTTCTCAACAGACGACATTTTAGACGTGTCTAAATTGAAAGCATCTGCTGACAACAAATTAAATGTGGTTTAAATATGGAAAATCATCTTTTGAATGTTGGGAAATGATCGTTGTCAGCATTTTCGCTTGTTACCACAATGTTTTAAAAAGCCCTTTTTTCCTCAGGATCGTTGAGAGTAAAGGCAATGGGATTCTCCAATATAGGTAATTTTCACCATGAAAGTTCTTCTCTTGACGGGGTCCTGCGTGGCTCAATAGTAGAGACCGAGTGCCGGTAGCTCAGTCGGTAGTGTACAGGACTTGAGAGCAGGAGGTCGCTGGTTCGATCCTCGGCTCGGCCAATTCCTTTCTGAGTATTGATGATAGTGATTGCGACAAAATTCATTTATCTCTCACTGCTTAACATCGTTTCGACGATGGTTATGTGGGAAAAGCAGCCAGTGGCTTGGAAAGAATATTGTACGGGGTAGTGGTAAAAGAAACTCCAGGAAAGTATTCTTGGTGCACTGGTCGCCGCGATATAGCTGAAATAATGTTGCAAACGGCGATAAACAGCAAACAATCAATGAATCAATAGTAGATTGCAGGATTTGTAGCCTGCAGGGCATGGGTTTGACCCTCACTCGAAGCACCGAGTTTTTCGTGGATGCTTCCTCGTACAAAATACTTGAAGTTTCTATCCTAGTACTTGTGAAACCCAGGACATATTGAATAAAATTGTAGTTAGTCTTGATCTGTAACGTGCAATACATCAGTAGGTATTTTAGTCCTTGAAATATCAAGGGTCCGTATTCACCTAGCTTTTTTAAGAACAGTCTGAGTCTTATTCTCCAGAATTTTCAACATTTGAAAGTAACAGAACTTCTGATTGGCTAAACCACTTGGTTTAGCCAATCAGAAGTTGTGTTACTTTCAAATGCGGAAAATCTTGAAGAGGAAGACTATGAATATTCTGAAGAGTGGTTGGTGAATAAAGACCCTGTATTAATTTCCCCTAATGGATACATAAGTCTACTGCATTTATAAAGATTGTGTTACAATTCAGTTCGGATCAATGTGTCAAGCTGCACCGGTATTGCATTCTTCGTCTAATTCAAAGGAGATTTGTAAATTTCAAAGTAAAACAAATTCTGATTGGCTAAAGCCAAAATTTAATGGTTACCCAATCAGAAAATGTTAAGGGCCACGCTTCCCATACTTTTTTTTCCGCACCGCAAAGTTGGTGGCAAGGAAGCTGACTTATGGCATACCGTTTCGAGCCGAAACCCCACAACCGAACGTTTTCTTTATGCAAAGCCTGCTAGTGTTCAGAGAAGATCGACCGATTCAGAGTGTATGAATGTTTAGATTTCAATAAGCAGTTTTGATTAAGGCGTATGAGTTATGCTTTGGCAAAAGGGGGTTCGATGCATCTCCGTGATGCATTGTCCCAAGCAAGTTATCACATGCTTATGGATCCATAAAATCCATTTTGTGTAGCAACCGTCCGATAATAATAATAATGATAATAACAGTAAAAATAATGATAAAAATAATAATTGTCGTAGTAGTAGAAGTAGTGGTATTAGTAGCGGTAGTTGTAGTATTAGTTTTTATTGTTGTTGTTGTTTTTATAATTCAGACATGGTTTAGAGACGATTTATCAATCTTAATGATTAAAGAAGGCATAGAAGTTGGACATAAATATGCCAAAATGTTCTGGCTGAACTTGGTCTTCCTTACTGTTCTCATGGTTATGTGGTAAAGCACCCAGAAGCTTGGAAAAACTATTGTGCAGAGTACTGGTAAAAGAAACTCCAGGAAGCATGGATAGGTGCACTGGCCGCCGCTATATAACTGAAATAATGTTGAATACGGCGTTAAACACCTTACAGTCAATCAATCAATCCTTACTGCTCTCAAAGGATGTCTGACTCTACGTTATGCTGTCCCATTCTTAAATAGTAAAGGTATCCGTCTACAGCACAAAGTGTTGAACATTTGAAGAAGGGGTACCGTTCAGATATGGCCGGTTGTTGTGCTGCCTGATGATTAAAGAACGGTAATAGCGCGAAGTCTTGTTTGTTGCTTTGGCTTAACTCTTAACCTGCTAAATAAGTGAAACGAAACTTTCCAGCCGATAGTAAAATCTTAAATTTTGCCATCACAAAGTTTTTTTTTTTGTGGGGTGGGGGGATATGCCCTTGTCGGACAGTGTAGATCAAAGATCAGACTGCACGTTCTGTGCAGTCTGATCTTTGATCTACACTGTCTGCAAAAGGTCAGTGAGTCGCGCTTAGCAGCCTAAGGCTTAAAAGGTTTCAGGCTCGGGAAATGAATACCATAAGAATAAAAGTAGAATTATTGTTGTCGCACAAGCGAACAGAAACCTTTAATGTTCAGCCCAGCGGCTAATTTATTGGAAAGTATGCATTATGTAGCTAACCCTTCACCACTTCTCATTTTATAAGCTAGTAAATATATAAATCAATTGCCATAAAATCACAAATTTCGTAAACGACTTCAGAATATATCATGACAAATCGAGAAATTGAATTATTTCTATTTGTTTCCTTATTTCTACGTTTTATCGCTTTGCATGCAGTTTTACTTTATAATTATACATACATTTCTTTTGTGTACTAAGGAAGATACAGTCAGTTGGGAAATTCAAACATTTGCATAGTGTATATTCTACCGCCTAATTCTTTCGTAACCTAACAGTTTCGAGGGCAGAAGGCACTGTTTCAAAAGACATAAATACTCTGTTTGGTCGAAATTTTAATGTAGAGGTGGATGATGTGGATCAAGATCAGACTGCACGTTCCGTGCAGTCTGATCTTGATCTACGCCGTCCACAAAGTTGACTTATGTCGTATAAAGTCATCAAAGAGTTAAACAAAGGATTTACATTATTGGATAAATGGATTTTTCAACAAGCTCTGTGAAATATGTGAAGTTACAAAGTGAATACTTCAATAATCCAATATTTACACAGACCATAGTATCAAATAGGGAAATCAATCGGATTCAATTGAGATTCAATCGCAATATCTCCGGCAGTTTCGGAATATCTCCGTCATTTGCGTGAGCTAGCATATCAGTTAACAAATATTATACCGGTCACTCTCTGAAAGGCCCGGTGGCGACAAAAACTAACAACACGGTTGTTAAAATGTATTTGAGTCATGCTCTGGCATAAAGGAGGCTTAATGTATGTCCGTGGTGTATGATACTTAACAAGTCATAACATAATCATGGATCGATAAAGTCCATTTTGTCTTACAAACGACTGAATTATGAGGTAAACTGGTCCTTGGACATGTAGAAAATTGACCCATAGTAAAACGTTTCGGCCCAGGTCAGCCTGCGCAGTCGATATTTTTTTGCAGATACATTTAGCCCCCTTTTCATTGAGCATGGTTCATTTAAATTCAAATCATACCATTCAAAAGTGATACAAAACGTCATGAAACAAAGTAGGCTTGGAGACAATTCGTTAATAATAAACTTAATCTTAATGTGTAAGTAAAACATGAGTGAGACAGTAATGTTGCAAATGTAGAAGCTGCTTATAGTAATAATTTCTCCAGTTTACCACAGTCTCGTCAGAGGCGCCATTGCGCCATGAAAAAGACGTTTACAGAAGGCAAATGTTCCATAGTATTTAGGTTGATAATCAACATACTTAAGGATAAATACGGAATACTATGTTGTAGTAACTTTCCTAGAGTTTGTATTTGATTAGAACAGCGTGAGAAAATTTGATATCGCACGAGACCCAAGGTCGAGCGAGATGTTTGCTTTTTTTACGCAGCGAGAAGCAAATACAAGTTACTACAATATGATATTTCTTTTATTATATACATGTACCTACAACTTTCAACGACAAAATTTTGCTATTACAGACATTATATTCGAAAACGACAAACAAAATTAATGACGTGGAGGGTAGATCTAGTAACTTCGTTGTTATGAATGCAAGATGAATACTACATGTATAACGTAACATTTTGACTAATCAAATCGCAAATTAATGCATGCTTAGTTCGTGCGAAAGTTACGTCATCATCCCATATTTCACAGTGTGCAGATACAGATATTTTTTTTTTTATCACATAACCTCCCTTGTTTTCAGTGAAATATGCCCATTACGAATTTTCTTATCTTATACACGTTTGATATCACAATTGTGTGACGCCATTTTTGACGTCATTTTGTACGTATCTCATAGTTCTCGTGAATGTGTTTTATGGATAATATGAAAATAGGCAAAGCCTAAATACGGGCGGAAAGGCAAAGCAAAATTACCTTTTTAGATTCTACACTTTAACAGCAATTTTTAAAATTCAAATACTGTATCACAAAAATATATATGTTACAATGGCTTGAAACTAGTAACACTAAAATGTCACAAATCATGATCATACTGCCAAAAACTTTCCATTATGCAAACTGAAAACAACTTCCATTTTGCAAAATGAAATCAGTCTGCGTGGGATTTATATTTACATTATTCAAAAACAATTATTTTGTATAGATCACTATGATATCTTATGGTACTTCAAACCCCTGCTGCTTTACGATTCATTTACTAATGAAAAAAAAAACCAAACTCCGCACTAACCTTTTACAAAATGATTAAATGTTAGACTGGTCAAAACCGAAAGCATTAACAGTTAAGTGGGTCCAATAACTTGATATTGATGCAGTAGAAAACATTGTTGGAAAAGGAAAAGCACTGTTTAACCCTTTCCCCAACAACAAAATTTTGGACTAAACCAAATTGAGAAGGTCTGGAGAACAGAAATTAAATGCACCACTCATGGTAATTTTCTGTTTTTGATACATGAGTAGCTGTGATCATGTAAAACTGTATTCGGGTTATGACAAATCCTTTTGGTTTTAGATTCACATGATGGCAATATTGTAAATTTGTCTTTTTGACCATCCACGTCTATGTGCCTTCTAAAGTAATTTACTTTTGAACCAGGACACAATGTTTTCAGATACCTTCAGGGTTGTGCCACCATAAGACTTTGAGTCAAACAGGTAAGGGCAATGTTGAAAAAATAATAAGACATGTTTAAGATAAAAATTTATTAGCCAACTTTCTTTTTCTTTCATAGATTGCAATTTTTTATTCTTAAATAATACATAGAATTATGCAGACCAATTCGTTTCCATTTATTACAGTTTAACTCATTACTGTACACACTGTACAGGTGAAATACAGAGCTACCACTCACAATGGGCTAAGATGCATCACAAACTAGATTTTTTAGCACATGTGAGAAATAATCTGCAATGATTCTATTTGCATAAACGTTGGAAAAGGAGCAGTTGCTTTTGACAAATACATTATATTTACCTATTTTTGCAGCATTTTTACCATGTTCTACGGCTGAAGTCTATTAGCCCTAAGGAAGATGGCTCTTGAAAACATTGTGGGAAAAGAATAAAATGCTGGTAACCAGTATTTTCTCCTTTTCTTACAATGTTCTCTGCCCTTCCAAAAACAAATTCCAGTTGTTGAGTTTAATTCATTTTGATGTTTGCAGTTGGTTTCAATTTGAACAATACTATAATTTTTCATATGGTAAAGAGTTAAGCTATAATTGTGAAATGAAGCATCTTGCAAAAGTGATTTGCAACACAGCTAACAAAAGTATTTGTGAGAAAAGGGACTACAGTGTGTTCTTTTTAATGTATATTCAAGCAAATGCGCCTTTTATCATACAGTTTTGATTAGGGTTCTAAAAAAAGGTCCAATTCAAGCTGTCAATATCAGCACTAATGGTATGGTTAGTGGTTAATTAGTCCATATCACTTTCACTGCTCAAACTCTCTGGTAGTTGACTGTTTCTTTATCTAGCTACCAATACTTCTCTAGCTCTTTTCTGGCCTCCTGAATGCTACAAACTTGTAATTTTATGCAAGCACCTGAAAGAAATAAAAATATTGAAATATTAGAGAAGCAGGTGAGCTTTTCCTTATGTTTACCTGCTTACAGAAAAAAAAATAAAGTTTTTCTGGTATACATATATCTCATTAGATATTTCACATAAGTGAGCAATATTCTATTTCCAGAGATAAAGATTTCTTCACCTTTATTTTTCTTTTTACTTTGGTCAAAGAAAATTCCAGTAAGACTGGATTTTCTAAATAAAAATGTCTGAGGAACATTTTTTCAAGGCATAGATTGTAATAAATGTGTCGTTCTGGCAAAAGAAACACTGTCCCAAGTGAAAAGATTTGCACATATCCAAGTTGAAAGCATCTTTAGATGACAAATTTAAAAATGATACCAATGAGCTAAAGTTCCTTGATAGTGTAAAAAATGTTGTGGTAATGGAGAAATTAATTGTAACAAGCGATTCTCCTTTACCTACAATGTCTTCAAAGACTTTCTTTCCCAGGGTCGTTAAAACCAGGGATTGTTTGATGAAAGATTAATGCTTCTCTGTGATCCTTTTTACCAAACAAGTAATATCATAATTATGGATCCATAAAACCAATTTTGTCTAACAACTGAATAAATCAGATGGCAGAATGGTCCGTTGATATGCTGAAAATAGACTAATAGCAAAACGTTTCAACCCAGGTCAGCCTGCACGGTCTGCACAGACTGTGTCGGCTGACCTCGGTCGATACTTTTTGCAGATGCATTAAGCCCCCTTTTCAGACAGCATGGTTAAAATACTATGGTAAAGTATAAGAAATACATGTACTGCCAAAACCTAGCTGCTGAGTGCATACTAGTATTTAAATTTTCTATTGCAAGTGGGAATTACTTGTGGAACACTGATAGTGCTAAACAAATGAAATAGATATTCTAAGTCTGAACTAAAGCTGCATTTACTGTGATTTCAAAGCTGTTTTTCCATAATATTTGGCAAAGAAGCAATTTGTGGATTCAAGATAAAACTGCTCATTTTGAACTGTCTGCATTAGCAATTCAATCTCAGTGTTGCCCTTCAAAGGTTGAATAAGGGGACAGTCATTTTGCAGTCGTGAAATCTGTCTATCTTCATGAGATAGGAAATGACGTCACTGTAACTATTTGAATGTGATCCCACATAATCGACATATAAAATTGATCATGTGACATCCCCACAGGCCTATGCAAATCATTTCTATGGTAAATTCTTCACTACAATTTATGACAAAATTTGAGATTTGTCAAAATTGAATTAATTTGCTGACAATAAATTTCTTTCTATCCTTTCAATGACAAAACCAATTGTTTGAGGCACATTTGTCACTTGCAAATGCTTTCAAATTGAACCAATCTGATTCTAGGAAAGGAGTAAACATGCATCTACACTCATTTTTCAGCCATTTTTTTTAAAACCCATTTCATATTTATTTTATGAAACTATACTTGTATTTTCATACTAAATGTTGTCCCAAACGGTTTGAAGGTTGCACAGATTACGTCGGATAGAAAATGCATGTCATTTTCTTGCGGTCTTCAAAGAAACGACTGCTGTCATCTCTGGTTTTAAATCAAAGACAAATCCCTCATCCCTTACAACAATATAATATTGTATTGGTGTTTTATCTATGTTTACATGACATACTTCTGAACCATTCTTACCTCTGTCAACTTTCAACTGCATTTTTGTCTCTTTGGCTGCAAGAATGTATCTTTATGGAAATACAATTCCATAAATTCTATCATACTTCTCTTTCATACTAATCAATAGTTAAAATTACAAACTAATACCATGCTAAATTCCAATGTGTTAGCTGTTGCCATTATATGTCTGAAATAATGTTGAAAATGGCATAAAACACTGTTAAAAAAAGTCATACTAGATCTATATTCAGTCATGAGATATTGAAGTTTGGGATGATATTGAAAATCTAAAAAGATCATTTTATCAACCTGGGCTAGTTATAAAATTATTAGGAGTTCAACAAAATTCAAGCTTTTTTTCCCCTACCTCTGCTTCCCTATTGTAAACATTGTGACAAAGGAGAAAATAGTATCTGTACTTGTCACTATATGTTTTTACTTGTCGACATTCAGATTGGTGTAGATGTCAACTCTTAACCCTTCACCACACAATCCTGACTTTAAATAACCCTATGAGAGAAGGCTTATGAAAACATTGTGGGTAAAGGAGAAAATGCTAGTGACCTGTGCAGTGTTTCATGGTGCACGAAAACCAATTTCAGTATCGTCATCAACTCTAGGCTTTCTTCAGTACCTATGCAAACAGTGCAATAACTGCAATAATCGTGTTACACTTTTTCTGCTTACAGAAATTACACAAATCTAGCGTGTTATTGCAACAACATAAGAAAATACATACCGTGTAAGAAAATGGTGGTCGTTATAAGTTGCGTAGAGTTGCTTCCCTTCTGCAACCCCCCCATCTTTACATATTTATTTGCAAGTTTGAAGGCGCATATCGTTCTTGAAAGGGATGATGGCAAAAAATAACATTTAGAAAGTTAAAAGATAAAACACCGACATTCTTATCTTACCTATGTAAGGCCAAGGGCTACTGTAGTGCAATGTCGGTATGGTGTTTGTCCGCTTCGCAAATTTCGCTCGGTTGAAGTTCGTAATTTCAGCCCTCGGAAGATCTTTAAGGAATAAAACTTCTTTCCAGTGAAATGATGACGCCATCTGTTTAGGAGTAAAACGATTTCAGTAATCCTAAATACGTTTGGGGAGCTCTGAAAGCGCCTAAAAAATTAGTGTATGGAAAGCTCTGGGAAATCCCTTATCATCCGGTATGTTTGTAAACACTCTCGTCACTCGGCCATTTCCGTTACCTGAACCGGTTAGATTTGATTTGCTCTCCGGAATCTCTCGGGTATCTATTCTGTTAATTGACTTTACAGAAAACTTCATTAAAATCGGCAAAAGAAATTTCTCTATCCGTTGTTAATGACAAATGACTGTTGTGACGCAAATTTACATTGATTTGGGGACAGATATTCGAATATGCAAGAGATCCCAGACACCTCCAATATGTGTAAACCAAATCGCCGATATTTCCCGAGTGATGTTTACGCCCCCCCACCTTTTCGACACGAATTTGCACGTGGACTCTACAATTGTAACCGCACCTAGAAAGCCGAAGTATTCCCTGTACGTTTTTGCAACTTCTCGGAATTTTTTTCCCTAGCATAGTGCGATTTTGTAGACTGGTACACATACGTGTTACCTATAGACGGGCTCCAAGGCCGCTTCGCGGCCTTTCCGCCCGTATTACCCCGGGTGCATAGAATGGGTTCGCATCTTCTGATCAATAATTTGTAAAATATCGTTATGTTATAAAAAGAATCTGACATTCGTTGGCGTTTTAGATAAAATTTTATTAAACTCGTCAAGAAAAAATGTTATTAAAATCGTCAGAGACTCGCTTAATAACATTTTCCCTAGACTCGTTTGATAAAATTTCATCTCAAAAAGCCAACTCATGTCAGATCCTATATATATCGTGTGTGTTATTCTATCCACTTGCAGTGCTTGTATTTGTGCCAGAAAATTTACTGGTATATGTAAAAAGATAAAAGAACGAGTGGTAAAATACGTTCGCCGGGGAAGAGGTTTCTCACCTCGAGCAGACTCTCTATCTAACAAAATATATCTTTATGAAGTCTTTGAAATGGGAAACAAACCTTTATGCTCCTGCAGTTTTTGAAAACATTCTGACCCAAGATATGATTATAGGATATGGCATGAGTTGGTGTTTGAGATAGAATTGTATAGATCTAGTCTACAAAAAATTTAAACAAGCGAACCCTTGGCGAGCTTAATATCATTTTTGTGGACGAGTTTAATAAAATTTTACCCCAAAAGCCAAAAAATGTCAGATTCTTTTTATCACATAAGTGTATCTCAAAAACTATAGTTCATGACATATTAAAACATAGGCCTGCATGTGCAAGTGTATTGAAATTTACATGAAGCCTATTTGTTTCGTTGACAGGTTTGTACATCACAAACAAAATATAGTTCCAAAGGATCTTGCATGTAACGGTTTTAATTTACATCTAAAGATACGAAAATTTGCAGCTTTGTCACGATCATCATTTTTGACAGTCTACTTCACACAGGAATCTTGGTCGGCAATGTTTTAGAGATGAGGCGTATAATTACAGCGTGTTTGACCAAATACGGCACTATTTTCTTATCTTACACGTGTGTAAGACAAAAAAATCGTTTTGGCTGTCTGAAATTTAAAACAAGAGCGAAGGGGTTATGTGATAAAGCATTATATCATACATCCAAAGCTTAATGTACTAACTATAATAACAATCTTGACATATTGAGCTCAATACTGTTTGAATACAACTAATTCAAAGGTTTTGAAAACATCGTGGCATAAGCTAGCATTACACCCGAGGTTAATATACTAGCTAAAAGCTAATAGCAATGTTGACCAAATGCTGTATGAATACAGCTTTTTCTTTCTCCAGCAATTTCGAAATTTCAAAAAAGTTGTGTCAGACCCTTGGGGATAGCAAAATGAACTGAAATGATAAAAAACAAGTTTTTTACAAGTTTAGATATATACGGTGGCACAAAAGTGACATGGAAGATATATTTTATACTACGTGCGCACGCAGTAGCTAATACGTGCGCACGTAGTATAAAATATATCTTCCATGTCACTTTTGTGCCACCGTAGATATACGATACCTTTAATAAGATATATCCTAATCCAATTCTGAGACAGAGAATATATATTTTATGTTAAAGCCTACAGTAAAATGCAAACGTATCATAGAATGCGAACAAATAGAAACTAAGTATTTCACTGATAAAGACCTACGGTAACATGTAAAATAGAGCATTAATAAAATTATATGGGGAATGTTAACTTTTTACATTACAATAATGCATTCTTTAACGACCCTGAAGAAAACTGCTATGGAAAACGTTATGGCGGAAAAAGGTGCTAGAAACAGGCTTTGCTCCTTTTAATCCACACCAGGTTTCGTCGTTTCGAAGACAATGCAAATTATATTCTGACACTCTATTTGTCTTTTGCGAAATTCTTTCAATAAAGACAAGTATAAAATGCTATTGTCTGGATAAGCATTAAGGATATATAGCAACATGCGCTCATTTTGATCAATTATCAGAGGCCAAGCACTGGTTAAGCTGTTCTTTTGGACAGTGTTGATCAAGATTAGACTTCACAGTAAGTATATGCCTTATCCTGGTTGTATGCTGTCATAGATTTTGTGAGATATTTTGACAAAACAGCATCGCCATTACAACTTTGGGTGGGAATAACCATTAGATGGATTTGCCAGTCTTTGGGTTAGAAATGCAGTTTTTTTAAAGCACAAACTTTACAATCTAAAAATAATTACACTGACTATGTAAGTAAGTAATCTTACGAACAAAGTCCGTAACAAAGAAACAAATGAACAAATGCATGGCAGAAATAAAGGGACCAGGCAGGATTTGAACCTAGAACTCCCGGACGAAAGGCCAGTACCATAACCACTGAGCTAAAGCACTAGAAGGATGGGAAAATCTGGGCGTAGAAGTATGCATGCTCGAGCACTTTATGAAAATACAACTACGCATGCGCGTCCGATTGGCAACGGAAGAAACCGATTATTTTAAAGAGGACGCCATATTGTTTTGTTAAACCGGAGGCGTGGAGAATAAAAGTTTTTGACTTAGAACAGGCGTTGGAAAGGATTAAAGTATGAAATTTTGTTTTATTTATAGATTGTTTAGTTTTTTTTTTAATAACGAAAATCTTTCAGTTTTACAATTAAGTTACATATTCGTTGTTGATGTCAAAACTATCACAGTAACAGAATAGTGGTTCAACTTTTTCGCGGTACTCAAACATTAAAGTTTTATAGTTAAAAGCGCTCTTTGACTTTATAATTATTAATGGGAGTTTTCAAATATTGGAAATAGAATGGGGCTAAATGGATTGAATGAATATCGGTTCAATTTGAGAATTTTAGATACTGTAAACATCACGAAGAGGAGTGGCCAAACGTTCGGATAGAAGATATTTCGGATACAATTCCATTTAACATCTCTCTATTTGGATTTTTGATACTATAAAAAAAAAAAAAAAAACATCCGAGGAGCAATTTTCGTAGCATACTGGTTTGAAAACCCTTTTCCGATGACAATAAAGAAAAAGAGAATTTGCTCAAGACATTTTTTGAATCGGGAAAATAATCTAGGTTGGCGCCAGCTAAAAACTTTTAGTAGCCAAAATTTTTGTCGTTCGAAACCTGGGTTCTGTCGATGAACCTGATCATTGTGACATTTCCTGTGTATTTCATGGCATTTAGTCATATATGAGGAGTATTTAGCTAGATCTAGATCTATTATTTTTTGTAGCACTGGTATAGATTTAGACTCTAATTTGCAAGTCTTTCAGATTTTTTTTTTTTAATAGCTTTATATCTATTTCTGATGGCCCCATTACATACAATTCAGAGCCGAGTATTAAAACGTCAAAAGTCAGCTACAAATTCTTGTGCTTGTAGGCTGAGTGTTCCATAAATTCAACAATATGTGTATTTTAATCAGGCTTTAAATATTATATTGGACCCCTAATGGAAAACAGCTATTTCCACTATAATTTTATCCTACAAAATTTGCTATGATTAAAAATGAGGATTATTGTATTACTTTAACCTGGCCACTTTTCCCTTTTTTTCCTTCTTAGAATTATCATTTATAAATCTAAAACCACAATATTTTCATTACAAAGGGAGATAATAATTACCCCCCTTTTCAGGAAACTAACAAAAGTATCAATAAATGATTTCAAGATAGACATCAAAGGAATTTCTGGTCGGTTAAAAATGTGCAAAAGTATTATATCAGTATAAATCCTTACCTATCAACTAACAAGAAATTTTATTCAATGTTGCACTAGAGGCATTAGGGGTCTACTACCTTAAGCTTTGACCATACAGTCCCCAGTTTGAGTGACCTTGAGAAGGAAAGCCATTGCAAATACTAAGAAAAGGTGAAAATGATGGTAACCAGCATTTTGTCCATTTCCCACGATATTTTCTACCTTTTGAAAGGCAAAATTAAAACAACTCATGAGCTACATTTGAATTGTCATCTGCAAGTTCTTTCAATCTAGTTGATTCTAAATTTGCGTCATCTGCTAAACAGCTAATTAGATTTTCTTCAAATCAATCAACGATTTCATGCATTTCAAGAGATATGTATGAATCCACTTTTGAAGAAATATACCCCAAAACATCTGTTGGGCCTTGCAAATGATTTAAGAAATCGTTTCACACTTGGCCCGCCGATCACCAAAAAAGATTTGACGACGATATTTCTCATCAGACGAAATTAAAGCATTTATTAGTTTTCAAAACACACACACACACAAATGTTTCACAGGAAAAGAATCAAATGAGGCCGATATAGCTTAAAAGAACAAGTATTTCAGGAAAGGACTGCGATTTATGCTGTCAAATGTACTTGATAAATGATTGTAAAAGCTCCATTAATTCGTTCAGCACCGTATCGTCCAAAAAATTGCGATTGTTCATGTGTTCTATTTATAGAACAAGACTACCGGTAACTGGCCGAGGGCGACTTCGTCTATCAGATATTTACGGGAGATGCAAGGGTTATCAGCATTGGATACCCGCTATATGATTAGCAGGTTTACGTACGCTGATTTCACAGTTTAGGAAGTGTTCAGTATACAAAAGTGATAAGAATTTCACGGTCGGTGATTTTATCTTATGACGTTTTTTACAATCGCCAATATTGGCTCATTTTGTGTTTTTAGTCGCTAGCTGTAAAATTTAATCGCCAATGGCGATTTTGGCGATCGGTAACGCCATCCTATTTGTATTTCAAATACAGTTTTTAACCCTATAACATCCTAAGATAAAAATGTATAGCAGACACCTTAACAGATTTTCATTGATTAGGCCAACTTTGCACAAAAGCAGTTTACTAAGAATATTCTTGTGAAAATACTGAGTCTATAGGAATTACTTATCAGGATTATTAATTAGTACGAATAACTATCCCGATAGGCAATGTTACTTTTTGACTGGTAGCCTCTGGGTACAGAGACGATCCTGACAAAATCAGTTGAAAGCTCCACACAGATTTTGTGTAAGTTTAACTCTCATAATTTCACAAATAGAGCACAAAACTAGGATTTGAACATAACTGCTGCAGTGTTTCCACTGAATTTTTTATTTGGGGGGTTCCCCTACAATTGAAGAATGGGGGTATAAGAAAGAAAAATGGGGGCGCAAATTCAGAAAAACTAGATTTCTAAAATGCCTCTTCCTTTTTCAGGTGAAGAACAGTGATATAGATCTACTAAGTGAATGTACGTTTTTACATGTAATTAACAGTAAAAGAATTGTTTGGCAAAGTGTTAACTAGTAGCCTTTATGCTCATCTTCCCACATGCCTTTTATACAACAGAGTCAATGTTGAAGTCTTGCTGGTGACTACTATACTCAATATGAATATTGTTTTCTAAATTTTGAATATTTCCACGACTAGTATACCTTGCTTGCTTACGGGAACCCGAATTTTGAACTTCAAAAGCTTCCAAAGTACAGCATTTATGAGCCATTCCTAATGTTAGTTTACATACGAAAGACATTGACGTCGACAATACACTTTTTTCCTAGACTGCGTTAAAAATAGGACAGCTGAATTACGGATAATTTTTTTAAACAAACAAATCCCAGTCTGTAAATTGTTGATCACAACAATAAAGATTGAGTACGCCGACCATGTAAATGTTTTAAAAAAAGAAAGCTGGGAATCCCAAATTTTTCCAATGATTTACATTTTCTGAAAATTGCTTAACATTTTGGGAGCAGTTCTATGCAATATTTTCCTAATTTTTAGCTCTACTGGCTGAAAAGTATTTTGGCTACTGAGTGCACTATTGGGGTTTGGTTCACCTGTAGGAGGTGAAGACATTGAGCTAAAGATATGAAAAAAAATTGTGGGCTGCTACTACAGGTGGGTTTTATTGCTGTAATCCATGGATGAAGATTTTGTTCAATATTTCTTCATAGGATTTTGGTAGTGTATTAGTCCATTCTATTAACACCCTTGTATGGGAATAAGTGATCTTTTCCATTTCAGAGTGGTGGGCTATTTGTTTGGTTGTGGTTATAAGGTTGAAATTTAGGCATTTCTGTTGAACGAATAGAAGTCTCAACTGTTGCCAGCAATCAGACGACAATTCTAAGGAAGAAGAAAAGCTGCTGTTGCTAGTCTTACAAGGTTTGTTCAATTGGTATTAACAATACACTTATTTACTTAGTTTATAATACTGTGAAGTATTTCCAGTTCTGTGAAGATTTTGTTATTCCTTCCCACCTACATTTTTTGTAGCTTCGCTGCTTTCAAAGAAACCAAAGTATTGTCATAAGCCTGTTGGCATATGAGCCATCACCATGTTTGTGAAAAACTTGCACATTTTCTCTAGTCGTTCTTATTTCTGAAGATAATTTACTTCACACCCCTCCACCCACCCCCCAAAAAAATAATAATAGTTAGGTTGGCACGCCAGCCAAAAATTTTAAGTAGCCAAAATGTTTGTTGGTCAAAACCCATTAGTGAACCCAATCACTGTGACTTGCTCTTTGATTGTGGCATTTTCTGAGTATTTCATGACATTGAGTCATGTATGAACACAGGGATGTGGAAATCTAAGAAATTTCTACTCGTCCAAGGACAAGAAAATTAAAAAAGTCTGCTTGTCTGCCAGAGCGGCTTGCTTGTCTAAAACAAAACAGTTTTAAATTGCACTCAACCACGCTTCGTTAAAAAGACGCAGTCTTCTTGGTCAAATTCCTTGTCACGGTACGTATTATTAGTACCATTGGAGCTGCAGGATACTAACGACGTCTCAAGACTTCTCACAGTCCGTTTGCTTCGAAGATTTAATGAAAAAATAAAAAAAATGATCCATTTTCTCCGATTTTACTGATCAAGTGATCGCTAAATTGTAAGCTGTTTTGGTTTGAGACGATCTCTGGCAGAGATAATGCCTAAACTATGACCCATTTGCACCGAAGTTGTACCATCATGGTAGAATATTCACATGTGCGACATTGCCGTAAAAGATCTTAGATTCAGTGCTAAATTGATAAAAATAAAAATATTTTAAACCACAATGGTGATCTTGAATGTATTCAGACATTTTCCGAAGCAAAAACATCGACATGCAAACTATCTGCATATTATACCGACCCTCTTTTGTGCGGTGAATGTAGAGGTACACCAAATGTATATTTTTGGTTTCCAGAATTTAGGGATCATCTCGAGCCGCAGACTACCATTCGAAATGTCATTCTATGCAAAGGGTGAACACTTATATTTCACTGCTTAAAGTTTACATTGGATATTTGTTTCAAAATTGTGCCCTATTTTCTACTTGTCCGCGGACAACTAGATTGAAAAAAGTCACTTGTCCAACACAAACTTTTCCCGAGTTGGAGGAGTCGGATGGAGGCGTAGGATTTCCGCACCGGAACAGCATATTGCTAGATATACAGCTTTGTAGTGCTGATATAATCTGCAAGTCTTTCAGTTTTTTTTAAATATTATCTGACATTCCCATTACATTCAATAGAAAGCCAAGTATTTAAATGTCAAGGTCCACTACAAATTCCCTCTACGTAACTAAAACTCTAATTAGATTTTCTTTAAAGATACTGATTTCAAGCCAAATTTAACCAATTTCTTCAATATTTTATCAAACTATAGTCATTCTTGTGGCTTGATGACAAATATTATACCTGGCAGTTACCAGAGTGCATAGATTACGATGGATAGAAAATAGGATTTTGGACTTGGCTCCTATTCACTTGTTCACTCGAAGATACCATATTATGCTTGTCAGATGACTGTGTACGAAGAATGCCTTGCATTCTTGTAACTGGCAAGAAAGTGGAGCCGAGATACACTTCACAGGTCTACTGCCGCAACAATCTATGTCACAAGAACCCAACAGCAATTTACTCAAGGATGTTGGAATTTTATATCGAGAGTGCAGTGGAATGATTTTAAAGACTCTAGAAATGTAAATTTTGTATGTGCACATTAATATTTAGCGATTTTGAATTGCTGAAAGAAGGGGAAAACCCAAGATCCTACAAATAGATGTGTGTGCCATTTCCCGTGTTGAAACAGCAAGTAGTCTGGCTTTCTATTTTTAGATGGGTGTGTAAATGACTGTAGTGATACAATCCCCCATTGTTTACAGATTTGACCCGACATAATTTTCTCCGGACCAAAATCCATTTCAAATAACAAATCTGAAACTTCTTTTAATTCTTGAGAGCTATAGATATTGCTATTTTATTGATTTGAACACATTTCTACATTCGGCTGAAATGAGTCAAAAAAGTGATTTTTTTTTTAAGAAAAAGTGATGTTTTAGTTAAATTTGTATATATGTGGCCTTATTAGCCCCAACAATTTTGAAAATATGTTACTTTTTTTAAAAGCATGTAGACAAATCCCCCACATTTTTCAAATCCTGGATGAAACACAGGTGATTGCACATGTATTACATTTGTACAATCAAGATTACCCAGTAACTGGCCTTGGGCAAATTTGTCTGTCGGATAGTTACGGGAGATGCAAGGATGATCAGCATAGGATACCTGGTATATGATAAGCAAGTTGACGTACACTTACCCTTCTTGTTTACGCGATAAAATACATGATTTATCCAATTACTTTGGAATTTGTCTTGCGCAGATCATTTGTATCCTCAACGGATTGAATGCTATTAAAAATGAAGAAAATCCAGCCATCAGTTTAGGAAAAGCAGCTATTTGATGACATAACTTACTCAACACAGTTATCGGTCACATTTCTTTGAAAGTTGGAGGGGGTCTGAGCCCTGAAACCCTACCAAATTTCACTGGATTCAGAACAAGTGGTTTTTAGAATTGGTAATTAAATTATTTTGCTCTTTGTTCAATTCATCTTGCCAAGATAATGATGTGTGCTAGAAAATAAGCAAAATTACTTCCCATAGAGCAATTCAGGCCCTCAAAGGCCTCTAGTTTCAGTTATACGATGATAGTCAGTGCACCTACCCATGGTTTCCTGGAGTTCCTTTTACCACTATGTAGCACAATATTTTTTCCATACAGTTGGCTGCTTTCCAACATAACCATAGTCAAAACAGTGGTCAGCATTGAAATAAATGAGGAATAAATTGTGTAGGATTGATTATCATCAATCCTCCTAATGAATCGTGCCAACCTGGGGATTTGAGCCAGAGACCCCTGTTCCTGTATGCTACCAACTACACTCTGGGTCAGGTGTAGGACTTGTGACCTGTAGACCCTGGGCTAGATCCTCACCTGTTCCATTGGGTTTTATGTGGGAGTGTCCTTAGGCAAGTCACTTCAGAGTCCTAGCCTAGTACTGGTAAAACCCAGGTATTAGATGAAATATGAGCTGTTGTAGCGAAAAGAGTGAAATAATTAATGAGCCATGCTCTGTGAAAAGGGGGCTTAATGCATCTGCGAAAAGTATCGACCCAGGCCAGCCTGCGCAGTCTGCGCAGGCTGACCTGGGCCGACACTTTTCGCTATTGATCAATTCTCTGTATGCCCAAGGACCAGGGTATCTCTTGATTAAGTTGGTTGTTAAAAAAAAAGTGGATATAATGAATCCATAAGTATGTAATGGCCTACTTAGTACCATGGATCACGGAGATGCATTAAGCCCCCTTTTGTCAGAGCATGGCTCATTTAGAAGCGGCGTAAATCACCAATCAATTAATCAGTGCTCTGCAATGAGAGAGGAATGAATCCTGTCAGAGAAAAAGGGGTTGTCTTGTGTCAGGAAGTTGGTATCTGGGTCAAACAGTTTGAAAGCTATTTTTGTAGGATAGATGTCAAAATTTCTGAAAATTGATGGGATTGATGTATACAATTTTGAAGAGTGTAGTAACCTTTGGCTGAGGTGTGCTTAAGCCATTTTGTTACAAAGGATGTTACACCTGGCTCACAAACATGGTATCTTGCATCTCCCATTTAAAATTTTGAATATGTTATCCTCAGGATAAGGGGAAACAGTTCGAGTTTATCTCTGTAGAAAATTGGTTGCCAAGAGTAAAAGAAAAAAAGCCACGGGTTATGTTAAATTTTGGATAAGTTTTGTTCCATATGTGGTGGCCAAAATTTCCTTTGACTGTTTATGAAGTATGGTAAGAATGTCTAACTTGGTATCACCGAACTGAAGAGTTCTCCATCTTGGACAGAATCTTCATCAGTGGACCAAATGTAAGAAAACATTTGTATCCATTCAAGTCATATCTCTGCATCATTGTCATGAAACATCATCAGATGTTGGTTTGAAGAATGTCTTGTTTACAAATGAACTATTTTTTTTCTCACAGATACAAAAGCTGTGGTGAGGGATGAAAGGCAAACATAGAAGTCTGGTTTGTTTTACATAAATTTAAATGTATTATTTGTTCTACAGGGCCCGTATTCACCAACCATTCTTAAGAACGTTCCTTGTCTAATTCTCCAGATTTTTCCATATTTGAAAGTAATACAACTTCTGATTGGCTAAACCATTTGGTTTAGCTAATCAGAAGTTGTTTTACTTTCACACTTTGATTATCTTGGAGAATAAGACTAAGAATATTCTCAAGAATGGTTGGGGACTACAGGCCCAGGTTTCAATTCTGGTGGACACAATAGCATATTTTTTAGCTTACCTGAGCACGAAGTGCTCAAGGTGAGCTTTTGTGATCGTGCTGTGTCAGGCGCCCGGTGTGCGTCGTGCGTCGTCAACTTTTACCTTGTGTACGCTCTAGAGGCCACATTTTCAGTCAGATGCTCATGAAACACGGTCAGAATTTTTGTCTTGCCAATATCTCGGACGAGTTTGATAATGGGTAATGTCCTGTCAAAAAATAGGTCACTAGGTCAAATCTTAGAAAAACCTTGTGTACGCTATAGAGGCCACATTTGTAATCCAAAACTCCTGAAAGTTGGTCAGAATGTTTGCCTCAATAATATCTCAAAGGAGTTCGATAATGGGTCATGTCCGGTCAAAAACTAGGTCACTAGGTCAAATCTTAGAAAAACCTTGTGTACGCTCTAGAGGCCACATTTTCAGTCCAAAACTCCTGAAAGTTGGTCAGAATGTTTGTCTCGATAATATCTCGGACGAGTTTGATAATGGGTCATGTCCTGTCAAAAACTAGTTCACTAGATCAGATCTCAGAAAAACCTTGTGTACGCTCTAGAGCCCACATTTTTAGTTCAAAACTCCTGAAAATTCGTCAGAATGTTTGTCCTGATAATATCTCGAACGAGTATGATAATGGGTCATGTCTGGTCAAAAAGTAGGTGACTAGGTCAAATCTTAGAAAAACCTTGTGTATGCTCTAGAGGCCACATTTTCAGTCCAAAACTTCTGGAAGCTGGTCAGAAGGTTTGTCTCGATAATATCTTGGACGAGCTTGATAATGGATTATGTCCGGTCAAAAACTAGGTCACTAGGTAAAATCTTAGAAAAACTTTGTGTACGCTCTAGAGGCCACATTTTTAGTCCAAAACTCCTGAAAGTTGGTTAGAATATTTGTCTTGATAATATCTCAGACGAGTTCAGTAATGGGTCATGTCCGGTCAAAAACTAGGTCACTGGGTCAAATTCTAGAAAAATCTTGTGTACGCTCTAGAGGCCACATTTTCAGTCCAAATCTCCTGACAGTTTGTCAGAATGTTTGTCTTGATGATATCTCAGAAGGGTTCGAAAATGGGTCATGTCGGATCAAAAAGTAGGTCACTAGGTCAAATCTTCAAAAACCTTGTGTACTTTCTAGAGGCCACATTTTTAGTGCAATACCCATGAAACTTGGTCAGAATGTTTGTCTTGATGATTTCTTGGACCAGTTTGCAAGTAGATCATTCCGGGTCATTAACTAGGTCACTGAGTCAAATCTTTGAAAAACCTTTTTCTGTCAAATACTCATGAAAGCCTTGGTAGAATGTTTATCATAATATCTCAAAAGAGATTGAAAATGGGTCATATTTGGTCAAAAGACTCAGGTGAGCAACTTCAGGGCCATCATGGCCCTCTTGTTACTGGTTTACAACCGATGCCTTGAATGCAGACCGGGTGATGTTGTTTCAAGTGTATATTTTACCCTGTTCCAATGCGGAAGGTGCTACATGTATATGTGAAAGTAAAAGTGATTTTAATCAGGCCAGATGTGTTAAAACTGGTCCCCTTGAGCAGCGAATTAGAATAGTGTCATCTATCCTATTAAAAATTTGTAAAATGCTAGCATTATGCACCTTATGTGGCATACTATTTAATAACATGTCAGGGCACAACTGTAGATACAAGTGTTTTATCATTAGATATTTATGAGAAAGATAAACTTTACCAATCTCGATCTGTTTATTAAATGTGTGACGGAAAGTACGATGTTTAATGGTGTTTTCAACATTATTTCAATAATTGTATCGGAGGGGCCAGTGCAAATTATACATGCTTTCCTGGAGTTTCTTTTACCAGTACTTAGCAGAATATTCTTCCCAAGCCACTGGCTGCTTTCCCTAATAACCTTGGTTGAAACAATGATCAGTGGTAAGAGTGGAATGTATCCTGTTGCAATGACTATCATCACTGCTTGGAGAGAAATTTCCCAAGCTGAAGATTTGTACCAGAGATCCCATGTTCTCAAATCATGTACAGTACTGATTTTGGTATCAGAGCTCAACCTGACAAATGTACCGTTTTCATTTTTTGTTTACAGGTATTCAGTTTAAACATTTAAACATTTAAATACATAGTTTCATAACAGCCTCTGAGTCTGCAATTATGCATGCAGGGTTATTTGATTGTGCTTCATAATAATAATCCCCTGAAGTAGATGTTGGATGGCATTAATACTTGGGTTGGATAATCGTTTTGAGGAATATTGCAGTATTTTCAAATAATTAGCATAATTTGACTTTTGATCTAAGTCGTAAAGGTAACACTTAGGGCTACTGTGTTCTTTTAATTTACATTTATAATAAAAGCTTTACCAAACAATTTACATTTATAAGAAAAGCTTTACCAAACAATCACATGATTTATTGACCCATTAGAAATATTTTTGGAAAAGGGCAAAATGCTGGTAACCAAAATTTTCTTCTACTCCAGCAATTTTCTCTGTTTTTTCTGCCACTGATTCTTACTTGGATAAGTCCTAATTTTTGTAATATGTTAGAGATTTAAAGATCTTGTATGAAACCATGAAGTCTTGGGTGTTGGTGTTTTGTGCGTAGCCTAAATGTTCTTAAGACTGTGTCCCATGTGTCAAAGATGGTCCCACTCAGGGGAACATGTTTTTGCCAGAGTCAGTTATAAGATGAAAAAATTCATAATATATTATTTGAAACCTTTAGGCATATTGTGTTCTAATTTGATATGTACATGTAGGATCATCTGATAGCTATGTATCACAGTTGTTCAATGTACTGCTCTGAGTCAAAGACACCTCCATCATTTGTGTCACATGATTTTCAGCTGTAGAGGGAAAGAGCTGTAGAGGGAAATTTGATGTCATTTTTGTCCAAATCATTTTGCCTAGTGTTCTGATAATTTGTAGGTAGAATCAAGTATTGGTTCTTTATCAGTGTTCAAGTCTCGGCTCTTGATATAGATTATCTGAAACATAATAGGTTCATTCATGTCTTAAATACATTTATGATTTTTCATTTTTATAATATGCTCGAAGGGCCATAGTATGTTAATGGCCCTGGTCGTCTTTCCATCCGTCTGCCCGTCCGTCCTTCCGTTAGCAATTTCTTTTGTGCCCAACTCCTCCTACAGTTTCCATTTAAACTTTCGACAAGGAATCTCTATGATGGGTAGTTGTGTATGTGACTCTTAAAATTTGGATCTCTCTAGATGTTCTAGATTTAAACCCATTTTACTGACAAGTCCTTTGGACATATACCGTATAAGCACTTTTTTCTGTGGTGACTTTATTTCTGCTTTATCTGCGGGAACATGCAGGAGCGCAGATTTAAAAGACGCGAAAATTTAGTCCAAATAAAAAGAATTTTTCTATCGTCGTCGTCGTTGTTGTTCTTTTACTAGTTGTTGTTGTTGTTTTGGGGGTCATGTGTGAATTCAAACTCGGCATATTATTATCGTCTTTTTACAGTTACCTACTCTCTATACCTAATAGCTTTCACTACCTGTACTGTATTAACACAATATGATTATCGTTCACTATTTTTCGTCTCCTTTATTATTCATTCTTTAAGTTAGTTGAGAACGATTCGGTTAATGTTAACTGTACAGTTAATTTACAGTTTGGTAGATGCGACCTATTATTCGCGCTTTACGATATTTGCATGCCGTTATGACATCGCCTAAGGGTAGAAAACAAAGGTTATACTATTGTTAATTTCACACGTTGAACCATTTAAACCCTTTCCCCCTAATATTATTTCGAGACTATCCCATTTCAGCCATAATCGCCGTTTTCCCCAATGTTTCCTTTCTCACAATGTTGTCCTTTCCTTCACAGGTGACTCTGGGTTTGATACAGAAATAAATATGGCATTGCAATGAATAAAATAGTTATTAGTTTACATTCAAAAAATGACTGTGTGTGTTTTTTTTAACTACATGAATATCGTCCTTTTAATTAAAAACGATAACAACCGAAATACATATATAGAGTATACCTGTCCAAAACGGAAGCTGTTACCTGTTCGTCATCAAAATAAAGCGCAATAATAAAATCCATTTTTTTTATCAGACTCACTGGGGCAGAAAAAAGGTACGCAGAATTTTAAACCCCCTGTTTTTTTGAAAATCCGTAGAATTTTGACCCCGCAGAAAAAAGTACTTATACGGTATGCGCCATTCTGGGAAGCTCTCATTTGCACGGATTACACTTTTGAACTTTCACAGTCCCACTTATTTCATTTGACAATTGATACGTAATATTGGCCATTGGAATGATTCAGGTCCATCTTTGTCTTCTTGTTATTATACCCCCGCAAAACGAATGTTTTCGGGGGTATACTGGAATCAGCCTGTCTGTCCGTCCGTCCGTGTGTCCGTCTGTGTACAAAATACTAGTAATTTTGTGTCGCAAACTCCTCCTTCAGTTTTCCTTCAATTGTATTGAAACTTTGCACATATATTTATCATATATTGATGGTTTGGAAGACGCAATTTTCAAGTGTCAACTCCTCCTGGTTGAGGAATTATCTTCCCTTGAACTTGACACTTTTTAGCTCCACTGGCCGAAGGCCAGCGGGCTTATGTTATGGCCTGGTGTCCGTCTTGCGTCCGTCCGTGCGTTTGTGCGTCCGTCCGTGCATGCGTTAACTTTTTTTCAAACTTCTTCTTCTCTGAAACTATCCATCCAAATTTTATGAAACTTCACAGAAATGATCCTGCCATGGTCTTCTTTAGAATTTCTTGAAAGAATTTGATTCCTTCAAAAACTCTGGTTGCCATGGCAACAAAACTAAAAAATACTGAACATCTTTGAAAATCTTCTTGTCTGAAACCATAAGGCCCAGGGCTACCAAATTTTACATGTAGCTTTATCCAATAGACCTCTATCAAATTCCTTCATATTATAGCCCTGGGGTCAAAATTGGCTCTGCCCCAGAGATCACAAGTTTAACATGGGCTAATATAGTGACTGTAATTCAAAATAGTAATCAAGGGAAATAACTCCTGTTATATAAGGTAAAGTTACTATTTACCTCCCTTGATTATCAAACTGCACAAATACATTATTGGAGTTTGGTATTCAAGTTTTTTGGAGAGGAAATGTTCTGTTTTAAGGGAGAGTGATTTATTTTGATGCTAATGGTTATGCTCACATGAATGGAATGTTTGATTTAAAGTAAGGTTTCTATCACTGAAATTTTTTCAGAACTTTATCTTTCATGCTAATGAATGAACCTGCTTGTATTTACTGACATTATCTTTGCATTTAAAAAGATATGACTGTTTTTGTTTGGCGGGCGGGGTGGAGGTTATGTTTTCAAAGTAAGTTTATTACCATACAGACTTTTTATGCGGTAAGTCTCTGTCAATGCCAATTAAATGCATGATACGTTAATTTTACTCTTTAAGAAATGACAATTTTTTTTTACTGTACCAAGTTTAAAGCCATTGCAAAAAGACAAATTGAATGTAGCTTAAATGACTATTTCTGTCTTTGATAGTTAGGAAACGTTGTGGGAAAAGGAGAAAATACTGGCTGACAACATGTTGTCCTTTTCTCACGATGTTTTTGAAAGCCTTCTCTTTCAGTGTCATTAACACTTCGATTTGTGTGTTAAAGGGTTAAAAAGCCAGTGTAGCGATACAGGGCCATCATGGCCGTCTTGTTTATACCCCCGCAAAACGAATGTTTTCGGAGGTATACTGGAATCAGCCTGTCTGTCCGTCCGTGTGTCCGTCTGTGTACAAAATACTAGTAATTGCCTGTTTCTGTCAAAGCGCTGGCGGGTGTATTAAGTCACATTCAGTGACAGCTCTAGTTTTACTTAGAGTAAGTTTGACAAGGTTAATTAAGTTCAACAGAGTGAACATAATACTACTTTATACTACCTTCTTATTTTGACCAGTTTTTGTTAAGCCTGGCCTCTCAGGGTCAAGAAGAGACTTGCAAGAAATGGATTAAAGCAGCATTGTTCATCTCTGATGTTGGAAAGGGAGTGGCTTGGGTAAATGAAGGTCAAGGTAAAACATACAGACTTGATATGTTGGTGTTGTTTACCTTCTAGCTTTTTACACAACAGTTTTCTAATCTGATATCTGTGTACTAAAGCTGGACTGAAAACCCACAATCTTTTAGATTTGTGGGATGTTAAATGCTATTTTCAACACTACTTCAGTTGTGTTACGGTGGCCAAAGAGCACCTTTTCACTTTTCCTAGCCTGATTAGGTAGCTCAGTGGTCAGTGTATCTGACTCATCTGGTGATTGCAAATTTATTACCTGATTAAGACTATCCTTTTTCCAGCAATTTTTTGCCTCTCACCTCAGATGCAAGTGAGAAAAGTAGATAGTGGCTTGGAAAGTAATTCAGTGTTGGCACTGTTGTCGGCAAACCAGGAAACACATGTATAGGTGCACTGACTGCCATAATATGACTTTAGCAGTTAAAGGTCTTAAACTTCAATACAATTAAATCTTACATTTTCTTTTACCAATGTGCACAAAGGTATGTCCAAGCCACAGGCTGCTTTCACATATAATTTTTTTTCAAAAGAAATATTGACCCTATGGAGGAAGAATGAAAAAAAATCAGGGAAAAAAAATTGAAAAAGGATAGTGTATGGGTACTTCACTTAACTCTTTTCCAGGACTGGCTCATAATATATTTGGTACATAGCAAAACAAAAAGAACAGCAAGATTTATCCAAAATCCCTGGTTTTTTTTGCTGTTAAAAAAAAAGTTGATTTCCGGAGCACAGAGTTTTTGTTTAGTCCGCCTGTTTTCATGTTTGGGCCATACCTTCCTTACCTATTACTTAATTTAAAAACAACATTAATATTATTCACATCAAGGAAATGTGTCAATGTGCAGAAATCATGTCAGAAGGTTAAAGGTCAAGGTCAAAGAGCCTGGCCTACTAGCTTACTGGTTTGTGTATCTGACTCTCGACCTGGTGTTTGCAGATTCAATATCTGGTTTTGGCAAATTTTCCTCCCCACAGTTTTTCAGAGAAAAAAAGTCAGTGGCTTGTAAGGAAAGTTGTGTTAGTACTGATGTAAGAAAGCCTGGAAACACATGCATGAGTGCACTGATTTCATGATATTAACTAAGCTGTAGAAACAGTGTTTATGTCCAACACAAACAAACATTATAATGTCCGATATGTTTTTTTGAGGACAGTGTCCATGTATTGCCTGTAAGTTTGATTGTAAGTTTCAGTGCTTTGCAGAATTGTTAACTACACAAAGATGATGTTTCCTGCGCAAGAAGCATATCAGTGGGTCATCATTACTGCAAGGTCAAATCTTCGCAAAAAGATAATTTTTTAACGGTTATGTTTGTTAACTTTTTGAATTACTAATTATTTTTAATATAACTGTAGAACTGTCGACCAGATGAAGAGAATTTGTAGTACACATCATACACATGCATTGTGTCCCTCAGTCAAAGGTCAAGATCACAGCTGGGTCTGTGTCCCTTTCTGTGTTTGAGCCATAAATTTTTCCGTAACAAGTAATTTCAGAATAATTTTTTACAGATTTTAACGACGTCGAGACAATAATCCATGCACAGCGATCTTGTATGTAGGTTCAAGGTCAAGGTCAGAGTAATGTGGAATGTATTTTTAGGGTAGTGTCTGTGTCCCACTCGTAACATTTTTAAATATGATTGAATTTTAGCATAAATTTACAGAATTGTCAAGGATAATAAACAATGTGTTGCGCTCAAGAACCTTATTAGAAGGTCAATGACATGTCATGGTCAAATATCTTGAAAAAGAGGAATTTTTGAAAAATTTTTGTCTTTGTTTGACCTATTACTTTTTTAGTTATCACTCAATTTCAAGATGATTGCACAAAATGGTTAACAACATAAAGATGATTTGTTGTGCGCCAGAAACTTGACCAAAGATCACTTCGGTGTCAAATGTCCATTTTCTTATAACCTTTTTCCCTGGAGCTTGATACCAAACTAACTTTGCACAAATGTTTACCACATAAAGACGATGAGTCATGAGTAAGTCATGTCCATAGGTTTAAGTCAAGGTCACAGCAAGGGTTTTTTTGGTTGGTAGTGTTTGTTTCTGGCTTGTTATGTTTTAGCTCAACTGAGCACAAATATCACAAAAGCCTTGCGTTTACACTTTGTGGCCACATTTTCCGTCAGATTCTCATTATACTTGATTTGAATGTTTGTAATGATATCTCGGACAAGTTTAAAACTGTGTCATGTTAGTTCAAAAAGTCACTGGCCAAAATCTTAGAAAAACCTTATGCACACTTTAGCGGCTACATTCTTAGTCTGAAGCTCGTGATATTTAGTTAGAATGATTGGTTTGATTATATAGTGAACAAATTTAAACTAGGTCACATTAGACCAAAAAGTAGGTCACTGCCAAATCTTTTAAAAACCTTGTATGCACTACAGAGACCTTATTTACAGCCTGATACTCATGAAATTTTAACAGAACATTTGCCTTGATTATATTTTTGACAAACTTGTTTGGAGACAAACTTGTTTTGAAGTAGGTCACATCACATCAAAAAGTAGCTCACTAGGCAAAAAACCTTGAATACAGTCCAGAAGCCTCATTTTGAGCCTTAGACAACTGAAACCTGGTCAGAATATTTGTCTTGGTGGTATGTCGCAAAAAATTGGGCTATGTTGGGGTAAAAAGTAGGTCACTGGGCCAAATCTTCGGAAGGGTTTGTGTGTAGTCTAAAGGCTACTTTCTCCATCTGATACTCATGAGACTTGGTCAGAAAGTTTATCTTGATGATATCTCACAAATGTTTCGTATTGGGTAAAAGTAGGTCAATGGTCCAAATCTTCAAAAAACCTCATGTGCACTGGAGAGGCAAAATTTCAGTCTGATATTCATGAAAGTTAGTCAGAATGCTTGTTTTGCAGTTATCCCTGCGACTGTTGAAATTGGATCACATAGGGTCAGTAAGTAGTTCACTTGGATCAAGCCTTAACAAAAACTTGTATGCACTCTAGGGGCCACATTTTCAGTGTGATACTTATGAACATGGACAGAATTATTGTCATCATGTAATGTAGTGCAAGTTTCAAAATTGGGTCATTCAGGTCCAAAAGTAGGTCATTGGGACAAATCTTAGAAAAACCTTGCGTGCTTTTCAGAGGCAACATTTTCAGATCAATACTGATAAAAATTGTTCAGAATTTTTGTCTTTATGTTATATTAGTTTCAAAATTTGATCATGGTGGGTCAAAAAAGTATGTTACTGGGACAAATATGAGAAAAATATTGTGTGTAGCTACATTTTTCATCTGATATTCATGAAACATTGCAGAGCGCTTTGTCGATGATATCTCTGACATGTTCAAAAATCAGTCAAGTCTGTCAAAACGTAGATCTTTACCACTTTTGTTTACTTCATTACAATCTTCAGCTTTATCAATGCTAGATGACTTTACTGACTTGAGCGCTTTAGGGGCAATGGCTATTTTTTATTATGTGTTGTTGCAAGAACCTTATTTTTAGGTGAAGGTAAGATCAGAATTGTTTGCAATTGCCTTTAGTCACAGCTCACAGGAAAAGGTAATTTTCTTTTTTTTTTTGGGGGGGGGGGGGTGGTACCTCTTAGTGACATGTATTGTTATACACCCGAAGGGTCGTATTATGTTATGGCCCGGTTGTCTGACCGTCCGTCTGTTAGCAATTTCTCTGTGTGCGCAACTCCTACAGTTTCCACTGGAATAAGTTCAGACATACCTAAATGAATCTCTATATCTCTATGATGTGTAGTTGTGCATATAACTCTTAAAATTTGGATCTCTATAGGCATTTGAATGTGACCCAGTTCACTGACAAGCCCCTTCAGGCGTATATGTGATGCTCTGCGAAACTCCTGTTATGTGTGTTTTAAGTTTGCTGTGATCTATAAATGTAGACCAAGGTAAACTTGGTGCCTTTTCAAAACTGTTGTTGCCTTTGCAGCAAGTGTTGATCAAGATCAGAGTTTACATTTTGTGAAGCCAGTTGTATACTGTCCAATTTGCGCAAACGTTATGAATAAGAGCTACCTTGGCATTGAAATTATTTGGGTCTTCTTTCCAGATTGAAAGAGTTGGTTGGGTTCATTTGGCTTTTTAAGGGTCAACCTTCATTATTGATTAGTTGCATGTGTTTTTTGGTTCCTTATGCACTGCATTATAAATTTTTAAATACAAGTACATGTCAAAAGCATACAAACACATGAGGTCTGTAACAACATATCATAATTTTTGTCTTGGGGAAATTTTTTTATTTGAAAATAGAGAAAAACCTTTACAACTAGTAAAAATGTTAACCTCAAGGAAAGTATTACACCAATCAGATACAATTACATATGAAACATGGCATGTTTTGATATGACATGACAGGTATTTTATCCTAGGTGAATGTTTATAAAAATAAGTACATATTAAGTGTCCTTTCAAAGACTATTCTAAATTGGTAGATAAATGTTGATTCCATGATTAAATTATAAATCCGATGTGAGGAGAAATAAAAAATAAGTGAACTTACATCTCCACCACATTGTTTGGCACCGGAACCCGGGAATTGGTTCAGACCAAGACTAAGTTACTAATTGTGAATAAATTAAATAGTGGTTGAAATTCCGTGAAATATGGATTTAAGTCAGTTTAACCATGTTGGATTTAAATGTGTTCTAACCAGGATTTAATCAAAGTGTTTTCATTGGAAATAATTACTACATCAGTGTTCCACAATGTCTGAAACTAAATACATAAAGGCCGTTAGAACACGGTATTGGAAGGTTTTGGAAGATGAAATTGAAGAGGTTGCGTTGCTTCGTGAAATAGATATTCTGTCTTGTGATAAAGAAAAATTAATGGCTGATGTGAATAAGTCTGTAAAGAAGATGGAAGTGTACTGTGAGAGATTAGAAGTCCAATCAAAAACTTTATGTCAAGCGATAGGTGATACAGATGATGAGATGCTTTCGTTAATTCTTGACGAAGATGGAAAACTATCAGAAATTGTAACAACATGTTGTATTGAGTTAGAGGAGTTCAAACATAATATTCTTGAAACAAACGTGAAGGTTGACGTGAAACCAGACCAGAATATAAATGTGGAATACTTAGTGCAGTTACAAACTGAAATGCAAAAACTGGTGATAAACCAAATGAAACAACAACAAGAGTTCTTGGAAAAACAAGACATTATTCGATCAAATGCTACTGCCTCAAAGCTACTCAAACTAGAATTGGCTTCATTTGATGGAGATAAAATGAAATGGACAGAGTTTTGGGACGCATTTGAAAGCACAGTTCATAGAAACAAGAACTTGTCAAACATCGAAAAAATGAATTATCTAAGAAGCAAATTATCTGGAGATGCAAAAGGTGCAATATCGGGATTAGCACTGTCAAATGACAACTATGTGATTGCCATTCAAACTTTGAGAGATCGATTTGGTAAAGCACAAGAAGTAATTGATTTGCATTACTCGAAGATGATAAATCTACCAACTGCACAAGACACAACATCTGGTTTGAGATCATTTTTGGATACCGTCGAGAGACACTTAAGAAGTCTAGAAGTCTTAAATCAAGACGTACATCAAGCAGTGTTTGTGTCAATGATTAAATCCAAATTACCAAACAAAGTTCTTGTAGATCCTGAAATGCAAAAAGACGCTGAGAAATCATGGACATTAGATCTCTTACGGAATAGATTACGCCATTATGCTGATGCTCTTGAAGCTGCCCAGGTAAATCCTTCCAAATCAATAAAGGCAGAGCAGAAGCAATCAAAACAAGGTTATCAGCGTAATAACTCCCACAGAAAGTCAAATAAAGGCACTTCTTCCAGTTCTAAAATGACCTCAACGGAAGCACTAGTTACAAATGAAAACCGAACTAAGCCAGAGAGTAATTTAAGACAAACTTTTTCTGCGGATAAATGCAGGTACTGTTCGGAACAACATTACAGCGATGAGTGTTCCAAATATCAAACAATAACTGACAGAAAGAAAAAAATAAAGGGAAGTTGTTTTAGATGCCTCAGAGAAGGGCATATGGCGAAAGACTGCAAGAGAAATAAAACATGTGTGTACTGTAGTGAAGATAATAAACACCACAGGAGCTTGTATCCAAAAATATTTGCTAGTGTTACAATCAATGAGCAATCTACTGTAACCATAGCAGAATCTAACTATGAAACGGAACCAGTAGTTCCAACAGAAAATTCATTGATCTCTTCCAATGAGATGGTGTTAATGCAGACTGCTGTGACAGAAGTAAAAAAATCCAAGTAATTCTTTCTCTCATCAGACAAGGTTACTTCTTGACTGTGGTTCACAACGAACATATATCACTAGTTCACTTGCTAAGAAACTGGGACTTAAGACTGAAAAGGAACAAGAAATAAAATTATCAACGTTCGGAAGTGATAAGTCACAGGTTATCAAAACAGCATCAACAACAATTTCTCTGCGTTTAAACAATGGCCAGTACCTGAATATTGCTGCGAATATAGTGCCAGTAATAAGTGGTTGTATTGTAAGAAGACCGGTTAACGTATCGTCCTTGGGCCATCTACTCAGAAGTATTGATTTAGCTGATTCAATACCAAGAGATAGTGAATTTTCAACGATTGACCTTCTTCTTGGAAATGACTATTACCTAGATGTTGTTATGCCACAAAGAATGGAAGTTCAGCCTGGGCTACATCTCCTTGGCTCGAAATTTGGATGGATATTGACTGGATGCACACCCCAAGAGACGAAGGAAGTAAACGAAACAAACTTTCTGATAGTTACCTATGGTACAATGGAAACAAAGACCAGTGTTTTTCAGAACATTGACACTGTAGTTCCTAGAAAACCCGATTTACAGGACTTTTGGAACGTAGAGAGTATTGGAATCAAGGAGGATTATTCAAAGGATGATGATGTTCAAGCTCTAGAGAATTTCAAAGACTCTGTAAAGTATCAAAACGGCAGATACCAAGCTACATGGCCTTGGAAGCAAGAGATTCCTTATTTACCTACAAATAGAAATCTTGCGTTTTGAAGATTGAAATCGTGTGTGAAACGATTAAACAGAGATCCGGAGTTGATGAAAAGGTACAATTCAATTATAAGTGACCAACTCGAGAATGAAGTCATAGAAAAGGTATCTTGCTACCATACAAAGGGATTTCTACACTATATACCACATCATCCTGTCATTACTCCGAAGAAAACAACAACCAAGCTTCGTATTGCGTACGATGCTTCTGCCAGGGCTAATGAAGATGCCCCAAGCCTAATGACTGCCTGTTTCGAGGTCCAGTGATGCTCCACAATTTATGTGGGTTACTCATGCGATTCAGATTGCATAAAATAGCGCTGGTGGCTGATATAGAAAAGGCTTTTTTACAAGTCGAGTTACAAGAGGATCAGAGGGATGTAACCCGCTTCTTGTGGTTAAAGGACATTCAGAACCAATCCGTTAATGAGAACAATATACAAGAATATCGTTTCCGTCGAGTTCCATGTGGTATCATATCATCTCCATTTCTACTAGCTGCAACTGTTGATTACCATCTCGAGAAATATGGTACAACCTACGCAAATAAGATAAAGGATGACATATACGTGGATAACATGATCACGGGCTCAGACTCAGAGACAAACGCAATTCAGCTGTACTCTTATATCAAGACTGTGTTTCAAGATGCATCCATGAATCTCCGTGAGTGGCTTTCAAATAGTGCAAATGTGAACCGTTTCATACCTGAGAAGGATCGAGCAAATGCTGAGGATGTTACAGTATTGGGTCATAACTGGGATTATGATTCAGATGTTCTGTCAATAAAACAATCGAAACACATGCCGAATGACGTCAAAGACGTCACTAAACGAAGTATTCTGAAAGTAGTAGCATCTATCTTTGATCCCATGGGACTGTTTTCTCCAATTCTATTACGTGGAAAGCTTTTGTTTACAAACCATTTGGAGCATACGTATGGACTTGGACGATAAAATCGAAGACCAAGAAATTTTGATGCAATGGTACGAATTAATCAACGATCTTGAAAGATTGTCTCAGATGAAAATTCCGAGATGTATATCTTTTAGCGTGGATCCTACTTCAGTAGAATACAACCTGCTATGTTTCTGCGATGCGTCATCTCGTGCCTACGCAACTGCTATTTATCTACAACAAACTAGCAAGGTGCTTCAGACATTAATCTTGTGTTTTCGAAATCACGCCTTGCTCCGGCAAAAGGACTTACAATTCCAAGATTGGAGCTGATGGCAGTTCTAATAGGTGTCCGATGTCTCCAGTTTGTTAATGAACAGCTCGACCTAGAAATAAACAAAAAACTTCTGTGGACTGATTCCCAGTGTGTAATCGGATGGCTTAAATCAGTCAAGAAACTAGATGTATTCGTGCAAAATAGGGTCAATGAAATAAAGGGACATTAAGAAATCACTGTTCAATACGTAAAATCTTGTGAAAATCCTGCAGACGTTGCCACAAGGGGTACAAATGTTGAGGATTTAAGTTCAAACAAAACATGGTGGCATGGACCAAACTTGTGTCTCCCTATAACTACTCCAAATGAAATTGACATTAGTAAAGAGAAGGTAACTGAGACAAATGAAGTAGAGGAATTTGAAAACAGTGCTGTCGTTGTAGTTGGTGAAAAGGTCAGAAGCAAGGAGCTTCACATTAAAGCTCCGTTTGGAATACATAGGAGCAAGTTTTCATCATTGACGAAGCTTTTCAGAGTGACAGCATATGTGAATCGCTTCATTAGAAGAATGCTGAAACAGCCGTACAAAAGGGGCTTCATTCATGCGAGTGAAATTAGAGATGCAGAGCAAATGTGGTTAAAATATGTTCAACAAGTAACATTTCCTGATGAATAGAGGGTATTTTAACAGGAAAATCAACCAATTTACAACGCCAACTGGGACTTTTTTTGAATTCTGATGGTCTTTTACGCTGCAGAGGACGGCTTGAACATTCAAGTTTAAGCGAAAGTGCCTGTTGTCCAATTCTGTTGCCAAGACAAGATAAACTGACGGAACTGATAATTGAGAAATTACACAAAGAGAACTGTCATAGTGGTGTATCACAAACTCTTTCCAAAGCAAGGTATACTTACTGGATTCCACATGGCCGTGCTTCTGTTCGATCAATGATTCGATCTTGTAGAGTTTGCAGACGCTATGAAGAGGACCTTATGTTATGCCTCCAATGGCCGCGTTACCAGAATCTAGAGTGCAAGAATCACCCCCATTTTACCGAACAGGACTAGATTACTTTGGACCTTTGTTCATAAAATCAAATGAGGACATTAGAAAGGCATGGGTTCGTCTGTTTACATGTATGGTCACTCGCGCTGTACATATGGAGCTAATACAAGACATGACGACTGAAGAATTTTTGCTCGGATTTAAAAGATTCGTGTCCCAGCGAGGCGCTCCATGTGAGATTGTCAGTGATAATGCCACTCAGTTTAAAGCTGCTAGTAAAGTGATCGAAAAGGCTTGGAAGCCAATAATATCATGTGAAGAAATACACTCGTATTCCTCAACCACAGGAATAACCTGGAAATTTATTATAGAACTAGCTCCATGGATGGGCGGTTTTATGAGAGACTCATTGGAATCGTGAAAAGATCTTTAAGAAAAACTGTTGGACGACGACTTTTGAGTCTGATACAACTTCAAACAGTGATAAAAGAAATTGAGTCCGTCGTTAATTCCAGGCCGTTAGTTTATGTGGATGGTGACATTAATTCTAATATTCCACTTACTCCGGGACACTTTCTGTCACTGAATTCTAAAACAGGAATCCGTTGCATTGAAAATCAAAAAGATCCTTTTCAAAGTATTGGAGATACTCTCTACAAATCTTGGAAAAAGGGACAGAGACTTTTGGATCAGTTTTGGGCCTTGTGTCGTGAAGAATATTTAACAGGTTTAAGAGAAAGAAAGCAGTATCTGATCCGATCAAATCGGACCAAAAGTAATAGTGTTGTTCAAAAGGGTGATATTGTGCTGATAAAGGATAGTACTCCTAGAGGGTGCTGGAAAATCGGGAGAATTATAGACTATATCATCAGCAGAGATGGACAAATTAGGTCGGCAGAAATACAATTAGCTCCCGGAAATGTTCTAAGAAAGCCCTTGAACCTTTTATACCCAATTGAATGTCCGCAATATGCTGATGAACAACTTAATCTTAAATCTAAAACAGCAAATGTTCCAGAAAGGAGTGTCCAAAATGAAAGAAAAGCAGCACTTGAAGCAAGAAGAAAGTTCAACAAACAGTTTTAGGTTTCATAGAACTGACTTTGTGAATCTAACTATAAAGTGATTATCTGATTTATGCTCCTGTTACACGGAATACGATTGGTGAATCGAACTGTAAATTTACTGTGCATGTTTATAATTGGCCGGAGTTTAGTATAACTTTTCCATTGAAATTGCACGTGCAGAGCCTTCACCGGAGCAAAGGCTTGTTTAAACTACAATTTTGCACGTGAAATTCTTGAATTAATTTGTTCACTGCTCATTCCATAGCTATCAGGCGAACTGATCAGACGTATTTAAGTGTGTCTCTAAGAAAAGATAACAAAAATGTATACTTGTGATGTATGCAACAAGTCATACAAATTTAAGAGAAACTTGACTCGCCATATCAACGAACGACATGGGGATCAGTATTATTTTTGCCCTGTTCCTAACTGTGCAGCACATTTCTGTAGGCGAGGATACCTTAAGGACCATTTATCTAACACTCACAAATTCAGTGCTAGAGAACGGCTTATAGTGTGAGACGACAATCCAACCTAACCCAAAATGTTAGATCTCCATATATCCCTGATTGCGAACCAATCAGTGAAGGTGATAATTTGGACCAATTTGATGTGCTAGATGAAGAGTTTTCCGCTTTCTTGGATACTTTAGCAAATGACGAACCGGCAGTAAATGAAGTTTCACCGGATTGTGACAATAATAATAACTATTTGGAAGAAATCTGTACTGGTGATGAAAATAAAAGTGATAATTCCACAAGTGAAGTGTTAAAGAATATGGACTTAGAGGATATTTCAGAAACGGAATTACCAGAAAAAACAAGCAACGAGGACTTTGTTACTACGCCTGACGTGATAGAGCTAAGTGACGATGAAGAAAATGAATGCAGAGACATTGTTCTGTCTGAATTGAAATTTCAAACTGCAGTTCATGTCATGACTTTAACATTTCGCACTGCAAGTATTGGTGGCGAAACTGTTTATGAAAAGACGTATTTGGAAAATGAGTACTACCAGTACTTTGATTAACTCTTTTCTACTGTCTATAACTCATTTTCTTCAGTAAGGTAAATAAAAAGTCGTAGATAAAAAGTCGTAAATAAATGAAAAATATAAAGTTTTGATACGACACATTTTTTACAATATAAGTTCAGTGATTGTAGTTTTTGCTCAGTCTTGCATATCTGGGGCTTACTGATCTTGAACTACATTGGACGCTGTATTGGTCTTATATTAATTTTAGTTATCATGAATAAGTAAAGGCATAAACTTGACATGATTATAACAGTTTCACCTTGTTTTTATTAAGATTTTCATAATAAGTCATTCCTTGCTGTTAAAACCTTAAATCTACATCTAGTAATGTCTATTTTGAGTTTGCATAGTGTCTAGACACTAAACTGAAAAAAACATGTGGTTTTGGCTCAGGCTGCGCATATGGTGTAGACTGATCTTGTGCTACATTGGACTTAATCTTGGTCCCAAATTTACTCAGCAGGAATGATCAAAGTTATTAATTTTCTCTTTGTGGGAGTGTCGCAAACTTGCGTATTAAATTGTATATATTTTATTTCAATTAACTATGTATTTACTCCTGCATATTTTGAATTGCTACTTTTGCTCCATTATGCTTATTTTACATTGCTCCAAGGATCTGAGAGCTTCTTTCATGTGATTCATGAGATTTCTATGCATTTTGAGTCTATTATTTACTTTGGAGTCTTTGGAGTATGATTTCGGAGACTATGGAGTCATTGCTTACTATATAAACTACTGCCTTTGGGCTAAAAAAAAAAGGTTGTTTTTTTTCCTGTTAGTTTTGAAACATAAGTTTAAGTAAGGTTGTTGTCTGTAAAATTAAGAATTTGGATCTTTAAATGTTATTAAAGAAAGGAAACTTTCACCTGGTGTTTATTGATTCCATGATTAAATTATAAATCCGATGTGAGGAGAAATAAAAAACAAGTGAACTTACATCTCCACCACACACACAAAGCTCAGTGGATCCAGGTCACGAGTCGTACACTTTGTCACTGAGCCGCGCAGGACCTCCTAGTATCACATGTAAGCCTATTATGGAAGTAGATTTCATCCGGCTCGTACATGTACGAACCTGTCAAAGAAAAGTATGGTTCTCATTCATGTAAATTTCAATACATATGTAAATGTAGGCCTTATATTCGCATAATGAAATGTGTTTTTGAGATACAGCTATGTGATCGACACAAACAGCAACCGACATTCATTGGCTTATGAAATAAAAGTTTTATTGTTATCGTCTAGACCTATAAGCCAGAGTCTCGCTTATTAAGATTTTTTCAGACTCATTTAGTTTATACCGATCTCAAATGCCTTTTTAGCTCACCTGAGCACGAAGTATTGTGATAGGTCGTTGTCCGGCGTCCATCTGTTCGTCTGTCTGTCTGTCCGTCTGTCCACAATTTCTTTAAACATCTTCTCCTCCTAACCGCTGGGCCAATCTTGATGAAACTTGGCAGGGATGTTCCTTGGGTGAAGCTCTACCAAAGGTGTTCAAGAGATTGAATTCCACCCATAACTCTGGTTGCCATGGCAACAGAAAGAAAAAAATAGCAAAATTTTGAAAATCTTCTTCTCTGAAACTAGAAGGCGTAGACCTTTGATATTTGGTATGTAGCATCTCCTAGTATACCTTTACCAAGTTTGTTCATATGATGCCCCTGAGCTCAAAACTGGCCACGCCCTGGGGATTACAAGTTCGAACATAGGAACAAAGAAGGAAAACTTTAAAATTCATCTTCTCTGAAACTGGAAGGCGTGGAGCTTTGATATTTGGCATGTAGCATCTGCTAGTGGACCTCTAAAAGTTTGTTCATATGATTGCCCTGGGGTCAAAACTGGCCCCGCCTTGGGGGTCACAAGTTCGAACATGGGAACAAAGAATGAAAACTTTAAAATTCTTCTGCTCTGAAACTGGAAGGCGTGGAGCTTTGATATTTGGCATGTAGCATCTCCTAGTGGACCTTTTCCAAGTTTGATCATATGATGACCCTGGGGTCAAAACTGGCCCCGTCCCGGGGGTCACAAGTTCGAACATGGGAACAAAGAATGAAAACTTTAAAATTCTTCTTCTCTGAAACTGGAAGGCGTAGAGCTTTGATATTTGGTATGTAGCATCTCCTAGTGGACCTTTTCCAAGTTTGTTCATATGATGCTTCGAACAAAGGAACAAAGAAGGAAAACTTTAAAATTCTTCTTTTCTAAAACTGGAAGGCATAGCGCTTTGTTATTTGGTATGTAGTGAACCTGGTCTAAGTTTGTTAGCCCACCTGAACACAACGTGTTCAGTCAGTTCGAAATTGGGTCACCTGGGGTCATAAACTAGGTCACTAGGTCAAATTACAGTAATACCTTGTGGGCACTCTAGAGGCCACATTTTTTGCTCAATTGACTTGAAAATTGGTCAGAATGTTTGTCTTGATAAAATCTCACATGAGTCTGAATTTGGGTTAACTGGGGTCATAAACTAGGTTAATAGGTCAAATTAAAGAAATATCTCTAGGGCACTCTAGAGGCCACATTTATTGTTCAACTGATTTGAAAATTGGTTAAAATGTTTGTCTTGATGAAATCTAGGATGAGTTCAAGATTGGGTCATCTGGGGTCATAATCTAGATCACTAGGTCAAATTAAAGAAATACCTTGAGGGCACTCTAGCTCTACATTTTTTGCTCAATTGACTTAAAAAATAAGTCAGAATGTTTGCCTTGATGAAATATCAGATGAGTTTGAAATTGGGTCACCTGTGGTCATAAACAAGGTCACTAGGTCTAATTAAAGAAATACCTTGTAGGCACTCTAGAGGCCACAGTTTTTGCTCAAATAACCTGAAATTTGGTCAGAATGTTTGTCTTGATAAAATCTCGAATGGTTTGGATTTGGGTCACCTGGGATCATTAATTAGGTCAGTAGGTCAAATTAAAGAAATACCTTGTGGGCACTCTAGAGGCCACAGTTTTTGCTCATTTGACTTGAAAATTGGTCAGAATGTTTGGCTTGATAAAATCTCACAGGAGTCCGAATTCGGGTCAACTGGGATCATAAACTAGGTCACTAGGTCAAATTAAAGAAATACCTTAAGGACACTCTAGAGGCCACATTTCTTGCTCAATAGACTTGAAAATTTGTAAGAATGCTTGTCTTGATAAAATCTTACTGAGTCTGAATTTGGGTCATGTGGGGTCTCAAACTAGGTCATTAGTTCAAATTAAAGAAATACCTTGAGGGCACTCTATATGCACATTTATTGTTCAATTGATTTGAAAATTGGTCAAAATGTTTGTCTTGATAAAATCTAGGATGATTTCAGAATTGGGTCACCTGGGGTCATAATCTAGATCACTAGGTCAAATTAAAGAAATACCTTTAGGGAACTCTAGAGGCTACATTTCTTGCTCAATTGACTGGAAAATTAGTCAGAATGTTTGTCATGATGAAATATCGGATGAGATTGAAACAGGGTCACCTGGGGTCATAAACTAGGTCACTAGGTCAAATTAAAGTAATACCTTGTGGGCTCTCTAGAGGCCACATTATTTGCTCAATTGACTTGAAAATTGGTCAGAATGTTTGTCTCGATAAACTCTCACATGACTCTGAATTTTGGTCATGTGGTGTCTAAAATTAGGTCACTAGGTCAAATTAAAGAAATAACTTGTGGGCACTCTAGAGGCCACAATTATTGTTCAATTGATTTGAAAATTAATTAAAATATTTGTCTTGATGAAATCTAGGAGAGTTCAAAATTGGGTCATCTGGGGTCATAATGTGGGTCACTAGGTCAAATTAAAGAAATACCTTTAGGGCACTCTAGCGGCTACATTTCTTGCTCAATTGACTTGAAAATTGGTCAGAATGTTTGTTTTGATGAAATATCGGATGAATTTGAAATTGGGTCACCTGGGGTCATAAACAAGGTCACTTGGAAATTAAAAAAATACCTTGTGGGCACTCTAGAGGCCACATTTATTGCTCAAATGACTTGAGAATTATTCAGAATGTTTGTCTTGATAAACTTTCAGATGAGTTCTAAATTGTGTCAACTGGGGTCATAAACTAGGTCACGAGGTCAAATTAAAGTAATACCTTGTGGGCACTCTAGAGGCCATATTCTTTGCTCAATTGACTTGAAAATTGGTCAAAATGTTTGTCTTGATAAAATCTCACATGAGTCCGAATTAGGGTCAACTGGGATCATAAACTAGGTCACTAGGTCAAATTAAAGAAATACCTTGTGGGCACTCTAGAGGCCACATTTCTTGCTCAATTGATATGAAAACTGGTCAGAATGTTTGTCTTGATGAAATATTGGGTGAGTTTCAAATAGGGTCACCTGAGGTCATAAACTAGGTCACTTGGTCAAATTTAAGAAATACCTTGGGGGCACTTTAGAGGCCACATTTATTGCTCAATGAACTTGAAAACTGTTCAGAATGTTCGTCTTGATAAATGTTTTGATGAGTTCTAAATTGGGTCACGTGGGGTGATAAATTAGGTCACTAGGTCAACTTACAGAAATTCCTTGTGGACGCTCTGGAGGCCACATTTTAAGCTCAATTGACCTGACAATTGGTCAGAAATTGAATTATGCACTTGGAGTGAATTTCACCTATTGACTCAGGTGAGCGATCCAGGGCCATCATGGCCCTCTTGTTTACAGATCCTGTATAATTTTTTCGTGTCTCTTTTCAGTGCCGGAGTTGGTCGAACGTGGAATTTCATTGCCCTTGACCTTTTGTTTGCGCAATGTCAGCAAACCGGAAGTGTAAATGTATACCAGTGTGTCTACGATTTACGACAACAGCAAGTCAATATGGTTCAGACAAAGGTAATGTGCAAGTTCACAACTCAGACGCAAAGTGCGAGTGCAGGGGCGTATCACAGACGTATAGTAGACGTATAGTAGATTGTAAAGGGGCCTACTGTGCGTTTAACGCTTTACTAAATGACGTAATTTTAGACCCAGTCCAAATTGGAAGCATTTATTATGTATCTAGAACCCAATATTTCATCAAGACAAACATTCTGACCAGTTTTCATATCAATTGAGCAAGAAATGTGGCCTCTAGAGTGCTCTAAAGGTATTTCTTTAATTTGATTTTGTGACCTAGATTATGACCCCAGGTGATCCAATTTTGAACTCATCCCAGATTTCATCAAGACAAACATTATAACCAATTTTCAAATCAATTAAACAATAAATCAGTCTTATAGAGTGCCCACAAGGTATTTCTTTAATTTGACCTAGTGACCTAGTTTATGACTCCACATGACCCAATTTAAAACTCATCTGAAAATTTATCAAAACAAACATTCTGAACAATTTTCAAGTCATTTGAGCAATAAATGTGGGCTCTAGAGTGCCCACAAGGTATTTTTTTAATTTCCAAGTGACCTAGTTTATGACCCCAGGTGACCCAATTTCAAATTCATCCGATATTTCATCAAAACAAACATTCTGACCAATTTTCAAGTCAATTGAGCAAGAAATGTAGCCACTAGAGTGCCCTAAAGGTATTTCTTTAATTTGACCTAGTGACCCACATTATGATCCCAGATGACCCAATTTTGAACTCGTCCTAGATTTCATCAAGACAAATATTTTAATTAATTTTCAAATCAATTGAAAAAAAATTGTGGCCTCTGGAGTGCCCACGAGTTATTTCTTTAATTTGACCTAGTGACCTAATTTTAGACCCCACATGACCAAAATTCAGAGTCATGTGAGAGTTTATCGACACAAACATTCTGAACAATTTTCAAGTCAATTCAGCAAAAAGTGTGGCCTCTAGAGAGCCCACAAGGTATTACTTTAATTTGACCTAGTGACCTAGTTTATGACCCCAGGTGACCCTGTTTCAATCTCATCCGATATTTCATCATGACAAACATTCTGACTAATTTTCCAGTCAATTGAGCAAGAAATGTAGCCTCTAGAGTTCCCTAAAGGTATTTCTTTAATTTGACCTAGTGATCTAGATTATGACCCCAGGTGACCCAATTCTGAAATCGTCCTAGATTTTATCAAGACAAACATTTTGACCAATTTTCAAATCAATTGAACAATAAATGTGGCATATAGAGTGTCCTCAAGGTATTTCTTTAATTTGAACTAATGACCTAGTTTGAGACCCCACATGACCCAAATTCAGACTCACGTGAGATTTTATCAAGACAAGCATTCTGACAAATTTTCAAGTCAATTGAGTAAGAAATGTGGCCTCTAGAGTGCCCTTAAGGTATTTCTTTAATTTGACCTAGTGACCTAGTTTATGATCCCAGTTGACCCGAATTCGGACTCCTGTGAGATTTTATCAAGCCAAACATTCTGACCAATTTTCAAATCAATTGAGCAAAAACTGTGGCCTCTAGAGTGCCCACAAGGTATTTCTTTAATTTGACCTACTGACCTAATTAATGATCCCAGGTGACCCAAATCCAAACCATTCGAGATTTTATCAAGACAAACATTCTGACCAAATTTCAGGTCATTTGAGCAAAAACTGTGGCCTCTAGAGTGCCTACAAGGTATTTCTTTAATTAGACCTAGTGACCTAGTTTATGACCACAGGTGACCCTATTTCAAACTCATCTGATATTTCATCAAGGCAAACATTCTGACTAATTTTTTAAGTCAATGAAGCAAGAAATGTAGCCGCTAGAGTGCCCTCAAGGTATTTCTTTAATTTGACCTAGCGACCTAGATTATGACCCCAGATGACCCAATTTTGAACTCATCCTAGATTTCATCAAGACAAACATTTTAACCAATTTTCAAATCAGTTGAACAATAAATGTGGCCTCTAGAGTGCCCTAGAGATATTTCTTTAATTTGACCTATTAACCTAGTTTATGACCCCAGTTAACTCAAATTCAGACTCATGTGAGATTTTATCAAGACAAACATTCTGACCAATTTTCAAGTCAATTGAGCAAAAAATGTGGCCTCTAGGATGCCCACAAGGTATTACTTTAATTTGACCTAGTGACCTAGTTTATGACCCCAGGTGACCCAATTTCGAACTGACTGAACACGTTGTGCTCAGGTGGGCTAACAAACTTAGACCAGGTTCACTACATACCAAATAACAAAGCGCTATGCCTTCCAGTTTTAGAAAAGAAGAATTTTAAAGTTTTCCTTCTTTGTTCCTTTGTTCGAAGCATCATATGAACAAACTTGGAAAAGGTCCACTAGGAGATGCTTCATACCAAATATCAAAGCTCTACTCCTTCCAGTTTCAGAGAAGAAGAATTTTAAAGTTTTCATTCTTTGTTCCCATGTTCGAACTTGTGACCCCGGGGGCGGGGCCAGTTTTGACCCCAGGGCCATCCTATGATCAAACTTGGAAAAGGTCCACTAGGAGATGCTACATGCCAAATATCAAAGCTCCACGCCTTCCAGTTTCAGAGCAGAAGAATTTTAAAGTTTTCATTCTTTGTTCCCATGTTCGAAATTGTGACCCCCGAGGCGGGGCCAGTTTTGACCCCAGGGCCATCATATGAACAAACTTGGTAGAGGTCCACTAGGAGATGCTACATGCCAAATATCAAAGCTCCACGCCTTCCAGTTTCAGAGAAGAAGAATTTTAAATTTTTCCTTCTTTGTTCCTATGTTCGAACTTGTAACCCCCGGGGCGGGGCCAGTTTTGAGCCCAGGGGCATCATATGAACAAATTTGGTAAAGGTATACTAGGAGATGCTACATACCAAATATCAAAGGTCTACGCCTTCTAGTTTCAGAGAAGAAGATTTTCAAAGATTTTGCTATTTTTTTTCTTTCTGTTGCCATGGCAACCAGAGTTATGGGTGGAATTCAATCTCTTGAACACCTTTGGTAGAGCTTCACCCAAGGAACATCCCTGCCAAGTTTCATCAAGAATGGCCCAGCGGTTAGGAGGAGAAGATGTTTAAAGAAATTGTGGACAGACGGACAGACAGACAGACGAACAGATGGACGCCGGACAACGACCTATCACAATACTTCGTGCTCAGGTGAGCTAAAAAGGCATTTGAGATCGGTATAAACTAAATGAGTCTGAAAAAATCTTAATAAGCGAGACTCTGGCTTATAGGTCTAGACGATAACAATAAAACTTTTATTTCATAAGCCAATGAATGTCGGTTGCTGTTTGTGTCGATCACATAGCTGTATCTCAAAAACACATTTCATTATGCGAATATAAGGCCTACATTTACATATGTATTGAAATTTACATGAATGAGAACCATACTTTTCTTTGACAGGTTCGTACATGTACGAGCCGGATGAAATCTACTTCCATAATAGGCTTACATGTGATACTAGGAGGTCCTGCGTGGCTCAGTGACAAAGTGTACGACTCGTGACCTGGATCCACTGAGCTTTGTGTGTGTGGTGGAGATGTAAGTTCACTTGTTTTTTATTTCTCCTCACATCGGATTTATAATTTAATCATGGAATCAATAAACACCAGGTGAAAGTTTCCTTTCTTTAATAACATTTAAAGATCCAAATTCTTAATTTTACAGACAACAACCTTACTTAAACTTATGTTTCAAAACTAACAAGAAAAAAACAACCTTTTTTTTTTAGCCCAAAGGCAGTAGTTCATATAGTAAGCAATGACTCCATAGTCTCCGAAATCATACTCCAAAGACTCCAAAGTAAATAATAGACTCAAAATGCATAGAAATCTCATGAATCACATGAAAGAAGCTCTCAGATCCTTGGAGCAATGTAAAATAAGCATAATGGAGCAAAAGTAGCGATCTAAAATATGCAGGAGTAAATACATAGTTAATTGAAATAAAATATATACAATTTAATACGCAAGCTTGCGACACTCCCACAAAGAGAAAATTAATAACTTTGATCATTCCTGCTGAGTAAATTTGGGACCAAGATTAAGTCCAATGTAGCACAAGATCAGTCTACACCATATGCGCAGCCTGAGTCAAAACCACATTTTTTCTTTCAGTTTAGTGTCTAGACACTATGCAAACTCAAAATAGACATTACTAGATGTAGATTTAAGGTTTTAACAGCAAGGAATGACTTATTATGAAAATCTTAATAAAGACAAGGTGAAACTGTTATAATCATGTCAAGTTTATGCCTTTACTTATTCATGATAACTACAATTAATATAAGACCAATACAGCGTCCAATGTAGTTCAAGATCAGTAAGCCCCAGATATGCAAGACTGAGCAAAAACTACAATCACTGAACTTATATTGTAAAAAATGTGTCGTATCAAAACTTTATATTTTTCATTTATTTACGACTTTTTATCTACGACTTTTTATTTATCTTACTGAAGAAAATGAGTTATAGACAGTACAAAAGAATTAATCAAAGTACTGGTAGTACTCATTTTCCAAATACGTCTTTTCATAAACAGTTTCGCCACCAATACTTGCAGTGCGAATTGTTAAAGTTATGACATGAACTGCAGTTTGAAATTTCAATCCAGACAGAACAATGTCTCTGCATTCATTTTCTTCATCGTCACTTAGCTCTATCACGTCAGGCGTAGTAATAAAGTCCTCGTTGCTTGTTTTTTCTGGTAATTCCGTTTCTGAAATATCCTCCAAGTCCATATTCTTTAACACTTCACTTGTGGAATTATCACTTTTATTTTCATCACCAGTACAGACTTCTTAGAACATTTCCGGGAGCTAATTGTATTTCTGCCGACCTAATTTGTCCATCTCTGCTGATGATATAGTCTATTATTCTCCCGATTTTCCAGCACCCTCTAGGAGTACAATCCTTTATCAGCACAACATCACCCTTTTGAACAACACTATTACTTTTGATCCGATTTGATCGGATCAGATACTGCTTTCTTTCTCTTAAACCTGTTAAATATTCTTCACGTCACAAGGCCCAAAACTTATCCAAAAGTCTCTGTTCCTTTTTCCAAGATTTGTAGAGAGTATCTCCAATACTTTGAAAAGGATCTTTTTGATTTTCAATGCAACGGATTCCTGTTTTAGAATTCAGTGACAGAAAGTGTCCCGGAGTAAGTGGAATATTAGAATTAATGTCACCATCCACATAAACTAACGGCCTGGAATTAACGACGGACTCAATTTCTTTTATCACTGTTTGAAGTTGTATCAGACTCAAAAGTCGTCGTCCAACAGTTTTTCTTAAAGATCTTTTCACGATTCCAATGAGTCTCTCATAAAACCCGCCCATCCATGGAGCTAGTTCTATAATAAATTTCCAGGTTATTCCTGTGGTTGAGGAATACGAGTGTATTTCTTCACATGGTATTATTGGCTTCCAAGCCTTTTCGATCACTTTACTAACAGCTTTAAACTGAGTGGCATTATCACTGACAATCTTACATGGAGCACCTCGCTGGAACACGAACCTTTTAAATCCGAGCAGAAATTCTTCAGTCGTCATGTCTTGTATTAGCTCCATATGTACAGCGCGAGTGACCATACATGTAAACAGACGAACTCATGCCTTTCTAATGTCCTCATTTGATTTTATGAACAAAGGTCCAAAGTAATCTAGTCCTGTTCGGTAAAATGAGGGTGATTCTTGCACTCTAGATTCTGGTAACGCGGCCATTGGAGACATAACATAAGGTCCTCTTCATAGCGTCTGCAAACTCTACAAGATCGAATCATTGATCGAACAGAAGCACGGCCATGTGGAATCCAGTAAATATACCTTGCTTTGGAAAGAGTTTGTGATACACCACTATGACAGTTCTCTTTGTGTAATTTCTCAATTATCAGTTCCGTCAGTTTATCTTGTCTTGGCAACAGAATTGGACAACGGGCACTTTCGCTTAAACTTGAATGTTCAAGCCGTCCTCTGCAGCGTAAAAGACCATCAGAATTCAAAAAAAGTCCCAGTTGGCGTTGTAAATTGGTTGATTTTCCTGTTAAAATACCCTCTATTCATCAGGAAATGTTACTTGTTGAACATATTTTAACCACATTTGCTCTGCATCTCTAATTTCACTCGCATGAATGAAGCCCCTTTTGTACGGCTGTTTCAGCATTCTTCTAATGAAGCGATTCACATATGCTGTCACTCTGAAAAGCTTCGTCAATGATGAAAACTTGCTCCTATGTATTCCAAACGGAGCTTTAATGTGAAGCTCCTTGCTTCTGACCTTTTCACCAACTACAACGACAGCACTGTTTTCAAATTCCTCTACTTCATTTGTCTCAGTTACCTTCTCTTTACTAATGTCAATTTCATTTGGAGTAGTTATAGGGAGACACAAGTTTGGTCCATGCCACCATGTTTTGTTTGAACTTAAATCCTCAACTTTTGTACCCCTTGTGGCAACGTCTGCAGGATTTTCACAAGATTTTACGTATTGAACAGTGATTTCTTAATGTCCCTTTATTTCATTGACCCTATTTTGCACGAATACGTCTAGTTTCTTGACTGATTTAAACCATCCGATTACACACTGGGAATCAGTCCACAGAAGTTTTTTGTTTATTTCTAGGTCGAGCTGTTCATTAACAAACTGGAGACATCGGACACCTATTAGAACTGCCATCAGCTCCAATCTTGGAATTGTAAGTCCATTTGCCGGAGCAAGGCGTGATTTCGAAAACACAAGATTAATGTCTGAAGCACCTTGCTAGTTTGTTGTAGATAAATAGCAGTTGCGTAGGCACGAGATGACGCATCGCAGAAACATAGCAGGTTGTATTCTACTGAAGTAGGATCCACGCTAAAAGATATACATCTCGGAATTTTCATCTGAGACAATCTTTCAAGATCGTTGATTAATTCGTACCATTGCATCAAAATTTCTTGGTCTTCGATTTTATCGTCCAAGTCCATACGTATGCTCCAAATGGTTTGTAAACAAAAGCTTTCCACGTAATAGAATTGGAGAAAACAGTCCCATGGGATCAAAGATAGATGCTACTACTTTCAGAATACTTCGTTTAGTGACGTCTTTGACGTCATTCGGCATGTGTTTCGATTGTTTTATTGACAGAACATCTGAATCATAATCCCAGTTATGACCCAATACTGTAACATCCTCAGCATTTGCTCGATCCTTCTCAGGTATGAAACGGTTCACATTTGCACTATTTGAAAGCCACTCACGGAGATTCATGGATGCATCTTGAAACACAGTCTTGATATAAGAGTACAGCTGAATTGCGTTTGTCTCTGAGTCTGAGCCCGTGATCATGTTATCCACGTATATGTCATCCTTTATCTTATTTGCGTAGGTTGTACCATATTTCTCGAGATGGTAATCAACAGTTGCAGCTAGTAGAAATGGAGATGATATGATACCACATGGAACTCGACGGAAACGATATTCTTGTATATTGTTCTCATTAACGGATTGGTTCTGAATGTCCTTTAACCACAAGAAGCGGGTTACATCCCTCTGATCCTCTTGTAACTCGACTTGTAAAAAAGCCTTTTCTATATCAGCCACCAGCGCTATTTTATGCAATCTGAATCGCATGAGTAACCCACATAAATTGTGGAGCATCACTGGACCTCGAAACAGACAGTCATTAGGCTTGGGGCATCTTCATTAGCCCTGGCAGAAGCATCGTACGCAATACGAAGCTTGGTTGTTGTTTTCTTCGGAGTAATGACAGGATGATGTGGTATATAGTGTAGAAATCCCTTTGTATGGTAGCAAGATACCTTTTCTATGACTTCATTCTCGAGTTGGTCACTTATAATTGAATTGTACCTTTTCATCAACTCCGGATCTCTGTTTAATCGTTTCACACACGATTTCAATCTTCCAAACGCAAGATTTCTATTTGTAGGTAAATCAGGAATCTCTTGCTTCCAAGGCCATGTAGCTTGGTATCTGCCGTTTTGATACTTTACAGAGTCTTTGAAATTCTCTAGAGCTTGAACATCATCATCCTTTGAATAATCCTCCTTGATTCCAATACTCTCTACGTTCCAAAAGTCCTGTAAATCGGGTTTTCTAGGAACTACAGTGTCAATGTTCTGAAAAACACTGGTCTTTGTTTCCATTGTACCATAGGTAACTATCAGAAAGTTTGTTTCGTTTAATTCCTTCGTCTCTTGGGGTGTGCGTCCAGTCAATATCCATCCAAATTTCGAGCCAAGGAGATGTAGCCCAGGCTGAACTTCCATTCTTTGTGGCATAACAACATCTAGGTAATAGTCATTTCCAAGAAGAAGGTCAATCGTTGAAAATTCACTATCTCTTGGTATTGAATCAGCTAAATCAATACTTCTGAGTAGATGGCCCAAGGACGATACGTTAACCGGTCTTCTTACAATACAACCACTTATTACTGGCACTATATTCGCAGCAATATTCAGGTACTGGCCATTGTTTAAACGCAGAGAAATTGTTGTTGATGCTGTTTTGATAACCTGTGACTTATCACTTCCGAACGTTGATAATTTTATTTCTTGTTCCTTTTCAGTCTTAAGTCCCAGTTTCTTAGCAAGTGAACTAGTGATATATGTTCGTTGTGAACCACAGTCAAGAAGTAACCTTGTCTGATGAGAGAAAGAATTACTTGGATTTTTTTACTTCTGTCACAGCAGTCTGCATTAACACCATCTCATTGGAAGAGATCAATGAATTTTCTGTTGGAACTACTGGTTCCGTTTCATAGTTAGATTCTGCTATGGTTACAGTAGATTGCTCATTGATTGTAACACTAGCAAATATTTTTGGATACAAGCTCCTGTGGTGTTTATTATCTTCACTACAGTACACACATGTTTTATTTCTCTTGCAGTCTTTCGCCATATGCCCTTCTCTGAGGCATCTAAAACAACTTCCCTTTATTTTTTTCTTTCTGTCAGTTATTGTTTGATATTTGGAACACTCATCGCTGTAATGTTGTTCCGAACAGTACCTGCATTTATCCGCAGAAAAAGTTTGTCTTAAATTACTCTCTGGCTCAGTTCGGTTTTCATTTGTAACTAGTGCTTCCGTTGAGGTCATTTTAGAACTGGAAGAAGTGCCTTTATTTGACTTTCTGTGGGAGTTATTACGCTGATAACCTTGTTTTGATTGCTTCTGCTCTGCCTTTATTGATTTGGAAGGATTTACCTGGGCAGCTTCAAGAGCATCAGCATAATGGCGTAATCTATTCCGTAAGAGATCTAATGTCCATGATTTCTCAGCGTCTTTTTGCATTTCAGGATCTACAAGAACTTTGTTTGGTAATTTGGATTTAATCATTGACACAAACACTGCTTGATGTACGTCTTGATTTAAGACTTCTAGACTTCTTAAGTGTCTCTCGACGGTATCCAAAAATGATCTCAAACAAGATGTTGTGTCTTGTGCAGTTGGTAGATTTATCATCTTCGAGTAATGCAAATCAATTACTTCTTGTGCTTTACCAAATCGATCTCTCAAAGTTTGAATGGCAATCACATAGTTGTCATTTGACAGTGCTAATCCCGAAATTGCACCTTTTGCATCTCCAGATAATTTGCTTCTTAGATAATTCATTTTTTCGATGTTTGACAAGTTCTTGTTTCTATGAACTGTGCTTTCAAATGCGTCCCAAAACTCTGTCCATTTCATTTCATCTCCATCAAATGAAGCCAATTCTAGTTTGAGTAGCTTTGAGGCAGTAGCATTTGATCGAATAATGTCTTGTTTTTCAAAGAACTCTTGTTGTTGTTTCATTTGGTTTATCACCAGTTTTTGCATTTCAGTTTGTAACTGCACTAAGTATTCCACATTTATATTCTGGTCTGGTTTCACATCAACCTTCACCTTTGTTTCAAGAATATTATGTTTGAACTCCTCTAACTCAATACAACATGTTGTTACAATTTCTGATATTTTTCCATCTTCGTCAAGAATTAACGAAAGCATCTCATCATCTGTATCACCTATCGCTTGACATAAAGTTTTTGATTGGACTTCTAATCTCTCACAGTACACTTCCATCTTCTTTACAGACTTATTCACATCAGCGATTAATTTTTCTTTATCACAAGACAGAATATCTATTTCACGAAGCAACGCAACCTCTTCAATTTCATCTTCCAAAACCTTCCGATACCGTGTTCTAACGGCCTTTATGTATTTAGTTTCAGACATTGTGGAACACTGATGTAGTAATTATTTCCAATGAAAACACTTTGATTAAATCCTGGTTAGAACACACTTAAATCCAACATGGTTAAACTGACTTAAATCCATATTTCACGGAATTTCAACCACTATTTAATTTATTCACAATTAGTAACTTAGTCCTGGTCTGAACCAATTCCCGGGTTCCGGTGCCAAACAATGTGGTGGAGATGTAAGTTCACTTATTTTTTATTTCTCCTCACATCGGATTTATAATTTAATCATGGAATCAACATTTATCTACCAATTTAGAATAGTCTTTGAAAGGACACTTAATATGTACTTATTTTTATAAACATTCACCTAGGATAAAATACCTGTCATGTCATATCAAAACATGCCATGTTTCATATGTAATTGTATCTGATTGGTGTAATACTTTCCTTGAGGTTAACATTTTTACTAGTTGTAAAGGTTTTTCTCTATTTTCAAATAAAAAAATTTCCCCAAGACAAAAATTATGATATGTTGTTACAGACCTCATGTGTTTGTATGCTTTTGACATGTACTTGTATTTAAAAATTTATAATGCAGTGCATAAGGAACCAAAAAACACATGCAACTAATCAATAATGAAGGTTGACCCTTAAAAAGCCAAATGAACCTAACCAACTCTTTCAATCTGGAAAGAAGACCCAAATAATTTCAATGCCAAGGTAGCTCTTATTCATAACGTTTGCGCAAATTGGACAGTATACAACTGGCTTCACAAAATGTAAACTCTGATCTTGATCAACACTTGCTGCAAAGGCAACAACAGTTTTGAAAAGGCACCAAGTTTACCTTGGTCTACATTTATAGATCACAGCAAACTTAAAACACACATAACAGGAGTTTCGCAGAGCATCACATATACGCCTGAAGGGGCTTGTCAGTGAACTGGGTCGCATTCAAATGCCTATAGAGATCCAAATTTTAAGAGTTATATGCACAACTACACATCATAGAGATATAGAGATTCATTTAGGTATGTCTGAACTTATTCCAGTGGAAACTGTTGGAGTTGCGCACACAGAGAAATTGCTAACAGACGGACGGTCAGACAACCGGGCCATAACATAATACGACCCTTCGGGTGTATAACAATACATGTCACTAAGAGGTACCATCCCCCGCCCCCCCCCCCCAAAAAAAAAGAAAGTTACCTTTTCCAGTGAGCTGTGACTAAAGGCAATTGCAAACAATTCTGATCTTACCTTCACCTAAAAATAAGGTTCTTGCAACAACACATAATAAAAAATAGCCATTGCCCCTAAAGCGCTCAAGTCAGTAAAGTCATCTAGCATTGATAAAGCTGAAGATTGTAATGAAGTAAACAAAAGTGGTAAAGATCTACGTTTTGACAGACTTGACTGATTTTTGAACATGTCAGAGATATCATCGACAAAGCGCTCTGCAATGTTTCATGAATATCAGATGAAAAATGTAGCTACACACAATATTTTTCTCATATTTGTCCCAGTAACATACTTTTTTGACCCACCATGATCAAATTTTGAAACTAATATAACATAAAGACAAAAATTCTGAACAATTTTTATCAGTATTGATCTGAAAATGTTGCCTCTGAAAAGCACGCAAGGTTTTTCTAAGATTTGTCCCAATGACCTACTTTTGGACCTGAATGACCCAATTTTGAAACTTGCACTACATTACATGATGACAATAATTCTGTCCATGTTCATAAGTATCACACTGAAAATGTGGCCCCTAGAGTGCATACAAGTTTTTGTTAAGGCTTGATCCAAGTGAACTACTTACTGACCCTATGTGATCCAATTTCAACAGTCGCAGGGATAACTGCAAAACAAGCATTCTGACTAACTTTCATGAATATCAGACTGAAATTTTGCCTCTCCAGTGCACATGAGGTTTTTTGAAGATTTGGACCATTGACCTACTTTTACCCAATACGAAACATTTGTGAGATATCATCAAGATAAACTTTCTGACCAAGTCTCATGAGTATCAGATGGAGAAAGTAGCCTTTAGACTACACACAAACCCTTTCGAAGATTTGGCCCAGTGACCTACTTTTTACCCCAACATAACCCAATTTTTTGCGACATACCACCAAGACAAATATTCTGACCAGGTTTCAGTTGTCTAAGGCTCAAAATGAGGCTTCTGGACTGTATTCAAGGTTTTTTGCCTAGTGAGCTACTTTTAGATGTGATGTGACCTACTTCAAAACAAGTTTGTCTCCAAACAAGTTTGTCAAAAATATAATCAAGGCAAATATTCTGTTAAAATTTCATGAGTATCAGGCTGTAAATAAGGTCTCTGTAGTGCATACAAGGTTTTTAAAAGATTTGGCAGTGACCTACTTTTTGGTCTAATGTGACCTAGTTTAAATTTGTTCACTATATAATCAAACCAATCATTCTAACTAAATATCACGAGCTTCAGACTAAGAATGCAGCCGCTAAAGTGTGCATAAGGTTTTTCTAAGATTTCTGACGGAAAATGTGGCCACTTTGTTCGTTGTTTGTACTAGGACTACTTCATGATTCAGTTGTTGGTTAAAGTCTCAGTAGCGTCCAACTGAATAAACAACATGTTTATAAAATAAAAGTAAATTTCATTTTTACCATGTAAAAATATGGCGATTATTATGACTTTCATGAAATGTAAATGTGCAGTTCGCAAAAGTTCCAGTCAGTGGCAGGAAAAAGAATTTTGAAACTAGAACAGATCCTACCATGCCGCAATATCTGTTTACATCGATGATCGCCAACGATTAGCCGACTTTTCGTCTTAAATGTCCGCAGTGACGTGTTAGTGACGTAACACCACGTGATCATTCAAAGCGTCGAAACAAACCCTTCATTCACTTGATCGTTTTGTCCCCATTCTAGGCTTGAAAAACGCAAGTGTATCGACATCGTAAACAGAAACAACGACACAGGCTGATCATCGCATATTCATTTATCATCAATACAGGAAGAGTTTACTACATCTAAATAAGAAAACAGGTTCAGAATGAGCAATCTTACTCTCCGATGACATAACGTTGGATTTGTAAGTCCTGTCTACTACGTCATAGTACTAATGAGATACAATGTTATCACGTGACGTTCTCGAAGACCTAGTTCGAATATACACGAACGATAACGAAGGATGTCTCGATCAATGGCGTCCGTGAAATCGACGGGCTTCTCCATGCATTTTCGCTCACGTATATTTTGGCAACCAATGCAGTAACTGACACGTTCGAGTTTTTCCCGATCTTATATATGTGTGTTGTGATGGGTTATCCAATATATTTTCGAGTTATAAACGGTGAAAATTGCCTATTTTTGGCTTTACAGGGGCTTTAAACAAGATTTGTTTTGTGGATCAATAACCAAATGACGTCTTGCTTCGCATAATGCATCCAGAGCATGGCTCGTGTTCAAGTACAGATGAAAGTCATTTCGACACGATTATTTTTTCTTATCGCAAAACATTGTCTCGACAAACAAACAAACAAACCTGCAGCTAAGACGTATCTTGTTTATTTGCATAAACATATAGATTTAAAACACTATGAAAAACAACACTATACTGTTCAATGTTTTGGTTATTGCCCTTTCAAGAGTTCGAAATACTTCCCCCCCCTTGAACATTTTTAGCGTAAATTGCTGCAGCCATATTGTTTTACAAATAGCAATTTTACCTCTTGTAAAACAATATTACTGCAGTAATTCACGTTAAAAAACCTTTTTCTGCGTTTATTCACACTAAAATATTTCTTCTAGAGGAATTTTAAGTGTTTCGAACTCTGGAAAAAAAGCAATACCCGAATATTGAATAATAGTGTGTTGTTTTTCATACTTTTTCATTCTTTCTGCCAGGAATTCATATTTTCATAGAAATATGAGAGAAATTTACGACTGGCAAATTTTGATACATTTTTAAGAAATAATGAGAGTCATTTTAAATTAAGGATTGAAAGCCCAATAGCTACCAAAAATAAACAAGAGGGCCATTATGGCCTTGGATTGCTCACCTGAGTTAATAGGCGAAATTTCATTCCACGTGCATAATTCAATTTCTGGCCAATTGTCAGGTCAATTGAGCTTAAAATGTGGCATATAGAGGGTCCACAAGGAATTTCTGTAAGTTGGCATAGTGACCTACTTTATCACAATAGGTGGCCCAATTTAGAACTCATCAAAAATTGATCAAGACAAACATTCTGAACAAATTTAAGGTAATCTGAGCAATAAATGTGGCCTCTAGAGTGCCCACAAGGTATTTCTGTAATTGGACTTAGTGACATAGATTATGACCCCAGTTGACTCAATTTCAAACTCATCCGATATTTTATCAAGACAAACATTCTGACCAATTTTCAAGTCAACTGAGTAAGAAATGTGGCCTGTAGAGTGCCCTAAAGGTATTTCTTTAATTTAACCTAGTGACCTAAATTATGACCCCAGATGACCCAATTTTGAGTTATTCTTTGATTTCATCAAGAGAAACATTTAACCTCATTCTCAAATCAATTGAACAATAAATGTGGCCTCTAGAGTGCCCTAGAGATATTTCTTTAATTTGACCTATTAACCTAGTTTATGACCCTAGTTAGCCCAAATTCAGACTCATGTGAGATTTTATCAAGACAAACATTCTGACCAATTTTCAAGTCAACTGAGTAAGAAATGTGGCCTGTAGAGTGCCCTAAAGGTATTTCATTAATTTAACCTAGTGACCTAAATTATGACCCCAGATGACCCAATTTTGAGTTAATCTTTGATTTCATCAAGAGAAACATTTAACCTCATTCTCAAATCAATTGAACAATAAATGTGGCCTCTAGAGTGCCCTAGAGATATTTCTTTAATTTGACCTATTAACCTAGTTTATGACCCTAGTTAACCCAAATTCAGACTCATGTGAGATTTTATTAAGACAAACATTCTGACCAAATTTCAAGTCAATTGAGCAAAAAATGTGGCCTCTAGAGTGCCCACAGGATATTTCTTTAATTTAACCTAGTGACCTAGTTTATGAACCCAAGTGACCCAAATCCAAACTCATCCCAGATTTCATCAAGACAAACATTCTGAACAAATTTAAGGTCATTAGTAGTATGTAAAATACCCTATCTGGCTTATTTCTTAAAAATAGGCTAAAATTTAAAAAAAAATTTCTAAAAAACAATTTATAAAATTTTTTTTATAAAATCGCCAGAGACTCATACAAAACCCGACTACCCCAGCACCACACCCAATCTCAGCCACACTTATGGTCCCCCCAAATAACACTCCCCCGACCACCCCAGCACCACACCCAATCTCAGCCACACTTATGGTCCCCCCAAATAACACTCCCCCGACCACCCCAGCACCACACCCAATCTCAGCCACACATCAGGTTCCTAAAATGACTCAGCCCGCGAGTTTCTGATGCACTCGATAACCCCATGATAAAAATTTTTGACTTAAGAGAATTTTTTCCCACAAAATAATAAGAAGAATGGAGATGAAGAAGAATTGGCTTGATATCAGCAAAATGGTTAATGTACCAACTACCGATCCCACGCGATATGTGAGGACAATATGCACTACTATTGGTGAGAGTACCGGGTTTAATATGAAAGATTATGGACTACTAGGTAGTCCATTATTCGTGAAAGAAGTTGATGACTACATTGCATACCTCGAAGATTTAACGGATGGATATGATGTAGCAAGTGCTATAGTAAAGCAGATTAAAGGTATATTTGAGGATCTGAAAATTACTAACATAGTTCTCTCAAGGGATGAGTTTGGGAAGTTCATTGCCAAAATATCGGAGTTTCCATACAGCAAAGACATAAAAGAGTATGGAGTAAGATATGTAGGCATAGATGTTTACATGGAGGATCATCTAGACAAAGACGGTAACGTCCTAGGATCAAGAAGAATATCCCAAAGAGAAGCTGAAGAAATTTTTAACGAAGGATGTTGGAGATACTTTAAGAAAGAATATTAACCACAGACCCAAAGATATTATATCCCTTCCTAGAGATATAGTATCTACCTTAGTCTCTATTACCAACTGCTGAGACAGCTTAACCATCTCTATACACGTGAATACCCCTTACATCCCCACCACGACTCATCACCTTATATCTCCATCGTCTAGCTCTTTTACTATAGTTCCATCTATGAATAGGATACCTAGGATCATCCGTCTTAAAAATTTTTAACTTCTCCAGATCTCCAACACTCACAACAAATTTATCTTTATCTCTATTGACCACACCACGACTACCTCCATAGATCTCTTCCCTCCACATTCCACTCCTAGCATTATACACATAGTTAAGCCACCTCGAGTCTTTAAATCCTTCTGGGAAATCAACCACTAAGGGTACAAGCGTATGTTGCCCATTCTGATTCTCATCCATTTTATTTTATATACTCTCCAGAAAAATTTTCAAATCAAATTTCTCAACCGATAACATATCCCGTGCATGAGATATCATATCGCCTACTGGTCAGAGCCCTACTCACGTTAGCCTGCTGCGTCATTGAGTCACTCGAGTTCACAAGGATCAGAGGTAATCTGCACAACCCTTGTATGCCCCCAAGCTAATGTGTCAATCTTGTTCTCCAAAACAAACCTTTTATCATCACTTGATCCTAACGCTTTTTTGTTTAACTCTTCAGTATACATATTATGGCACCTACTTCTTAAAACAGTCATCTTTCTATACTGATCCTTTTCTGTAAGCAAACACTCTTTGTAATTACCAAAATTTATCTCTTTCTTGATAACCGCTTTTTTAACACCTTTGCACCTTTTGTCTTCATTACCATCTGAAGTTTTATAAGCATACATTTTTGCTCCTAAACCAACAAACTCAGTCATAATCTTACCACCTAACTCATCTTTAAACTTCCCAACTACTCCAGCATTACAATTATTTTTTAAGAAATGATCTTTAGGATAATTGCTTGTATCAAACATTTCAAACACATCTTTTTCCATGTCCTTATACAAATTTTTAGTTTCTATCTCAAGAATAAAACTATCTGTATCAGTATAACACATTCTAACCTTTTCGCCATACTTAGCTTTAAGGTAGTTATAATAAGTTTTTTGCATATGCGTTTTACTAACGTCTAAGATGCTTAATCCTGTGTAAATAGGTTTATTATATTTTAAATTAGTGTTTTTCATGTGTACCGCTGTTAGGTTTTCATCGAATATTGTTGTGTGGTTATAGTTTGGTTTTGCAACCAATTTCTTATAACGCTCTTCACTAGAAACCAAGTGTATCGTTACTCTATTTCTCTGGTTTTCCATAGTCTTGCCAAAGACTGAATTATTCATCAACTTAAAGAAATCTTTCTCGAAATTATTTTTAGCTGCTTTTCTTAGTGTGATGTTTGTATCAATGTATGATTTAAGCCATGGGCTTTCCTCAAACTTAATTCCTCGATGTATTTTAGTAATCTTTAAACCTAAATCAACACATGTTTTTAAGGTTTCATGATGAATAATATAATTCTTTTTATTATTTAAGTTTGGAATAAGTTTTTCTACTTTTTCTATTTTTAAACGTTCAGGTGCTAAAGGAAAGTCATTGTGTAAATCATGTAATTCTTTAGGATATTCTAAATCTACTTCTAATATGCATGATATTTTTTGCCAAATTTCTAATTCTTTATCTGTCATCCATTTAAAACCATGAGTAGGAAGAGGGCGACTCATTGCCCAAGGGTAAAGGCTGTTTGCATCTATATATAATAAATATTTTGATGGTTTACTAGAATCATATAATTCACCCATATCCTCATTATTTGCTTTTACATATCTTTTACTACACATACTAACACCTCCTCTGATACCCTTTTCTACCATTAAAAGCATATCAGGATCAGATAAAAGCTCTAGGTTTACTCTCGTTATTTTTAATGTTGCATCCCAAGCTAAACCAGGAGCAGTATAATACCAACTAGGATCTAAGTCATAGTTTTCACGACAAACATCTCTAAAGTTTTCGAAAACATCCGCTAAAAGCAATACATCTATTTTATTGTAAAGTTCTAAGTAATCCTTAAACGTTTTCATATTAAAAGCTTTCCAAACATTTTGCGCATGAGCATAATCTTCATCACTAATTCCTTCTTTGTTCAAACTTGAGTAAAATGCTTCTTTGTGTGGTAATTTTTCTTCTTTAAGCTTATCAAATGAATCTAGGTACTCATAAGGAAAGACTCCTTTTCTCCTAACCAAGGGCAACTCATTAGCAGCGAAATATCTCGATAAAATTTTTAATTGACTTTCCTCTAAGTTACTTGAAAGTTTATCCAAACTAGAACTCATAAACTTAAAACTATCAAGGAATCTAATTTTATGGTTTATATTTTTTCCTACCCAAATGTCTTTAGTAAAACTAATATATTTCTCTTCATTGTTTGGAATACAATCAATATTCCCTTCAGATTTGCCAAGACATTTAATAAAAAGATGAGCGTCATATCCACTAAGATTATGAAGGTATACAGGTGTGAAGTTAGGATTTCTAGCTTTTAGATTGCATTTACTGTGTGCGGCACCTCTATATTTACCTGTAAAATGGCAATGATCTTTTACTCTAATATTACCTTTTGTAAACTTATTGCCACAAATCCAACAGCGTGTTTGTTGTGTATGTTTTATTTCTTCCTCTCTCGTAATTTCAATAGGTTTTGGATTTTGGTGATATTGTTGATGAATTTCTTGTATATCATCTTTTAACTGGTTTATAAAAACTTCCTCAGCATTTTCTCCAACATAACTTCTTTTTATAGGAGCACACACAGCATCGTCAAAGCATTTTATAATATAGTAAAAACTACAAGGTACATGCTTTTGACGTTGTATAGTATAACTTTTTTCTGGGTTTGGTTGGCATGTGTGTATTGGTTCCAAAACACTTTCAAAATCAGCGTATACAACAAAGGGAACCTCAAGTTTTCTAGAATGGTTTTCAAAAGCTAACATGGTACCTGGTTTTGGCATCTCTAAAGTAATAGGTTCGTGTTCGTTACAATATTGTTTATGTTTTTCCAAAAGTTCTTTACTATCAAAGTGATTCATACATCGTTTGCAATATTCTATACCACCATTGTTACTTACTTGTTTTCTCATTAAACTATTAAATTTTTTTATGAGAGCGTAGTGCATGTTTTCCTCATTTTTAATAAAAAGAAGATCAACATGTTTACTTTTTTCACATTTTGTAAGCCTAAGAGGATAAATATATTCCTTTATTTCCTCATACCCATATACGTTTACGCTAATTTCAGGATTTTGTTTTTCAAACTTATCGATATCTTTAAACGAAACAGGATACTCTATTCCCTCCATGTTTACACTACTTTCCTTCTTTTGCAAAGCCTTGTCAACTATCTCAGCATTATACTCTTTACAGTTTAACGCTCTTAAAACACACCATAAAAAGCATTTGTCATCTTTATTTTTCATATTGATAACTGCTTTTTTGTTAGCAATCCACTTTGGCAAAGGTAACCAACCATCAGCTCTTAAAGGAACATAAGCAGCTGTATGTAGTTCTAACCGCACTATACTTCCAAATGTCCAACCACTACCTTCTCTTTGGAACTTAGTTAAATTTTCTAAAACTTCATCTATCATTCTATTTAACAAATCCTCTATTTCTCCCCCGTTTAAATTTAAATGTTGACTACTATGAAAAGCATGTTCAGCAGGACCTTGGTCAAGATTTGTCATTAACCATAATTTACACCTAAACACAAGTTTTACCTTTGTTCGTAAATTATTTTGAAGAGTATTTATAAGAGGCGTCCACGTTTCTGCGAAAAATCTTTGTGGGTTATAATTTTCTCTACCCTCTATAACATGTTGTGTAGCATACCCTCCAAATGCAGATTGAGAAGCTCTAATCTCAAACGGTTGTCTCGGAGGGTAATTTTCTCTAACATGTTGAACAATTTCATCTAGCACTTGTGGTATCTGTGTTGTCTCCACATTGCCAGTTAACCAGTTACCAAAATCAGTTACTCTTCTTTGTATAGATTCCGGTACAACAGCTGCGGCTAGTCGTCTTGCTCCGGAGTAAACATCAGATGCAGCTCGTCTAGCTGCCCTCGTAAATCTATTTAGGAAACTCATTTTTTATATATATTAAAAAAACTTAAACCAAAATTGTCTCAATTTTATTATGGCGAAAGACATAATGAAATTACTTTACTGAATGGTGATCTTATATTTATTATTCCAAGTTCTCCCATTCCAATTCTCAATCGTTTGTGGGCAATGATCTATAAATTTACCCGCCTTATAAATAGATGGAAAGATTTTTATTTCACCGGTTTCAACATCCTCTAAACTAACTTTCTTAGGATTATGCATAATAGTTTTTAATCTATCATACTTAGGGTCTTTGGTTCTTTCTTTTTTAGGTAACTTAGGTGACTCCTCCTCCGGCATCAATCCATGTTCTTTAACCATCTCGAGTAACCGCTTCTTATCCCAATAAGAGCGATATGATATATTATTCTCTTTGAGAATTCCTCTTAGATCTGCAATCTTGATCATTTTTATACAGGGGAAAAAATATCTTAATACACTACACTCATTTTATTTCCGTCAGGCTGGAAGTTAATTAGTCTATCGCTGATAATCACAGCATATGCTTCGGTGTCTGCGGGTAAATTTCCAGTAAAATATGCCTTAATTTGGATATCGGTGACCGAGTATTTTAATCTCTCACTCTGTTTGGAAACGTCAAACAAAAACAAAGGATAAAGGGTTTTGTACTCTGAAGGGGTGAAGTTAGGATTTGATACCAACTCACTCATGTTATAAAACTTAGATCTAAATAGAGAAGCATCACCATACGCTCTACTAAATTGCTGCTTAGCAAATGAAAGATTGTAGTCAACTGCAGGGTATCGAGTAGAATTTAACATAACATAGATATTGTTTACGTTTACATTGTCAAATATGGCTGGATTTTCCTCTTGATTACCAATTTTATCGGTCTGAAAGCCAACAATGATAAAACGCGGCACTTCAGGCGATGATTTGACAGAAAGTCTCCAGGTAAGTGATGTTGACTGAGGAACTGAAATGGAGTCGCATTGTAGCATTCTGTATCCAACCGGTATTTTTTCTTTTTTCTCAATAATTTTATAAAGTTCCATCTTCTCTTTATCCGCGGGTAGCACGTGAGGCACAAACCATGATATTTTATCCAATGTAATTTTACCAGCATCAACACCATTAGCTCTAAAAATCGCATTTCCATCATCATTTCTTGTCAAGGTGAGAGTTTGCTTCATTCCATACAATATCTTATTATAATCTTCACAAAAACCAAACATATGTTTTAAGGGAACTCTAAAGCTAAATGTTCCCTTTGGATCAGAATTATTAACGATATATAATTTCCTTACATTTCAACCTACGTTTTGAGCAGCTGCATTAGGTGTTGTATCTTTATACCAACATTGGTTTAGTCCTTGTGATTTAGAAAAATCATCCGGATATTTTAACAACCCAAGAATTGTAGTAGCTTGACCAGGATTTGTTATGGATTCAATAACCATACCTGAAAGTTGATACTTAATATTTTTAAACAGGTACATCATAGCGTTGTTTGTTAGAGAAGCATTATCAGCATTTGCGTAAGCTGTTCCATTAACCTTTGTTAGACGGCCTTCAATAAGTAAAGAACTCTCACTAGGATGAGTAAAAATATCTTGTGTTTCGATACTAATTCTAATATCTCCTCCTGAGTTGTTGAGATTAGCACCTGTGATCGGTTCATACTCATGATGCTCATACTCAACAATGCTATCATCTTTTAAAATTGGTTCGGTGATTTTTAGAATGTCCATTTTATATTACAATCATAATTTTTTTAATTAAAAATTATAATTATGTTGCTTAATAGAACCATAACTGGGGGAAAGACCTTTTGGTGCGATCAATGAACACACCTTCGAGCCGGATAGTGTTTGTCGGGGTATCCAGTTTAGTCTTCGGATAGACTCTATTTCCATATACAATTGTTACAGGGAGTAGCCCACGCTCCTGTAGATAATCATTCACCTTTTCCTCAATCTCTTTCATCCTAGAGACTTTTCAGGAGATAACACCACAAAAGCCTTTTTATAACCATATTTTGTGGCACTGACTTCGAGGATTTCACAATCTTCCAGGCTTATCCGTGCACCCACTATCTTAATACAACTGGTATTATATTTATTATAATACACACGTCTAAATGATAATTCTGTCATTTTTATAAGGTAATATAATTTCTTAACTTAATTTCATATTTTTTTAATACCTGCTCCACTGTTTAATCTTTTAACTAAGTCTTGAATGGCGATGGCACTTCCGTCTATTAATATGTTAATGTCTCGCGTTTCGACTCGCCCTGTCTCATCAGGTTTCGGTGTTGCGTTATATTTCTGTAAAATTTCCTTCGATTTCGGTGTCAAAGCTTTCGTGACTAATTTTTTCCCCGCTTCTACAGCCGCACTTTTCCCAACCTCTAAAGCTTTCTTTGCACCTTCCTTAGCTACACTCTTTCCTACATCAAGGGCAGAAGACGCAATTTGTTTAGCTGCACTACTAGTAAAAAGCCCCGCTAAAAAGTTAGCGAAACTATCAAAGATTCCGGATCCGCCGTACGAATACCTTCTTTTAAATCCATGTTTTTTAGTAACGATCATCTTTTATAATATAGACATTAAATTTTTATATGCGTTCGACTTTAGAACACCTTGTCTTTTTAATTCATCGCAAATGCTCACTACTTCGTTTCTTACACCCGTATTACCCGCTTTCTTACTCGCCAACAACAGGTCTAGTCTTTCTATTAATGCGTTAGGGTCGGACGGGATAACAACGATGCCCATCCCTGTCATATATTTTATCCTTTTTACCCAAATAGGGCTGTGTATGTTCTTCCATTTAGCACTTCTATTAGCACTAGGTTGGTTTTTGCTTGCATCATAATTTTGATGAAGAGCATTTGTTTTTATCATCATCCTCGCGTAACTATCAAGATCATTATCATCATAAATATTGGCATTTGGGTTCTTAGACATGACTAACTCCCATAGACCAGGTGTTCCTTCATATACATCTTTACCAATTATAATATCATTTTCATCAAAAAATATCATTTTGTCGCCGATTTTTAATTTCTCACTATTTTCATCATACCTTACTCCAAATGTTGTATCTGTTATTGCTGGATTACCAAGCTTCATTAAATAACTCTTTGCTCTTTCTCCAAGATCTTTTCCTTGTTTTCTTAATGATTCTTCAATAGCTTTTATAGATGAATCTGGAAAAGTAATAGCTTGTGGTAACTGTTCGATACTTTCTTTAATAGGCCTAAACCCCTCAGTAATCTCCTTTGCTGTAGCTTTTTGCGTTTCAGTAATAGGTTTAAAAAACCTTGAAAGATCGGTTTGTAATTCTTGTTTACCCGTTCTCTCTGCTAGTAGATTATCCCGAATCCTCTTTTTCGTTTCGAGATACTCTTTTACGATTAAGTCCCTTTTTGCAGGATCCTCGATTTTTAGAAAAGACATTTTTAATTACTAAACTAATTTTTTAACGCAGTTTTTTAACGCAGTTTTTAACGCAGTTTTTAACGCAGTTTTTATATATTACATGTCTGAGGTATCACCTATTTCGCAAATACACTTACAACGAATCTCGGGCATATTAATTCGCGTTATTTTTTTCAACCAACTTCCGAAAGGACTCACGCGCTTCTTGCCTCCCTCTTTCGATCAAGCTTTCTTCGTTTTCTGAGGAAATCTTCTTCTTAATCTTAGTACGTATCTCTTCCTTCATGCTTTTATATTTATCTAATTCTTCCATAATTAGTTTGAATTCATCATCGGAGACATAGTTGTCGGTTAGAGCTCTGGATATATGTGACGAAACGGTATCTAGCTTAGAATCAGCTAGCATTCTGATCTTCTGGTGCTTCTCTCCTTTGCTCGTGCAATTCCTAACCACATACTTACCTACCAATGAGAGAAGACCGGTTCCCAAAGCTGCTGCCTCTAATGCTACTACAGCTGGGATGGCCACAATGGTGGAAAGCAAACCTATACCACCGGCACCGGCAGCCATTGTTACAGTTATCAGGACGGTATCAACGTTGTCTACTATCCTTGATGTGCGGAAATACTTTTTGGCTAGGGCTTCTCTTTCTCGGATTTCATTTTCGGGAAACTTCTGTACTTCGGATATCTTCTGTAGACGATAGGAATGACCTTTGTCAACCATCTCGATAGACGGAGCACTCGGGTTATTTCGTTCTCGTGGTAGTGGAGGGTATATTTTCTTAACTGGATGTTCTTGATCTGTATCTGCCATTTTTTCTATGGGAATTTTTTTTTTTTATACGAGATATTTTAGAAAGCAGAATAACTCTCCCTCCGGTATTTCGATCGGTTTTCGCGAGAAATTATAAATGTAAACTAAGATATCATCAACTTCATTATCAAGATGTGCCCCATTAAGAATGGTTAAACTATCTTTCCATTTATTACTAATAGATATTACTACAACTCCTCGTGTAGTTATATAACCAAATCCTAGCGAAAGTCTCATGCCATCTTGGGGAGGAATCTTGATAGTTACTTGCGAGTATATTTTCCATTTTAGAGGATCTTGCTTTAAGGGAGGATATCTTGCTTCATGAGGTTTCCAGAATATAGTTTTATGTTGGGTAGTAATATTATGTTTTATACCGAATTTATGTATATCCATTTTTATTTTGTTATAAATAATATTTATAATATAGCTCCTAATATAGGGATATTAGCGAATGGACTATTAGGCCCGAGTAAAATTCCTTTTCCATCATATAGTTTTCCTCCTTGCTTTAAATACAAACCATCACCGACGGAAGCTAATCCATTACCTTTGTATGGTTTTAAGTATAATCCATGTCCATCAGTTTCGACTTGACAAACACATCCCCCTTTTTTAAGATAAAGACCCGATCCCATTGCTTTTTGCACACCCGATTGAGCTAATCCCGAAAGAGCACCAACACCTAAAGCCGGTAAAACGGTTTTTGCGAGCATCGGTAAAGCTCTAGCGGCTAACCCAGCCAACATTCCGAGAAAACCTCCTTCTATTTTCATGTTATGTTTAAGCTGTTTCGCGGACATTCTAATAGTTATACCCCTACCCTCCTCATAGGCTTTAGCTATTTTCTTCGCTTGTGAATCGGTAATCGCTAAAACATCATTATCGCGTAAATCTTCATGACCTAAACGAATACTTACTGGACAACTGGATTTAACAGCATGTTTAAGCTTTTCCTTTTGCCCTTCCGATATATTTACTTTAACATTAGTGTAACTCGTCATTTTTATATACAACTATTTTTTATTTATCTCGCTTCTCTTATATGAAACCTAATCGTTAAATTTTCGCCTCTAAGATTTAGTAAATTGTTATCTTGGTCAGTAATATTTACCTCTAGGTTATGTATTTCATCTAATGTTATTGGCAAGTATACTAAATTAACTGGTGACTCGATTATTTTATATCCAGGTGCAACATCCGGGAAAAAAGAGTAGATAGTGTTTCTCGTTGAACCATTTACGTAACTTCCCGAAATAATATCTATGTTGACGAGCAAGCTATTTATGCTAAGAATGTTTACTACATTATCTGACTCGTAGAATCCTTGCGTATATTTTGCGCGAGTAAATCCTAATACTTTGGCAATGGAGCCTGGTTGATTAAAATCTACTTGATAACCATCTTCTAAAGTAAGAACAGACTTTAGGGTATTGGTGTTCGCAGAAATGTTTATAGGATAACCTTCATTTACTCTATCGTAATGACCATTTTTTCTCATTTCTTGGTGGATTGTATCATTGATGTCAACGAGGTCATAACTTCCTTCGGGTATTTTTACTTTAATCCATGTGGTACCATTGTCAGGGGAATAAACGAATGTGTTGTTCGTTTCATCTATGTTCGGGAAAGAGTAATATGTTTCAAGGTTTACTAGAGCTATCTCATATACTTTATCCTTTTCCAGTCGAATTGGAGGATTAAACCTTGTTCTAAACCTCGTTTTGTTATCGCTCACGATGACCTGAAATGATGTCTTGTGTTCCGTATTCTTCACAATCTTTTCTAGAAGATCTATATCCATTTTTTCTATAGAGAGAAAAATATTTTAATTAGGTATGTAAAAATTGTCAAAACCGTTTCTATACTTCCCGTCATGTTTTTTACTGGTTAGATCAATGACCGCAAAACCATGTGGTCTTTCCCACGCCTTCTGACAGAATTTCCTGAACTCGTCCTTAGGCATATCATCCCCTACATGGTCGTTATAGATATGGTTAATGTTCTTCAGGTCTTGACGGAAAAGGCAGATGAAGTTAGCATTCTCTCTGATGGTTTGTCTCGGTAGTCTGAAATAAATCTGCGAGAGGTAGAAGCAGTCAACGTTACTATGTCTACCACGAATGTAGTAACACTCGCATTTGTTTTGCTTCTCGAGGAGGAGATCATCGAAGATCATTAGGTTTTTATTTTCCGAGTTCAGCTCTCTCGGATCGGGTACCTCACTCGCATTTTCAAAGAAGCTGCAATCTATATCAGATTTATTCTTGATGGTCTTGATCCATTCTTCAACCAGAGCTGAAGGTAGAATGTTCAGTTCTTGTATCTCATCGCGCATGTTGAACAATCTTAAGATGCATTCTTTCGGGAGTTTTTCTTCGAAGGCCTTTTTCAGTATTCGATATTCGGGCTGAAAAAGACTCTTTCCGAAAACGCTCAGATCATCGTAGTCGAGCCAGCCTGGTCTGAGCAAAAGGTTTAACAATAAAGTAGTTTTACCACATCCTGATTTACCTATGATTAAACCTCTAATACTCTTTGGTAAAAGGGAGTTATTAAATCTCTTCGATACTACATCATTCCACGATAAGTCTATAATATCCATTTTTATATAAGATTTTTTATTTATATATAAAAATGTATTGCGTTAAATGTAGAAAACGTACTGATACGAGTAATATCAGGTATACCGTTTCTAAAAATGGGAGAAATATGATGCTGGGTGAATGTGTGATTTGCGGAATAACTAAAACTCAGTTTATAAAAAAAAAGCCGAAAATGGTGGGGGTAGCATCTTAAACAAATTTATAAACATGATGCCTTTTGAAATGCATCTCCCTGGTCACAATTTTACGAGACCGGGTACCAAGCTAGATGAGAGATTAAATCCTGATTTAACACCGAAGGAATGGAGCAAACCTATAAATAGAGTAGATCAAGCTGCTTATAATCATGATGTTTGCTATCTTAAGCATGATGATACAAAAACTAGGAATGAAATATGCGATAAAGATATGTTAACAGAGTTAGAAGGTATTTACAATCCTAGTATTAGAGAAAAAATGGAAAAGGGTTTGGTAAGTAGACTCATTGGAACGAAGATGAAATTTGGAATGGGAATAAAAAAAAAAAAAAAAAACTTCGAATTTTTAGCGGAAGAATTACATAAGCCCGTAAGAAGAAAATTTAAGAAAAGGACAGTTATAGTAAACGGTATAGATAGGATATGGGCTGCGGATTTAGTAGACATGCAAGCATTTTCTAAGTTTAATCGCGGTTTTAAATACCTTCTCGCTGTTATTGACATCTTTTCTAAATATGGATATCTGGTGCCATTAAAAGATAAAACGGGAAAATCCGTCGCCATAGCATTAAAGAGTATTTTTAAGGAGAGAAAACCCGAAAAGATGTGGGTGGATAAGGGTAAAAGAGTTTTATAACGGGGATGTTAAATCCTTGGTTGAATTATATTCTACCGAAAATGAGGAAAAATCTAGCGTGGTTGAGAGATGGATTAGAACGATGAAAGAAAAAATGTGGAAGTACTTTTCCACCAACTCCACAAACGTTTACATCAATGTGCTACCAGATTTGGTTAAAGAATATAATAACACGAGGCATTCATCTATTAAAATGACTCCGGTAGACGGGAGTAAAAAGGAAAATGAAACCAAAGTTTGGAGAAATCTTTACCCTATCGAAATAAAAGAAGATCCTAAGTTTTCCGTCGGGGATAAGGTAAGGATAAGTAAAAAGAAAAAGACTTTTGAGAAGGGTTATACAACAAGATGGACTGAAGAGGTTTTTACAGTTTATGAAGTAAAACACACATCACCAGTAACATATAAAATTAAGGATCTAAATGGAGAAGAAATACGAGGTACCTTTTATGAACCTGAACTGCAGAAAACCAGTCAAGAGCTGTATAGAATAGAAAAGGTTATTAAAAAAGGAAAAAAGAAATCTCTCGTAAAGTGGAAAGGTTATCCCGATGAATTTAATTCGTGGGTTGACAATAAAGACATTACAAATATTTAAACTATAAAAAATGGAAAATATTTCGATCGAAAACATAATTTTACCGAATAAACCGTTAAGCAATTTCGAATTGGAAGACGCGGCAAAAAGATTAAAGATTCCTTATTTTAGAGGAGTTTTTTTACTAGATACATTACCTGAAAAACCGAGAAAAAAAGAATGTGGTATAGTAAACTTCGATAAAATCGGTGGACCTGGTACGCACTGGGTCGCTTGGTATAAAAACGGTAAAACTAAAATTTATTTTGACAGTTACGGTATACAACCACCTATCGAAATTCGAGAGTATTTAGAAAGCCCGATACAGTACAATACCGATCAATTACAACAAACCGGTCAAGTATTTTGTGGTCATCTATGTTTATACATTCTAAAAGAGTTGGGCTCAGATATTAAATTCCAAAATGTTTTAAATAAACTTTTTTAGTACTATATAAAAAATGCCTGTTGACAAATTTGGGAGAATGAAAGATGATGATAAAACGAGTGGGGATGGTGTATCACTCGCTTACGCGAATAATAATTTCATACGTAAAGATGGAACAACCGTTGTTACCGGTTCTATAGATATGAATGGTAATACATTAACGATGGTTAGTAATCCGGTAAATCCTCATGACGTGGCAACTAAGGTTTATGTTGACGCCAACTCAGGGCTTTTAGATGAAAACGGTGGATACCACATTAAAGAAGGTTATTTAAATATGGGTCATAATCCGATAAAAAACGTTAAGGAGCCCGAAGAACCTAATGAAGCTGCTACTAAAAATTATGTGGATAATGTTGATCGAGCCTTCGCTTATAAAGACGGAAGGTGGTATGTGGCAGTAGACGCAATCTCAATGGGAGGACGAGTAATTAACAATCTCGGAACCCCTACGAGACACGATCAAGCCTCTAATAAGTTTTACGTAGATACCTCCATTGATGCAGCTACTGCGGGTGAAAAAGCTTTAACAAAAACACAAGATGGATCCTATTCAATAGATGGTGAAATAGATATGAATAATAACCCGATTACTGGTTTACCTAATCCAGTATCCCGCGATGCTGCAGTCAATAAAAATTATGCCGATAACGGTGGAGCTATTATAAAAAACCCAAATGGAAGTTTCATGGCGGTGGCTGACATAAATCTCCGAGGTTTTTCTTTAAAAAATGCTGCGGCTCCGGTAGAAGATGAAGATTTAGCGTCAAAATCCTACGTAGATAAAAAGGTATCCCTTCCTTCTCTCATAGGTCCTAAACCTATTATAACTGTGTGAGCTGAAGAACAAGGGCCAATTGGAGATGGTAATTACGAGTTCTCTTTTGGTAATGGTAATTCAGGTAAAAGACATGGTTTAGGGGGTTACTGTATGAGTGCGCCAGGTAGAATTATAAGAGGAAGTTTAACAATTGTTAAAAGGGATCTTAATGTACCAGAAGAAGTAAAAGTTAATATTGCGGTAAACGGATTAGAGCAGGTTGATTACTCTATTATTAAAAAAGCGGACGAAATTTGCAACTGTACGGTTTTTCCGAGGGCGTTGGAGGTAAAGCAATGCGACATCATAAACTTTATGTCAAGATCAACTAACCGTGATGTAACACACGCTTACATATCTATTTTGATAGAATTAGACTTGTGAAGTCTGTCTCAGTCGACGGTAGATACTATATCTCTAAGAAGGGATATAATATCTTAAGCTTCTTTCGGATAATGAATTCTGTACTTGGTAGAAGACTCCTTTCTACATTTAGGACACTTATCAGAGGCTTGTTTTACACATTCATCACAGATGCATATATGTCCACACTAGCTGAAGATAATATTACTGCGGTTCATGTAACATAGATGATCAGTTCTTATGTAATGGGTAGTTCTTTGTGTATGTTCAACAACATGTCTGGTTATATTTATGATAATGATGTTATGATCTGTTAGCTCTATCTCTATCTCATCTCCACTAACGATTTGAAAGTAATCTAGCGCCATCTGTGCAGTTACTGCTCTTCCCCTAAAAAACGGTACATACATCTCCATAATAATCCTCAAATGTCCCGCAATACCTCTCATACCTATGTCCCTCGACGAAAACGTAACTCCTTCCTGGTTATCTAAAAATGACATTTGGCTCTTCATTATTTTTATTATGTGTGAAAAAATTTCTTTAAACAAAAATTTTTATCATGGGGTTATCGAGTGCATCAGAAACTCGAGTGACCGAGTTCGTGGGGTCGTGTCATTTTGGGGAACCTGATGCGTGGTTGCAGAGAGGGTGTGGTGCTGTTCATAGTCTTTCCGGCGGATTCTCTGCTTGAGCTCGAGATGATCTTTCACGGTTCTCTCTCTGGTAAGGATCTTGTATATCGTAGAACGGCATATTTTAATCACGGAGTAAAATATTTCGGTTACGCTCAACGTTGACGATTCATCATAGCGTCGGCGTTAACGATGACGTTCGCGTCGCTCCGAGGCGTTCGACGTTCAGAGATGTGTGGACTGATAGAGCTTACGCTTGATGTACGTGGATGTCCTGCATACCAAACATTCGATCCGATTCGTCTTATTGCATTCATCGCATATAGGGTTATGACTACACTTACAGATTATTATGTTCTGTGCAAACGATTTACATATCACACATTCCTTCTCATGGTAGGGTGTCCTGTGATTAACAGTGAATATCGATTTTTCGATTTCGGGGAGACTTAACGAAAAAACGGTACTCATTTCAGATCCATCTACGGGGGAGTCTGGTTCTTCTTCTTCTTCTTTATATTCAGGAAGATCCTCGAGAAGGGTCTCATACCATTTCCATATTTTATTATTCACGTCCAGTACCCATTCTGCAGTATCCATGATTTTAGAGCGTGCATGGTGTGATTTTGTTATATCACACAGTTCTCTCTTCTCGAGGAAAAATTTCTCAGGTAGATAATTTTCACTCAGAGACATGGGATACCACACATTTAGAGAGTTATATATGGTATAGCTAAAGCTCGTCTCCAACCAGACTCCTGTGTTGATGTCTAGAGTACATTTGATCGATTTAATATATCGCTGGTGGGGAGACAAATGAACGTACGATTTCAGTAAGCAATGTATCGTAGTAATACATATTTGTTTCATTTTATATATAACACAACAATTTCTTAAAACAAAAATTTTTATCATGGGGTTATCGAGTGCATCAGTTCGTGGGGTCGTGTCATTTTAGGAACCTGATGCGTGGTTGCAGAGAGGGTGTGGTGCTGAGATGGTCGGGGGATTGTTATTTGGGGGACCATAAGTGTGGCTGAGATTGGGTGTGGTGCTGGGGTGGTCGGGTTTTGTATGAGTCTCTGGCGATTTTATAAAAAAAAATTTATAAATTGTTTTTTAGAAATGTTTTTTTAAATTTTAGCCTATTTTTAAGAAATAAGCCAGATAGGGTATTTTACATACTACTGTCATTTGAGCAAAGAATTAGGCTTCTAAAGTGCCCACTTGGAATTTATTTAATTTGACCTATTAACCTAGTTTATGACCCCAGTTAACCCAAATTTAGATTCATGAGAGATTTTATCAAGACAAACATTCTGACCAATTTTCAAGTCAATTGAGCAAAAAATGTGGCCTCTAGAGTGCCCTAAAGGTATTTCTTTCATTTGACCTAGTGACCTAGATTATGACCCCAGGTGACCCAATTTTGAACTCATTTAAGATTTTATCAAGAGTAACATTTTGACCGATTGTCAAATCAAGTGAACAATAAATGTGGCCTCTAGAGTGCCCTAGAGTTAAATTTCTTTAATTAGACTTAGTGACCTAGCTTATGACCCCAGTTAACCTAAATTCAGACTCCTGTGAGATTCTATCAAGACAAACATTCTGACCAATTTTCAAGTCAATTGAGCAAAACATGTGGCCTATAGAGTGCCCACAAGGTATTTAATCTAACCTATTTTAACCTAGTGACTTAGTTAACGACCCAGGTGACCCAATTTTGAGCTCACTGAACATGTTGTGCTCAGGTGGGCTAAAAAACTTAGAACAGGTTCACTACATACCAAAAGTCAAAGTTATATGCCTTCCAGTTTCAGATAAGAAGAATTTTAAAGTTTTCCTACTTTGTTCCTTTGTTCGAACTTGTGACCATCTGGGCGGGACCAGTTTTGACCCCAGGGGCATCATATGAACAAACCTGGTAGAGATCAACTATGAGATGCTACATAAAAAATATCAAAGCCCTACGTCTTTTAGTTTAAGAGAAGAAGAATTTTAAAGTTTCTTTTTTGTTCCCATGTTCAAACTTGTGACCCCCGGGGCGGGGCCAGTTTTAACCCAAGAGGCATCGTATGAACAAACTTGGTAGAGGTCCACTAGGAGATTCTACATACTAAATATCAAAGCTCTATGCCTTCTAGTTTCAGAGAAGAAGAATTTTAAAGTTTTCCTTATTTGTTCCTATGTTTTGAACTTGTGACCCCCGGGGTGGGGCTAGTTTTGACCCCAGGGACATCATATGAACAAACTTGATGGAGGTCCACTAGGAGATGCTACATACCAAAAATCAAAGTTCTACGCCTTCCAGTTTAAGAGAAGAAGAATTTCAAAGTTTTCCTACTTCGTTCCATTGTTCGAACTTGTGATCCCCTGGGCGAGGCCTGTTTTGACCCCAGGGGCATCATATAAACAAACTTTTTAGAGGTCAACCAGGAGATGCTACGTACAAAATATCAAAGCTCTACGCCGTCTAGTTTCAGAGAAGAAGAATTTTAATTTTCCTTTTTTGTTCCCATGTTCAAACTTGTGACCCCCGGGGCGGGGCCAGTTTTGAGCCCAGGGGCATCATATGAACAAACTTGGTACAGGTCCACTAGGAGATGCTACATACAAAATATCAAAGCTCTACGCCTTCCAGTTTCAGAGAAGAAGAATTTTAAAGTTTTCCTTCTTAGTTCCTGTTTCGAACTTGTGACGCCCGGGGCGGGGCCAGTTTTGACCCCAGGGGCATCATATGAACAAACTTGGTAAAGGTCCACTAGGAGATGCTACATACTGAATATCAAGTTCTATACCTTCCAGTTTCAGAGAAGAAGAATTTTAAAGTTTTCCTTCGTTTTTCCTATGTTTTGAACTTGTGACCCCCGAGGCGGGGCCAGTTTGGACCCCAGGGGCATCATAAGAACAAACTTAGTAGCGGTCCACTAGGAGATGCTAAATACCAAATATCAAAGCTGTACCCCTTCTAGTTTCAGAGAAAAAGATTTTCAAAGATTTTGCTATTTTTTCTGTTTGGTTGCCATGACAACCAGAGTTATGGGTGGAATTCAATCTCTTGAACAACTTTGGTAGAGCTTTACCCAAGGAACATTCCTGCCAAGTTTCATCAAGATTGGCCCAGTGGTTTAGGAGGAGAAGATGTTTAAAGAAATTGTGGACGACGGACGACGGACGACGTACGACAGATATTGGGCGACCACAAAACCTCACCTTGAGCTCAGGTGAGCTAAAAATGTAAACGGACGGACGGACGATGGACGGACGATGGACGGACGACAAACGGACCGACGACGGATGCCGACGGACGGTGAGTGATCACAATAACTCATCCTAAGCACTTCGTGCTCAGGTGAGCTAAAAATGAAGATCAATGTGGAATTACTCAAAATCCGCGCTAGGTAGAGTTATTGTTCTTGCGCACTGTACTTGGTAATATTGGAACAAAAATGCATACCAAGTTTGAAGTCGTTCTGACTTCAGATGACAAAGTTATATTCCGGACAAGCACTAAATGCTGTAAAAAATGACGATCAAAGGGAAATAACTCAGACAGCACGAGGTAATCTTACAATGCTTGTGCACTGCACTTTCAAATATTGCAACAAATAAGAAAACCAAATTTCATGTCATTCCTACTAAAGATGACAAAGTTTTGCTCCGGACAAGCAAGAAATGCTATAAAAATGAAGGTGAAAGGGGAAATAACTCAAAATTCGTGCTAGGAAGAGTTATGGTTCTTGTGCACTGCACTCCGTAATTTTTCAACAATCATGCATACCAAATTTGAAGATGTTCAGGCTAGAGGTGACAAAGTTATATTCCGGACAAGCAGAAAAAGCTGTAAAAATGACGATCAAAGGGAAATAACTCATAGAAAGTACGAGGTTGAGTTATGGTTCTGTCACACTGCACTCCGTATTATTGCAACAAACACATATGCCAAGTTTCAAGTCAATCGGACTGGAGATTACAAAGTTATGCTCCGGAAAAAGAACTATTTTAAAGAACTTTCTAATTCAAGGGCAAATAACTCCAGTTGTTCCGGTCCGATTAGACCCATAATCGAACTCATCCGAGATCTTATGGTCATAAGTATTTTGACCAAGTTTGATGCTGATTGGTTAAAAATTGTAGATTCTACAGTGTAAACAAAGTCAAATATAGCAATTTTTCTAATTCAAGGGCAAATAGCTCCAGTTGTTCTGCTTTTATTAGACCCATAATCGAACCCATCCGAGATCTTATGGTCATATATATTTTGACCAAGTTTGGTGCTGATTGGTTGATATCTGTAGATGCTAGAGTGTAAACAAAGTCAAATATGGCAATTTTTCTAATTCAAGGGCAAATAACTCCAGTTGTTCTGGTCCGATTAGACCCATAATTGAACTCATTCGAGATCTTATGGTCATACATATTTTGACCAAGTTTGGTGCTGATTGGTTGATATTTGTAATGCTAGAGTGTAAACAAGGTCAAATATAGCAATTTTTCTAATTCAAGGGCAAATAGCTTCAGTTGTTCTGGTCCGATTAGACCCATAATCAAACTCATTCGAGATCTTATGACCATACATATTTTGACCAAGTTTGGTGCTAATTGGTTAATATTTGTAGATGCTAGAGTGTAAACAAAAAAAATGTGAACGGACGGACGACGTACGGACGGACGACGGACGGACGACGGACGCCGACGGACCGTGAGTGATCATAATAGCTCATCCTGAGCACTTCGTGCTCAGCTGAGCTAAAAATGCAGGTGTTGAATGGATTTGAATTTAAATCATACGTTAAGTTGGCGGTTTATCAAACTGTCAGTCGCTGGCAGTAAAAAAATATCATTCTACAATCAGGCAAAAAGAAAACACAAGGTACAGTGGCCTGACACCTATAACTCAGTTTTAGAATTAATTTATCTGCTAGCAACTTACACTCGGACCCACCGTCAAATCAATTGCAGATTGTCATCTTCACAATACTTTTCATACTTTGAAGTGGTATAATTTCAATCTTTATTAATTTAACACCAATTTTATTTACATTTGACCGCTGCTGGTCCATTCATGTATAAATAACATGTTACTTCGTTAGAAATTTGTTGTCTGGTAGAAGAAGAAAACGTGGGCCTGAAGGCGGCATCGAGTTGCAAAGATATTGTCAAGCTGAGTATGTTACATAAGAGAGGATATGTTTTTGTTTAGTTGAAAGATTCGAGTTTACATCATTGGTAAAATTTTCACGAGTGGGTGCGCCGATGGGGTTTACCCGATGAAATAAATTTCAGACTGTCACTGAAAAAAATGTACATATGTATATCTATTTCATGCCTTTTACTCCTTTTTTGTTGGACTTTCTTTAAAATCCAGTGCACTTGTTTCCGGTAATTCCCTATGGCATTTCCCCCCTCTCGTTAAAACGCAAAACAATATTACGTATAGCGCGAGAAATGGAAGGTAAAAATTAAAAATTCATAAATTACGTCATATTTCGGTCTGGTTGAATGGCACACACTGTTTACCTAGGTAACTGTTGCGCAGGAACTACTGTTTTCACCTTCAATTGAGTATTACGGAAATTAAATTAATTTTTTCATTTGCTTTCATTTTTTTTCTGGAACAGTACAAGTTCATCCATGAGGCTTTGTTTGAGCTTTTTGTGTTGCCATGCCAACCGGTTAAAACGTATTTGTTTGAAAAGATGTATCGAAACTTGCTGCGGAAAGACCCGGAATCTAATGTAACAAAACTTAAACTGCAATATCAGGTGAGATATTATTCCTTTCGTGAAATCCCTTTTATCGTCTTTGTGTCGGGTTATGTTATCTTTTTACATCAGGTGAACTACATGTATAATTTCTTCTCGGTATTCTGTGTTTCTAATCGGTCGGCGTGAGCCGGACAATTAGAGAGGCCACAAATTTCGGAAACCCGTCTGCTGAGGGTAAACTAGTATAAACTAGTATAACTGCAACTCGTAACAGCTTTTACTTACAGCCTTTTTAACATTAATTCTAGCTGTCGTGACCTTATTACAAAAGCTGCTTTTGACCCAGATAAGTGCAAGAATACGAACTAGTAGTGAACAGGCCTTCAAGTAATCCAATACTTAACTTTTCAATTATTTAATAAATGGCAGTTACAGTTTGTTTGGCGTTGAATTATGTCATAGTACAAGTATTATAAAAATCTCGTGCCAGCAAAAACTAGAAATTTTGTCTGACTTTACTTTCAACACGGTTATAAGAAATGGTGTCAGTGACAAAGCAACAATTTATGAATGAAACAAAAGCGAATCAAGGGTATCGGGTTACGTAAACATGTCTTGTAGTCGTCTGCTGTCCATATTATTTGGCAAACTTCGAGTGATCTGTTGATTAAGTTATACATACTTACGGGATCGGCCGAGTTGTGACGAGTGCTCTCCGTATATGTAGCAGGTGTTGAAAAGATGATAGGTCATTTGGCCTTGAGTAAGGATGAAATTGTAAATGGAGTTTGCATGGAAACAGTGCTTTAAAAGAATTTGAAAAATTTAGATTGTTTTGCGTAAGAGCAAACTGAGATACATGCTACTATTTAATTTGTGATTTCAAACCATTCTAGTTATTCCGTGTCAACCAGTTATAGTGCTGACAGCACTTTGATTGCTCATGTTGTCGCATTTAATTCAATTTGGACGAGCCTAAAATGTTGTGTGGTAAAGAATTAAGAGGCCCTTGCTGCAGGAATACATCATGTCAAAAGTATATGGTAATACGTTAAACTGATATCTAATATCATCCAACCGTTTTCATGACATCTGTTATTGTTTTTTTTTTTCACAGCAATTAGAAGCCAACAGATACCGCAAATATTGGTTGAACAATCCGAATGACAATATCATAGATTGTCAGTCACATGACTATATCCGAAACTGCCAACCAAACGATGATGTCCAAAATTCTGAACCGAATGATGATAGCAAAAGTTGTCAACAAAATAAAATAAATGGTAAGAATACTCGGACTGCACATATGGCCTGCAACATGAGAAAAGGGGCATTCGGACATCTGCGTAAAGTGTCCTCTCGGATCAGTCTGCGCAGTCCGCGCAGGCTAATCCGAGACGACACTTTCCGTTTTTATGTTATTTTCTGTTAAGGGCAAGTCTACTATAGCACAAAATCTAATGTAGTCGTAAAGTGCCGTCTCGGATTAGCCTGCGCGGGCTGCGTCCGAGACGCAGGCTGATCAGAGACGACACTTAACGCAACTGTCCGAATGCCCCTTTTTGCGTGTTGCAAGCCATATCGTAATTTTGTTTATTTCATGTTTTTCGGTAGTTTATCGAGAATACTGGTGAATGATAAGGTTCATTTTATTTAGTTTAAACAAATTTATTTTACATCGATTCAGAAACAATTCTTACAACTTATACTAATCTCTCTCGATTCTACTTCCTGGAAAATACACCAGTACCCGCGCCAAATGATGAAAGTCCCAACACAAAAGAAAAAGGGTTAGAAGCATGATATAAATCGGTAATATTATCCATGATGTTTACGCTTTCAAACAAATTTCGATCTTTCACCGGGAAAAAAAGAATCCTCTATAGATTGCTATGTCTCAGAAGATTTAACAGGCTTGACTCATCAATTAAGACTAATTTTTCATCAATATCCTTTGAGAAAATCATAAAGAGGATACCTTTTTTTTCATCGTGAATATCACTGGTAATATTTTTCTTGTGGCTGCATCACTCGTGAAAATATTACCGATGAAGTTCACTCGATGAAATAAATTTCGATCTTTTAACGAAATAAACAAATGTTCTTTTTATATCATACTTCTACCCCCCTTTTTTTTTGGGGGGGGGGGGGATCTTTAAAATCTTGTACCGTTGTTTTCAGTAATTCCCCTTGCCGTACAATATTACGTAAAGCGCGAGAAATGTAGCGTAAATGCGCGTATATTACGTCATATTTTCTTCTGGTTGAATGGCATGATTGGTATGTAAAATATAAAAAGGTATTTTCAGTGAGTGTGAATTTTTACAACTCGAAGCAAAATACAAACCACAGAAAGATACTGTAACAAAATATTCTATAAATAGTATTTTGTATTTAAGATCTAACTAATTGTTGTTTTATATCTGCTTTACCAAAAGTTAAATGGAATTAACCCTTAACCCGCTAAAGAACTAAAATGAAACTTTCCAGCCAATAGAAAACAATAAATGAATAGATAATAGATAAATAAATTGGTAATTTTTTTTTACGATATAAAGTTATCAATTGGGAAAAAATATCTCTTCTATGGAAAGTGTAGATTCAAGACCAGACGGCACGTTCTTTGCAGTATGATCCTGATCTACACTGTCCGCAAAAAGCACCTTAAGTTGCGCTCATCAGCCAAGGGATTTATCCGAACTATGTGTAAAACTATTGTCCTAACAAAAGAAAAGTCATTTTGTAGTTAATTTACAACATCTTTACAGACGGGAATATGTGTGCTGCGCTGTTGCCAGGAAACGGGGACTTTTCTAGATTGAGCAATAATGTTTTTTACATACCGGTACGTAAAATACAGTCATACTTCTGTCTGCGGCTACTTTTATTTAACAGTCCAAACTTTCGTGTATTTTGTGTAATGTTTATTTTGTAATCTTTAATACATGAATACCATGTAAAACGTGATAACAAAGAAAACTTAGCTTGGTGCGAGCAATATATTTAACACATTATGGCAACATGTCTTTAAAAGATTGATTGCTTCAAAACACATTTTGTGGTAAGTGTGTGATAACGTGAAATTTTGAAGAATTAAAGGTAAGAATTATTCACTGAATTGGTATAATTTTACAAGTAACTGTGTCGAACATACACATGTACATTTATTCCGTAGAAAAAATCAAATCCTTCTGCTGGCTTAGGTATGTGTGTATTGTGTTAATAATTTTGAGATCGCAATAGTTAAGAGATTGCACACCGTTAATATAAATGGTTTGTAGGAAAAGGAGAAAATGCTGGTTACTAGCATTTTTTCCTTTTCCAACTTATTTTTTAAAAGGTTTTTCCCTCAGGGTCTTCAAAACTCAGGGTTGTGTGGTAAAGGGTTAAAGGGACAATTTTTATATATTTTTTTCCGTGAATAAAGGGAATGACTGTGTCAAAAATATCTTGAGGGTTGCCGGCAAAAGTTATATGGGTTTCCATTTTGAAAATTATCAACACACTCTAGATTGAAGTAAATATCTTCAGTAATGTCAAAGACAAGAGAAAATGCCAATATTTTTGCATGACAGCAATGCCGACAGAGACAGGACTATAACAAGAACACCATATGCGGGTCCCAACACTCGGCTGCAAGTGCTTAATTTTCAGCCATTGGTTTTCGGGTTTAAAAAAAAGCCAAATAAAAAATTACCTGCATTGTTACAACTGACTTTTCAGCCTTCATCTCAGCAACTTTTATTTCAAGCTGGGCCCCCTCCTGAGGAGAATAGGTTTTTCCACCTGCAACTCTCATTTGAACCTCTGCTTTTTCAGCCTCCACCTCAAGTTTAGCTTTATCTAGTTCTTCTGTTATCATGGATTTGTTTGAATCTTCCAGTCTTTTTCTCTCTTCAAGCTAGAGTTAACGAGATACATTTATAGATAAAATTACAGTTTGACAATACAATATCTTTGTAGATTACGTTCCATAGCTTTTCTGGCTAAAATTTTGTCTCTCTTGTGCTTAATGTAGGGTTAAAAAAAGGAATGGCAAAAAATCACATGTGTACTGTTTCCAGACATTTGTTTATAAAATGAAAGAGTTCTTTGAAATGAATACTTTCTCAAACAAAAATGAGATGTAGCTTAGAAAACAGCTGCATATACATTTTGACACATTACAATGTATACCTGCAGTAAGACATGTCATTATAAGGCGTTTGAAAACATTGTGGGAAAAGAAGAAAATGAAAGTCATTCAGCCCTCTACGGATTACAACTAGGCCATGGAGGTCCCCAAAATCATACACATTACATGTATTATGTTTCATCATTACATGTGAAAAGACTTCACGGTAAGGAAGAAGCAACAACATTGTCTTCAGACAGACAGTCAGACAAGCAGGGATGATATCATTATGTATTTAACACACAATCATTAACTTGAGATATAAAAGTCAAGTGCTGCTTCACAGACAACACACACAAAAAGACATAAAAAAAATGAGTTGTGTTCTATGAAGAAAGGATTTCATGCATCTGCAAAAAAGTGTCAAAAAATGCAGTCTCCACATGCTGACATGGGCAAAACTTTTTGCTACTTGAAAATTTTCTGCATGATTATCACAGGACCATTCTACGGATCAATAATCATGGGAGGATGACTTGCTTGGTATCATGCATCGCAGAGATGTATTAACGACGTATATGACAAATGTTCATGCGCATCCTACTGCGCATGTATTTTTGTCGTAGATATTGAATCGAAAGTGCACCTATGTATTTTTTTGCACCAATTGGTAATACTAATAATACTAATACTAAATAATTTAAATGCCGCTGACACGGCGTTACACACCAAACAAGGAAACAAAGGCAGGAAATTTAAAACTGTGGAAGTATAGCTGTTTCTACTTTGAAAATTATTATTGGAATAGAAGAAATCGCTCCTATTGAGCTATTTCTCCCTTTCCCACCATGCCTGCTGAGCTTTTATCCTATTTTTTTCCCTGAAAAAATATCTTCCATAGTGACATTCACCTTGTTTTTTGGCGAAATAAGCACGGATAGGTACTATTTTTATTTTTTCTTATTGTTTAGAACTATAAAAACTAAAAGTGTTGAAAGTTTAAGAAAAATCTGTCCTTCAGAAAGTATGTATTTTTTTAAGATTAACCCTTAATTCGATCAAATTATCTCCCTTTTCAACTCAATGGTCTAAAAATAACTTGCATATTTGTACTTTTACTACGCTCAAAACCAGGCTTTTATATATTTTTTGGGCAAAAATATATGAATTTTCATTAAAATGATGTATATTTGTATATTTTTCCTATAATTTTCCTGTTTAATTGACTTTTACAGAAAGGCCCTTTAAACCCAATATAAGTTGAATTTTGGAACTGTATATACCTTTTTCAAAGGCAAATTTCTCAGAAACGAGCACGGTAAACGGACATTTAGACAACAAATGTCCGTTTTTGGACAACAAATGGGATTAATGGCTCAATGGCCACTCCCGGACGAGCCCCCATCTTACGAACAAAGTCCTTAACAAAGAAACAAATGAACAAATGCTTGGCTGAAATACAAACCGCATCTGGCGGGATTCAAACCCATGGTGGACAAGATCCTCGTTTTTTGAGGTTTAAAAGGCCAACACCTTAACCACTGAGCCAAAGAGATATCTCCCTAACGCAGTTATTCGGTATTGTATTTAAATCGGGACGAAGCCCATGCATGAAGGAGTGGTCTCCGTAACAGTGACCTATAACTTCTTTCACTGTAATCTCCTAGAGACATGATGAGCTTTGTATGTGCAAATTAAAAAAAACAATAAACGTCCATTAGAAAAATTCATCATACACGTCGTTAGACATCTATTTTTCAAAGCAGGGTTCAAATCTGTTTACCTCAACTTTCTGTCTCAGTTCAGCATTTCCTTTCAAGGCAGTTAACTGTGCTCTCGCTCCCTGTTATACAGAAGAAAATTACGGATTAATGTAAAATTTGCAATAATAGTGTGTGCAACATATCTATAATCAACATGAATCAAGGTAAAGTATATGAAAATATTTGAAAAAATTCACACTTTTTCTATAGAAATCATTAAAATTTTTGCAGACAAAAAAATTAATGTGAATGAATGCTGTGCTACAAGGAATACAATTCAAATCATTATCGGTGATTGATATAGAGGAACATTTAGTATGGGGGTGTCCAGGAACATGAATTGTGTGAATATTCGAGGGAATTATGTACAAAAGAAGCACGATCTCTTGATGTCAATGATGCTGATGTTACTTTTTCATGTCCGGAGCCTGGCAATGTATGTTCGCATATGTTTTGTAGCTCTGTGTTGAAAATGTATTTCTATATGAATTTGTATGAAATTTAGAGGATGTTTTGGGTATAGATTGTTTTAATATGTATGCAGCACATAATTTTAATTGGTCCTCTAGTTTAATATTTACAATAAAATTCCACAATTTTTCGAACAGCCTTCATAAATACATTACACAAGAAGAAATAAAAGTCAGTAAAAAGGGTCTTGCCAACAATTGTTACATTTCAGATTTGTCCATTTCCTTTGAACAGACCACAACCAATGAGAGTCTTCAATGAAGACTGGTGTCATTTAAACTTTGGACTGTTTGGTGAACAGTTAAAGACTAAGTCAAACTAACTTGCCTCTTTCTCAAGTTGCTGTTTTTCCTGTATTTCTGTGAGCTGTTGTTTTAATATTCTCAATTTGTCTGTCTCAACTTTCAGTTTCTCTTTCAGTGTATGTATTGTTGTAACTCTAGCTTTGTTGTCTGATTCAGATGATTTGCCTGGAAGCACAAATACATAATGTACATAGCACTTTATCAAACGATCCTGACTTTTCACGATCTTGAGAAAGAGTGATTTTGAAAAATACTGTATTTCTTCGTTTTTTCTACTGCATGCTTGAAAGTTAGCACTGCACTTTTAATTTTTTTTGTTGAAAGAAAGCCATAGAAAAGAAATAGTGATTTAAAAATCACTTTTTCTGACATCATCTGCATTTAGGAAGAATTAGAAAATGCTGGTTACCAATTTTTTTCCTTTTACATTTGTGGCTTAAAATCCTTTTTCCTCAAGATTTTTAGAAGTAGAGATTGTTTGATAGATATTTACAAGGCAGAATATTGATTTACTCATAGAAAACACCTGCAACTAAGGTTATTTTTGCAGGCAATGCAGAGTAAGGTATGACCAACTTATGATGACAGCGTAGATCAAGATTGACAACACAGAATGTGCAGTCTGTGCAGGCAACAAAATAAATGTAGCTCAAATGACGATCTCTGTCTTTGATAGGGTAGAAAATGCTGTTGGAAAAGGAGAAAATGCTGGTAACCAGCATTTTCTCCTTTTCCAACAATGTTTTCTAATCTTTTCCAAAGCCTTCACTTTACAGGATCATTAAAGCTCTGGATTGTACAGTAAAAAGGAACACTCTAACTCTGACCTAATTTCTAACCATTCTATTTCTAGAAAGAAACAATGACCACCTACCTTTTAATGTGTACTTGGAGTATTCAGTTATTTTAGTCTGGAGGTCCATTTTCAGCTGATCACCTAGATAATTAGAACATGAAAGACTGGTAGGGGTGGATGACTGTTTACAACATTAGCAAAATTTAGATGTGCCAGAAATAAAAAAAAATGCATACAAGAAAGAGAATATATTTTATATCATGGTACTGTATTTGTCCTTTTCTCTTTACCATCTGACGTAATTTTAGCCTGGTCCAACTTGAAAGCATTTGCAGCTGACAAATTGACTTTAGCTTAAAACTTACGCTTTGACTTTTAAAGATTCACCTTAACCGAGAGAAAAAACACTGCTTAACCTTTATATTATGTAAAATGGTTCAGATATTGGTCAGATATTGGTCAGTTGTGGAAACATAAATAAATAATCGATAAATATGGTGTACGGAATGAAGAAACTAATGGGATTTGTCTGCGATTTAAAACTGGAAACGATAACAGTGCTTCCTTTCATGGCCCCAAGAGAATAAAATGCATCTTCTATTGTTCATTCTATGTGCCACCTTGCAACTGTCAGGAGTGGTATTTGGAATGAAGATACAAGAATAATTATAGTTTCATAAAAATTGAGATGAAATTTGTTTAAAGATGTCTGAAAACAAGTTCAGATGTATCTTTAAAAGGTAAGAATATTGTCGGAAAAAGATATCTGATCTGTTAACCCTTTACAGTGCAATCCCCTGTTTTAATAACTGTAAGAAAGAAGGCCTTTGAAAACATTGTGGAAAAAGGACAAAATGCTAGAAACCAGCAACAACCATCTGGAATTGTCACAAATTTAATCTTTTTTATGTAAAAAAATTCTGAATGTCTATTTCTCTTTCTCCATTCTAGGGGTCACAAGCAACTCACCATAAGATAATGACCAAAAAATACATAGATTTACAGCATGACATTCAACTCTTCCATGGCCATGAAAAGTAACGCCTTATCTTGAAATACAACAAGAGGTCTTGAAACGCATCATGTATCAAATAAAATAAGAAAAGCTAGATAAACGTATGTATGTAAACATTTTTCCATCATCTGTATATATTTCAAACAAATTTTTATCCTTGGATTGCGTCCTACAGAGCTTTCAATGATATTTCAGTCGTTCATCTACTCATCTGTTCTCCCTGGGTTTAACAATAATAGACTAGGGCTATGCAGTGCCTAGCCAAAGGACACTTCCAAGATATGAGTGCCTCCAATGGGAGTCAATCTCTGGACTTTCTGATTATATATCCAATGTTTTCACCACAAATTTACATAGGACCCCTTTCAGCTATGATTGGTGTCACTATTAAGTCTATACTGTAACCTTTAAAGATACATCCTTACAGCTAGAGAGAAAAATCGCAGTTAAAACTTGGATGTGTGTATGGTGGCTCAGTTATGTATACATAGATAAATTATCAATAAACATGGTTTAAGAGATAAAAAAAGGCAAGAGATTTGTCCTCATTTAAAACTAGAAATGACAAAAGCGATTGCTTGAAAGGCCTCCAAAACATGAAATGCATTTTCTATCCATCCTAATCTTACAGCCATCAGGGGCAACACTTGGTATGAAGATACAAGAATGATTATAGTTTCATAAATTAGTTTGAATCATGTTGAATATGCCTTAAATAATTAGATTTGTTTCTGAAAGGTTAGAAAACATTGTGAAAATAGGAGAAAATGCTGGTTACCAGCATTTTCTTCTTTTCCCACAATGTTTTCGAAAGTCTAATTTCCAAGGGTTACTGAAAATGGGATCTATGGGATGTATAGTGTTAATGTGCCAAATAAATCAAACAGACCTTCACAGTCAAGAAATAAAACCCAAGTAATTTCATTGTCAAGGTGCCCTGTCCAGAATGCCTCAGCAAAGTGTACAGTGTGCACCAAGGATCAGACTCCACATTTTGTGTAGTATGATCTTGATTTATACTAGCTGCAAAAAAAGCTAAAGTAGTGAAAAGTGCTTCAACAGTTAAAGGAATTGTTTGATACGAACACCTAATGCAGGTGCCAATGCTTAGCTGCAGTTGCTTTTAGTGAGCAATCAAAATTGAAAAAGGGGTAAAACTGTGTCAAAAATATTTCGATGGTTACCTGCTCCAGTTGTATTGGTTCCCCTTTAATTCTTTACCAAACAACAAAATTTTAGACTTGTCCAAATTGAAAGCATTTGCAGACAACAAAATAAACGTAACTCAAAAATAGTACTTTGTTACCAGCAGGGTAGAAAACATTGTGGGAAAAGGAGAAAATGCTAGTTACAAGCATTTTCTCCTTCTCCCACAATGTTTTCAAAAGGCTTCTTCCTCAGGGTCGTAAAAACCAGGGATTGTTTGGTAAAGGGTTAAATGGTTAAGTACTAGTTTGAGTTTGAAGTAAACATCTTTCGTACTCACATAGATATCATAAAATATCAAAATGTTTTCACAGCAATGCAAGCGACAACACAAGGGCTAAGACAATACTTCAATATTTTCTTTGAAAACATCTGAGTTAAATATACCTTATCTTTCTCCTTCTGTAAGACAACCGTTTTCTCCTGTACCTCCTTGTTCCCTTTCTTCATGCTGTTCATCACCCACTCCAAAATACCCTTCAAAAGAGACAAAAATATATGGTACAGCTTGTTCATTGGCATTATGTAGAAAAGCTTTATGCATGTACAGACATTATTCAATGAACTGAGCATGTATTGACTTACAGGATCAAACTTAAACAAACTTAAAACTACAGTGCATGCAATTCAATGCCAAAATATCTCTAATTGTTGGAGACTGGAGACTACTGGTAGTATTAGAGCCACATTTAATTGCTTGCAAATGCTTTCAATTCAATAAAGTCTAAAATTTTGTTCTTCAGTAAAGAGTTAACCCTTTACCAAACAATCCCAAGTTTTACCTACCCTGGTGAAAAAGGCTTTTAAAAATACTGTGGGAAAAGGAGAAAATGCTAGTAACCAGCATTTTCTCCTTTTTCCAAATTTCAAAATTTCAGTAATATTTAATTTGTCATCTGGTATAGAGTTAAATGGTGTCTTTCATTGAGGAATACCAGCATTTTCAACACTTCCTACTGAAAAATCCACTAAATTTAACCCTTACAGCACTGAATTAATAGAATGGACCCTTTCAATTAAAAAAAAAAAATCAGACCAGATATGCTAGGTTAACCCTTACAGCGCCTTTTACAGTTATAGCTGTTTTTGCAGCCAGCATAGATCAAGATCAGACTGCACAAAATGTGCAGTCTGATCTTTGATCTACACTGTCTGCTTTACCGAGATATTCTGGATAACAGCAACCCTTAAACTGTGATTATTCAGGTGTAATTTCTAGACTGAAAATGCTCATTATTATGACCAGAATGTGTAAAAAAGTAGCCAAAATTGAAGGCCAAAGATCAGACTGCATGTTCCATACAGTCTGATTTTGATCTATACTATCTGCAATAGTGGTTAAAACCAGCTCCAGTATCATGAGGATTAATCAAAAAGCTGCATAAAAAGGACTCCAAACCTTCTTAGCCAGATTAATCTTCCTCTCCTCCTCATATCTAGAGGATGCTTTTTCCTTCTTTGCCCAAGACTGCTGTTTAGCAATCTGCAAATCTCGGACCAAGTCCTGCAATATAGAGGTAGGTTCAAATTACAAACTAAATGCACAGTAGGATGGTTTATTGGACATCCATCCAGGTTAGCCCCGGAGAGGGGGAGATAATCCCACCGTCATAGAATCAAAAAAGGAGGGAGTGAAAAGTTTGAGTGCATTGCAGATCAAACTTATCTCAATAACCTTGATTTAGCGTACCTTTTAACCCTTTACCACACAATCCTGACTTTTGACGACCCTGGATAAGAAGCCGTTTGAAAACATTGTTGGAAAAGGAGAAAATCCCAAAACTAATTTCAATTTTTCAGTCACATTTATTTTGTCGTCTGCAACTGCTTTCAGTTTGGACAAGTCTGAAATTTTGTCGTTTGGTAAATAGTTAAAGAAAAAAAGTATCTTAAGCATAGAGATAGATCAACTTGTACTATTTATCACTTTTGAAATAAATGTCTTTCTTTCTTACTTTTTTACCATTTTACTGCCTCTTCAAAGTAAAATGATGTTGACTGCCCACCCTCAAATTGAATAAGCATCATTAGGTATACAAGAACTACATGCCCCCTCTTGAAAAAGTCTGTGATAAGTTTAGGTGGCATTATCCTACGAATATTTTAGATTCAACCCTGCGATACAAATTTAACACAGCTTGAACAACTTTCTCACAAACACATGTGTGTTAAAATTACACCCAAGGCATTCCACAATAGCATTTATTCTCTTGGCCTGATGACATAATGGTCTCATTTCATCATTCAGATATTTCCTCAGCTATATTTGTCTGTTGCTATTTTTAGAAAAGAAGATTATTTATTTATTTATACTATACGGTTTGAATCGCAAAATCGGAGTGTTTGCAGTATTTTAATTATAAAAATGTAATTTTATTGCACAAAAGCAATTCTTTTTGTTTCCAAATTAATTGCTACCAAAGAAAATTAAAAAAAATTGCGGAATTGAAAGTGTAGACAGTGAGATTCGTGTGATTATGTGGCCTGGATGCAACACTGCAGTGTATATCAAAATCAGATTACACAGAGTGTGCAATCTGATCTTGGATCTACACCACCTACTTATGCCTGAAATTTTCTGGTAAAAAACAAAACAACAGTTCAGTGTCTAATGATTGCTAAAGCATCTTTCAGCAGACAGATTAAAGAAACAAAATAACAAGTGACATAGATATTAAATTGTCCTGGCTTTCCACTTAAAAGCATGATAGAATGCTAGGCAGTGTCAATCATACCTCAAGCTTTAGTACATCATTACTGTTAGGCTCTGTAGATGATGTGATTTTACTTCTCAACTTCTGGATCTCATCTCTCAGCTCAGCTATGGTATCATTTGATTCATCCTGAGGGAAACAAAGATATCAGTAAGATTGAATATAATTACATGTTAACTGTTTACCAAATGGTACTGTGTTTTACTACCTTGAAGAAGAAGGATTTTGAAAATATTGTAGGATATGCAGAAAGTGCTGGAAACTAGAATTTTTGCCTTTACAAAAAAAAGTTTTTTGTATTCCCCTTTCAGGACTGGTATCATGATTGGAGCCACATTGATTTTGCCAACTACAAACGCTTTGACAGTAGAAGAGGCCTAAGTTGTGTCATTTACCAAGGAATTAAATACACCAATACATGTATGTTTCCTTTGAGGTGCCCATGTTAACTCTTTACCAAACTATCCCAAGTTCTAACCTGAAGAAAACCTCTTAAGAAAACTTTGTTGGACAAAGGAGAGTGTGCTGGCAAACAGCATGTTCTTTTTTGCTAACAGCGTTCCCAGTCCTTCAAAGACTATTCCTTTTTATCTAGCAACATTTACTTTGTTGTCTACAAATGCTTTAAAGTTAGAGAAGATTAAAATTATGTTGTTGGGTAAAGGTTAAAAAGGACAAGCTTTGATGTTTCATACCTCCATAATAGCACCAGTTCTGTGCTCATAAGCTTTAGCCCAACATGAGAATAGAGACCTAACAAAACAGATTCAGGCTTGAAAATAATGTTTCTCAATACGAAATATATGAGCTTTATCAATAAGGAATTAATGTAGAACTCTTGTCATATTCTTCACAATTCAACATCACGTACATGTACATAAGAATGCCCTAAAAAGAATTGCCGTAAAGAAAGCAATTGATCTGCATAAAACATCTCTCCATTTGTTCATGACCTTTAGTCCTAAAGGCTCATTTTACAATATATACTCTTTAAAACACAATTACAACTTCTAACAGCCCAGGGGAAGAAAAAAAAAAAAAATGAAAATATTGTGGGAAAAGGAGAAAATGCTCACAACCAGCATTTTGTCCTTTTTCTACAATGTTTTTTGCCCTTTCTAGGATAAACAACATCCCTCAAATAACTCTTATTTGCTTGTCTACAAATACTTTCAATTCAGACAAGTCTAAAATTCTGTAATCTAGTACTGAGTTAATACAAGTCTTACCAGATTAAGTTTAATCCTGTTTTTGACAGCTTTAGCATACTGTGATAGATGTAAAGTATTCACATTGCTCTGATGGACTGTATCTACAGGAGACACAAGAGCAAAGATCAAAGTGATAGCATTACCGCCTAGAGATTCCTGAAAAAGAAATGAAAAAATCAGCAGGTACAAGGGCCATTTTCTAAGTTCATAGAACATGTTACTTTTCTTCATCCTCAAAATGCTAGAACTAACTTAAATTGCTTTTGTGAACAGCATAGATAAAGATCAGACTGCACAGAACATGCAGTCTGATCTTAGATCTGCACTGTCAGCTACATTGCTACCTATTCTAGCAGAAGCAACTTCAAAATAGCTGGTATATTTGGGCTTGTTGTTTTCCCAGATGTAAACATTCAACTCAAAAATGAAAAACTTAAACAGTTTAGGATAATAAAATGACATGAAACTCTAGGTAGCCTCATTAAACTGGTTTTTTTTTTTTGCCACATTTAATCTGATGTTTGCCAATGCTTTCAACTTGAGTAAGTCTGTTTTTTGTCATTTGGCAAGGGGTTAAACAAGAGCATCACATGTGGGTGTGAACACTCAAGTACAAGTGCTTAGTTTTCAGTGATAATTCAAAGTCGAATAAAGGTGCATCACTGTCTAAAAATACTTTGATGGTTATCTGTCCCTATTGGATGAGTTTCCATTTTAATAGTTAACAACTTGTCCAAGTTTGAAGCAAATATTTACAGTAATATCAGAGATATTACAAAATGTCAAAGATATTGCATGACGACAGCAACACAGATGACATCAATGACACTGGGCTACGACAATAACTCATCTTTCTCTTCGAAAACACTCACGCTAAATTAGAACTAAATCAAATATTTCATCTTACCTGTAAGTATCTTGTCAATTTGGACTCTCTGTAAGGCACAGCTGAACCTCTCTTGGGTCCACCAAGGGTTAACAACACATTGGCCACACCTTGAAGCCTTTAAAATAAAACAAAGATGCACGAGCCTTGAAGCACTGTAAAAATGACCTTAGATATTTCTTTTGCAAACAGTGTAAACCAAGATCAGACTACAAAGAATGGTAAGTTTGGGTCTGTGTTCACCAATCATCCTTATTATCATGCTAAGTCTAATTTCTTACGAACATGAAAGTTCGCAACAAATGCATAGCTGAAAACAAACCGCACCTGGCGGTATTGTATTTAAATCGGGATGAAGCCATGCATGAAGGAGTGGTCTCCCGTAACACATCCCCTTTTAAAGTCATCATTTATTGATGACTCAAAGCCTTATTAGGCAGAAAGTCCGTTTTTGGACAACAAATGGGATTAATGACTCGGTGGCCAATCCCGGACGAACCCCCATCTTACGAACATGAAAGTTCGCAACAAATGCATAGCTCAAATAGAAACCGCACCTGGCGGAATTCGAACCCGTGCGGACAAATATCCTCGTTTTTTCGAGGTTTAAAAGACCAATACCATAACCACTGAGCTAAAGAGATATCTCCCTAACGCAGTTGTGAGGTATTGTATTTAAATCGGGACGAAGCCATGCATGAAGGAGTGGTCTCCCGTAACAAATTCTAGATTTAAAAATTAACATAACTTCGGATTTCCTAAACCATTTGGTTTAGAAGATCAGAAAGTTGTTTTACTTTCAAATTTTGAAAATTCTTGAGAATATGACTACAAATGAGCTTAAGAATGGTTGGTGAATACAAAGGTTAATCTCAAATCTACAGTGTTTGTGACATAATTATGTACTCTAGTAGAAACAACCTTGAATTAGCAATGCTTGGAAGACCTTGAAGCCTTTCAATAAGCTATACTGATAAGCCCTTTCTTTCTATATGGCCTGAACCACGCGAAATGGGGCATTCCGACATTTGCATAAAGTGTCCTCTCAGGTCAGCCTGCGCAGTCCACACACGCTAATCCAAGACTGCATTTTATGACTACATTAGGTTTTGTGCTACAGTAGACTTGCACAAAACAGAAAATTACATTAAAACGGAAAGTGTCATTTCGGATTAGCCTGCGCAGTCCGTGCAGGCTGATCCGAGACGACACTTTCCGTCTTTAGGTTATTTTCTGTTTTGCGCAAGTCTTCTGTAGGACAAAATTTAATGCAGTCATAAAATTCTGTCTTGGATTAGCCTGCGCGGACTGCGCAGGCTGATCAGAGACGACATATTCCACTAATTTCCAAATGCTCCTTTTCACATGGTGCAGGCCATATGATGCAAAACACCATTTGCACAAGAGAAAGAGACTTAAATACTAACCCTGTCAAGGCATCTCTGCCTGAAATACCATCTACATCTAATCCTGAAAATAATAAAACATTACATTTGTTTGTGTAGTTAGAGCATGATTATCACAGTTTTCAACATAATTTTTAGTCATATCAAAGTGACCAGTGCAACAATCCATGTTTTCCTGAAGTTCCTTTCATCAGTGCTTTGACCAACACTCTTAACCCTTTACCACAAAGTCCCAAGTTCTAACAACCCCGAGAAGGTGGTCGCTTGAAAATATCACTGGAAAAAGAGAAAATGCTGCTAGCCAGCATTTTCTCCTTTTCCAGTGATGTTTTCTATGTTAATACAGACAAATTCAATCATTTGAGTCACATTTTCTTTGTCATCTAAAATGCTTTCAACTTGAACAAGTATAAAATATTTTTGTTTGCAAAGGGATTGACCTGAATAAAAGAAAAAAAAAATTGTCTAATGACAGTAAAAGCATACCTGCACAATCAACAAAATGTATAACAGATCTGACGCAAACTTTACTGGACTGTCTCTCTCTGTATTCAACAACTGCTGTAAACACTGCATGGGCCCTGAAGTACAAACATTACTGTTCAAAGGGTGACAAAGACAGGAAGCTATAATATTCTATTAAAGTTAAGGCCATATTAAAGCTTTATCCAACAATCCCAACATTTAACAACTAGTAGGATACAAGCTTTTGAAAAACGTGTGGCAAAAGGAGAGAATGCTGGAAACCAGCATTTTTCCTTCTCCGTTAATATTTTCTATGGTTTCAGAGACAATATCCCCATCCTAACAAAATTCAAATTTTTATCTACATCTGCTTTAAGTTTGGAGGGAGTCTGAAATTTTGTTGTATGGTAATGGGGTTATTGCTTCAACTCTTTACCAGACGACAAAATTTCAGACTGGTCAAAATTGAAAGAAGTTGCAGACGACAAATCAAGTATACTTCAAATTATGGGCAGAAAACATTGTACGAAAAGGAGAAAATGCTGGTTACCAGCATTTTCACCTTTTCCTACAAGGTTTTCAAAAGGCTTCTTCCTCAGGGTTGTTAAAAGTCGGGATTATGTGGTAAAGGGTTAACAGACAACCTAGATCCTGACTAGACTTCAACGTAATCTATACCGTCTGAAATGTTCTGAAATATTCTTAGAAAACAAGCTTTGGGAAAGATTGTATTTCAAACAGTGTTTAACCTGGTTTCAACAATATTTCTGTCACATTATAGCAACAATCTAGTCATTCATGTCTTTCCTGGGTTTTACCTAGCTCTGATTTGCCATGCCCATGGACATTTCCACATGATCATTGCTTAAAGCTGAAATTGATACCTGAATTTTTGGATTAAGCCATGGAGGACCCTTTGAATACACATCTATAAATCTTATTGAATCTTTATCACTATCGTTTACAGCCCTTATTGAAAGTTACATATCAATAAATTGACTGATTGGTTGAACCATGTTTTATGCCACTTTCAACAATATTTCAGCCATATCACGGCAACAGCTCACATTAATCATGTATGTCCTAGGTTTCACCAGTACTAAACTAGGGCTCTGAAATGTCCCAACGAAACTCCCACGAAAAATCCAGCGCTTCAATAAGCCTCAAACCTGGGGCCTCTATGAAAGAAGACATACACTTTACCATTAAGCCACACAGAACCCCACAGTTATATAAAACAAGAGGCAAAAGTTTGTATGTTTTTATGGTGTTCATCAACTTGACTGATCCTCTCTAAAAATCGTACTTGTGAAATAGTTTGTCTGCATGGGTTTCTCATAGATGAGCTTAGAAATAAACTGTTTTATCATTTGTCATTGCTAACATATCTACATGTAATTCTATTCAGGATCAGCAGTTGTTACCACATTATGGCCCTAAATTGAACCTATGAAAAGCAGAAAAAATACAAGAAAGAAACTTTACCTTGGTTTGTGTGCCCTTAGGTCTGTAGCCCCCATCTTTCGTGCCCTGGTCCCTTGTTCAAAATACTGCGCAATATCAACTGTTTTCATTATCATCTCTGATAAACCATCCACAAATCTAGAACAGATCATGTCAAATTTACATACAGAAACAATTTCTTTCCATACTGTATACGTGGCTATATTCATGTGTCGAAAAATTTGCCAATTACCTATTATGGACTTTTTGCATAAACAAATGTCTGTGAATTCAAGATTCTTGTTATTTGTTGGTATACTTGTGGTAAAATATGTGAACAGAAAAGTTTGTGAATTTTTCAAATTTGCAAAATCGCAAAAATTTCCGTATCGCAAGAATTTCCACTTATACAGTATCCTTCTCAACTCCCTTACCAAACAATCCCTTGTTTAAATGTTGGAGGAATAAAGCAAAGAAAACATTGTGGGAAAAGTAGAAAATGCTGGTAACCAGCATTTTCTACTTTTCCCACAAGGTTTTCTATGCTTTCAAAGATAGATCCTATCATCTGAGCTGCATTTAATGTGATGTAAAGATCTTTCCTGCATCGCTTATTGTCATCAGAAATTCTACTTTTATATCAGCTGCAACATTTGTTTTTAGGATACCAAACAATCCCATGTTTTGTCAAGCCTGAAGAAGAAAGCTTTTGGAAATATAGTGGGAAAAGGAGAAATTGTTGGTAACGGAACAATATCAAATCTCATTTGATTCACATTTAGTTTTTTTAAGAGTGGATAGCTCAAATTTAGAAATCTTAAACTTTGTCATTAGGAAAAGATTTAATAGATGAGCCATGCTCTGTGACAGGGTAGTTTAATGCATTTTAAAATGTTTCCACCAAGGCCAGCCTGTGCAGTCTATGCATGCTGACCTGAGTCAAAACATTTTGCTATTGGTTAACTTTCTGCATGTGAAAGGACAATCTTCCTCATGATCCAGTCGGATTTTTAGACAAAATGGTTTTTATGGATCCATAATTATTTCATGACTTACTTGGTGTAATACATCACAGAGATGTATTAAAGCCCCTTTTACCACAGCTGTGCTCAATCAAACTTGTACTTACATTCCCTTTGTTGGATGTTCCCTTATTGTCATTGTGTTACTGTGAGGATTCAACAAATCTGTCATCTTCTCATCCATTACCTGACAACATAAATAAAATAAGAAATGAAAATAGGTTTCATTACTTCATACTTTTCGATAGTTTATCGAGAAATAATGGTGGATTATAAGGTTTGATAATTCATGGTTACGACCAGTGAAATATACCATAAATGTTTCCATAACTCTTCAACTGAAGGCTGAAACAGTAGTTCCCATGCTCTAATTAACTATGTAAACAGTGTATGCAATTCGCCTTAAGGGAAATATAACATAATTTATGTGCATTTACCCTATATTTGTTGTGCTTTACATAATACTGAAATGCAAAGTGGGGGGGGGGGGTACACCATGGCGAATAACCGCAAAACAACTTTACTGGATTTTGATGAAAGTTTCAACAAAAAACTGGTTAGAAGCACAAAATGAATAGAACATTTGTTTTTTTTTTAATGAAAGATCGAAATTCATTTCATCTCGTGAACATCATTGGTAATATTTTCACGTGTGGCTCAGAATACATTACCGATGATGTTCAGGAGACGAAATAAATTTCAAACTTTAACTAAAAAAAGAAAAAAACCCAAATATCCTCTATGTATTCAACTTGTGTTTACCTATTGCTGCATATTTCAAACATAGTTGTCATGACTAACCTTGTCTGCCTCTCTTAATATATTCAGGTAACAGTAAAAAAGACAGATAACAAAATAGAAAAGTGCCAATAAAACACAGATGCCCTTGCCCTGAAACCATTGTAATAGAAAAAAGTCTCCTTGAAATGACCAACTTCTTCAAACTTTGGACTTTGAGAGGGACACATTTTGAAAGAAAGAAAATAAGAAAATCCCACATTTGAACTTAATATGCAGAAAATGCCAAAAACTGTGTAAAGCTCTCATTAATTAAAGGTTAATAGACTTAATTCAAAAAAGAGTTAATTATCCCATACCACTGAGTGTATTTTTATCCTGACTCAAATTTGGTCTATTTCTTTTTATTATCAAGCACTTATGTATAAAAAATGAATCAAATGCATTCATACTTTCAAGAAATAACAAATGCAAAGCAAAAAGATAGATTTGAACAGGAAAATAACTACCACAGTTGGTTAGTTATGGTGTTTAACACCTGTTTGAACTTTATTTCAATTATATGCAGCAGCCAGTGCACCTATTTATGCTTTCCTGCATTCACTTTTACTAGTACTTTGCAAAATAATCTTCCCAAGCCATTAACTACTTTCCTACATAACCACAGTCAAAACAATAATCAGCAGTTAGAGAGAAATGAATCCTGTGGCACTGACCATCATCAATCCTTGCAAAAAAAGTGGCCCAGCTGGGGATTTGAACCAGCAACCCCCTGGTTGCAAGTTCTGTAGTCTATGGACTCAGCTACCAGGCCTCCACAAATACTACAGTAATTGGTGGACTTTGCATGACAAGACAGACAACAATGACACAGACAATGCCTGGACTATGATAATAACTCCATGTTTTCTTTGAAAACAGCCAAGCTAAAAATGACACCAAGTCTTACCTCCAAGAAAGATGCACTGATCTGGAAATCTTTGCCAGACATACTGCTTGCAATCTCAAAAATTCTTCTGACTGCCTGTAGAAATAAGATCAGCATACTTTCATTATCACTGTAACATGCAACAGCTTGATCACCCATCCAAGCCCTAATCATTACACACATTGCGTAACTCTTTACCACACGATCCCTACTTTTAACGACCCTGAGATGGAAGGCTTTTGAAAATATTGTGGGAAAAGGAGAAAATGCTGGTAACCAGCATTTTCTCCTTTTCCCCTAACCTTTTCTACCCTGTTGAAAGGAGATATCATCATTTTAGCAACATTTCTTGTCTACAAATGCTTTGAAATTGGTGCTGTACAAAAAAACATTTCTTGTCTACAAATGCTTTGAAATTGGTGCTGTACAAAAAAAAATTGTTTGGTAAAGAGTTAACTAGCATGAAGAGAAATACCCTTTTCTAGCATTCCTTTCACCACTACTTCACATAGTATTCTTCACAAGCCACTGGCTGCTTTCCCACTTAACCACCATTGAATTAGTGATCACCTGTGAAAAAAGGATGAATCCTGTCACAATGACCATCATCAATCCACTGGAAGAAATCGGTAGAGTTAGGGATTGGAACCAGTGACCCCCTAGTTTTACAAACATGAAAGTTCCCAAAAATGCATAACTCAAATACAAACCAACCTGGTTGGGATTCAAACCCATGCAGCAAAGATCCTCATTTTTTGGGGCTTAAAAGACCAATACACTAGCCACTGAGCTTAAGATTGATTGATTGATTGTATGATGTTTAACGCCATTTTCAACATTATTTCAGATATAGCGTAGCAGCCAGTGCACATATCCATGCTTTCTGGAATTTCCTTTACAAGTACTCCTCACAATATCTTGTCCAACTCATTAGCTCCTTTCCCACATAACCATCGCCAAAACAATGGCCAGCAGTAAGAGAGGAATGAAACCTGTTGCAATGACTATCATATATCCATGGAAAGAAATTGCCAAAAAGCTGGGGATCGAACCAGTGACCCCCTATTCTCAAGTCCTGTACACTACCGACCGAGCTATCAGAGCTTGGCTGAGCTAAAGAAACCCCCCCCCCCCGCAACCCAGTTGCTAGGTATTGTTTTTATACAGGAAAAAGCTATGCGGTAAAGAAGGAGTGATCTCCAGCAACATATCCCCTCTTGAAGGTCATATTTTTTATGAAACCTTATTAGGCAGTAAGTCCTTTTTCAGATTTTTAGACAACAAATGGCTAAATGGCCAATTCCTGAACAGCCCCCATCTTTGGAACATGAAATTCAGCAACATATGCATAGCTCCAATACAAACCGCACCAGCTGGGATTTGAAACCCTGCAGCAAAGATCCTCACTTTTTGAGGCTCAAAAGACCTATACACTAACCACTGAGCTAACACAGTTGCTAGGTATTGATTTTATATGGTAAGAAGCTATGCGGTAAGAAAGGAGTGATCTCCCAACATTAGTTTCAAGCCCTGTACCTTACCAACTGAGCTACAAGGTTCTGTGAGTAACTTAGTAAGCCAGCATAATGATACTCACCAGAGGAATGATTCCAGGATAACTTTCATTGCCAACCATGAGTGAAGTTTTACCGGACCCAAACTGCAGAAGAAAAAAGTGGCTTGTTAACTCTTTACCACACAATTCCGAGTTTTAATGACCCTGACAGAAGACGCTTTTGAAAAACATTGTGGAAAAAGGAGAAAATGCTGGTTACCAGCATTTTCTTCTTTTCCCACAATGTTTTCAATCCTTTCAAAGACAAATTTAAAATTCTGAGTCACATTTATTTTGTCGTCTGCAAATGCTCTAATTTGGAAATGGGTCTACAATTTTGTCGTTTGGTAAAGAGATAAAGACTTCAACGAAAACTCCAGGGGACCGTTTTACTACACTACTTACGCAAACGTAACTAACATTTTCGTAAGTTTTTACATAGCTCCAAGTTTTGTGTTTTACTAAAGTTTTCGAAGCTAAGTTCGAATGTAAGTTTTTGCGTAACTCTACATACAAAAATATCAGTAGTAAGTAAGAACATTGGCCGAAATCTGGAACCATTTTTTATATTGCGTTGCTATAAAGGGAGAAATTTTAGAAAAAACATAATAATCCTCACAGCTATCCGCAGAAGTCGTAAATTTCATTTTTAAAAGATTTTCACACGTACAGTATCCATGTTTGACGGAAGAGGCTGACATATGAGATGACATAAGGCACGGGAAATGTATGGTAAATGTGCGTGAATTACGTCACATTTTCCTCTAGTTGAACGGCACGCGCTGTTTACCTAGGTAACAAGTGCGCGGGAACTACTGTTTCTGCCTTCAACTAAAGAGTTACGGAAATACTTACTTATGCAAATTCACAAACTTACGAAAGTTTAGTAAAACTGATTTACGAATTTCGTATATCTGAATGTAGGCGTAAAGTTACGAAAATTCTTACGTACAAACTTACGAACTGTTAGTAAAACGGTCCACAATTCTTTAAGAACCAGAGGAAAATAGCTTTATGAAACATTGTAGAACAGGGAGAAAATATTAGTTACTAACATTTTGTCCTTTTTATACAATGTTTTCAATCCTTATATCATATCAATTGAATCCTTTACAAAACAATAATGTTGTTCATAAAATCCTAAGAAAGACGCCCTTTGAAAACACTGTAGAAAAAGTATAAAAAGAATAGTGAAACCTGGGTCCATATTCACCAACCATTCTTAAGAACACTCTCAGTCTTATTCTACAGGATTTTCAAAATTTGAAAGTAACATATCTTCTAACCGGCTAATCAGAGGTTGTGCTACAATCCAGTCCAAATTTTTGTAATCTGGTGAAGGACTTTGATGTAATGAGTATAGCTTTCCTACTCCTGAATTAAATATTCAACTAACAATTGTGGAAGAAAAATTTTCACAGGTTTATCACAAAATGGTTGTCATTTCCTTTTTCATCAAAAATGACTTTTTTACAGTTTCATCATTATGTGATCCCCCAAAATATTTCTTCAAAATTCCTGCTACAACCAGACAAAAAGTAAATATTTATCTTAAATAAAAAAATATCTTTCGTAACAAAATTAATCAGTTTCTTCCTACTCCTGTTAAACATTGAAAGAGTGAGTTACAACTGTTTTGTTTTAAACCAGCACAGTGTACAATTTAGATCTATACTTAGCAGTATTCAACATTCAGTGCATAATTACAAGTTGAACACAGAACTTTGGAAAAGGAGAAATCATCTGTTGTGAGCCAATCCTATTTTTAAAGTCAAACTTTCTTTTTTCTCTTTTTAAGTTGTTTTTCTAGTGGGCGATGTGTCTCAAATATTCCTGCATGGTATTGGGTTGACATAAAAGTATCAGAAATTTATCTGTTTGGAGTCTAATGCCTTTTGCAGTGCTCATCGTTTCTGTAATATCATGGCAGCCAGTGGACCTATCTATGTATTTCTAGAGTTTTTTCACCAATACTTTGCAAAACATTCTTTCCACACCATTTCTACTTTTCCACTTAAAAATTAGCAAAGCACTGTTCTGCAGGGACAGAGGAATGCATCTTATTGCAATGACAATAATCATCAGAAAGAATTTAGCTGAGCTGTAATATGCATAAGGTTTAACAGTAGCAAAAAGTATCAACTCGGGTCAGCCTGCATGATGTGTGCAGGCTGACCTTGGTTGATACTTTTTGCAGATGCATCAAAATCACTTTTAATAGAGAATGGCTGAACTCTTGATATACATTTAGGAAGAAACTCACCCCTCCCATGGCCATAATAGTGACATTATAGCCTTCCATAGCCCGCTGGATGAGTTGATCACATTTCTCCTTATAGATCATTCCTGTAATATACAAACAGTAAACATGGGTTTTACAAGGTCTTTTTAGCCCAAAGAGCATTATACAATTTTTTGAGAACAATACAGATCAAGTTCATATTGCACATTCTGTGTGCAATCTACTCTTAGATCTAAACTGTCTGGTTGTTTGTAACATATTAGGCAAAATGCTCCATTTGCAACATTAACATCTTTTAACCAACTTTTCACTTTTATTTCCTTAGCTGTCTAAAACCTAGGTACATGTATATAAGATAGCTGAAATCCATCTTTTTTTTTCAAATCAGAAACTGCACAAGATTTGTATCCAGACTGGTCATATCAGTGAAAGTAGAACACCTATCCAAATGCTCCTGAAATTTCTTTCTACAGTTCTTTGCACAAAACCCCATCCAAGTCATTAGCTGCTTTCTCTCACGAACATTGTTGACATTCCTCATGTAAATTGCGCAAAGTAGTGATCTAATGCTGGATCTAAAAACTAAAGGCACCTCCTCAAGGCCAATATTCATGACCGATTGTCAACTGTAGGATGACAAGCAACATTATGCTGTCTTAAATAGTCATAAAGTCAGTCTTGGAAGTCAGAATTTGAACAGTATTCACAAATATCCGAAATATCCTTGTAAAATAACGAAATCAACATGACTTATGAACAGTTAGTTATGCATTTATTCTTCACGACCACTGGTAGCCCATATGAGCAGCTCGACCAACAGGCTTGTAGTCATTTTCAGTAAGGGAGAGTGTTCAAGATAAAGGGCAAAAGCCATCCTAAGTTAAATCTGGTTTAAAAATGCATAATGTATAGCCAGGGGACCTCAACTTAAAGTCTCATCCAATAGACAGTAATATCCGGACATCAATGCAATGCCCTCAAGTGTCTCCAGATTAAAAATCCCATGCTCTATCACTTAAACTATTAAAACTGATGTGAATCATGATTACCATACATACATGATCAGATATGAAAATATTTGGAGAAAGGTGAAATTGGCATTATTGCCTAATACAAGGCTTTTTCCAAAATCTTTTCAATAGTACTCTACTTTAAGACAAAAAACAAAAAAGTACAGAAAACAATTTATTAAAATTAACCAACTTACATTTGAACTCTCTTGTGGGTAGGCTGTATCTAAAGCAAAACTCTGTTCCTATAAATACAATGGACTTGTACAACAATCATTGATTAATATAATTTTTAATATTTGAAAAGTATCTTAACCCTTTACCAAACAATGCCATGTTTTAGTGGCCCTGTGGATGATGGCTTTGAAAAACATTGTGGGAACAGAAAAAAAAAGAATGCTGGTATGGAGCATTTTTCCGAATGATTTCAAAAACCTCCGTCTTCGAGGTCTTTATAACACCAGATTGTTTAGTAAAGGGGTAAAGATGAAGACAGTGTGTTCCTCACTTCTGATTTAAAAAAATTCTGAGACTGTAACAAAAGTCACTTTATACATTAAATAGAAAATTCAGGTGGTCAAACCTACAGTGGTGTGTATTTTCAATGGCAGATAATTCTGCAGTGCTTAAAAGCGATACCCGATGACTGGACCTTGCACTGCAGTATTTGAACAAAGTTTGATACAAAATACATATACACTGTTATAGCTACCACATGGCGTCCCTTTATTGAATGCCTATGGGATACAATGTAGGCTAGGCAAAGTGTTAGAGTACTTATGTGTGTTTATCAGCTGCAATTGAAGCAATTTTATTGAAACTTTAGATGCCTCTGCCTGTTTGGCTGCATTGAGTGTCCTATCTGGATGCCTAGGTTGATGTGTCTGTATGACTTTATCTTGTTTGCTTTTCTTTGCAACTTGCAACATGCTGTTCCAAACAAAGAAGCTGAAGACACAGATCAAACCATATACATGTGACAGATAGACTGACAAGCAGACTAACAGACAAGAAACATGCAATATGCAAGATATCATCAAAGAAACCTAGTTCTTACCTTGCCAGATTCCACTATGATTTTGTCACCAACAGCTTTTGTACCAACCTTCAGCCTTTTCTTACCCTCATCTGGTGTGAGTGGTCTCACTCTGCCAATAACTTTGATATTCTGTGATTCCGGCTGTCAAAGAATAATACATTATGACAGTTGATGAGATTTACTGCATACATGTAGGATGATAATGTTCACTTATAAACTGTACAAGAAGACAAAATTTCAGACCTGTCTGGATGGAAAGTTTTTGCAGATGACATAGAATAAGACTCAAACAATGAGATTTATCTCTGACAGAGTAGAAAACATTGTGGGAAAAGGAGAAAATGCTGGTCACCGGTTCCATTTACCATGTTAAGTGACCATGCCTAAAACCCTATTGAATGACAAAATTTTTGCCTTGGCCTAACCCAAAGCTTTGGCAGACGGAAACTTAAACGAGGTTTAAATTATGGCATATCTCTTAGAAAAGGTATAAAAGCAGGAAATGCTGGTTAAAAGAACTTTCTTCTTTTCCCATAATGTTTTCATAAGCTTTCTTCTACAGGTTCCTTAAATCTTGGTTTTGTGTGGTAAAGCATTTCTGTTGCCTTACCTTTTCTCATCTTATCTAAGACTTACAGCTGTTGGCCAAAAGTACTTCATCATATTTCAAAATCCTATTGACTTACATGATTTTTCAGTTTGCCAGAAAATTTAGGTAGCAAAAACCTACGAGCCGCCAGGTGGCGCACATGCACACTTGACAAATTTGCAAAAAAGTGACTTCGTTTACATGGGTCTAAATTACGCTTTTCTACAACGAAACCAAAATTCTCCAAATGATAAAATTTGCATAATGACGTAGACAAGAGCCCGGAAAGAGTTGATCTGTGTTTTGTGCAGGTACCCGGCAATGATTTCCATAAAAAAACGAATTCCGAAAAATACAAATCATGCGATTTCGCATGAAAATAAAAGATCAACGGAAGATTGTTACCAATTTTAATACGGGCGGAAAGGCCGCGAAGCGGCCTTGGAGCCTGTCTATAGGTAACACATATGTGTACCAGTCTACAAAATCGCACTATGCTAGGAAAAAAAAAGAAATTCCGAGAAGTTGCAAAAACGTACAGGGAATACTTCGGCTTTTTAGGTGCGGTTACAATGGTAGAGTCCACGTGCAAATTCGTGTCGAAAAGGTGGGGGCCGTAAACAACACTCGGGAAATATCGGCGATTTGGTTTACACATATTGGAGGTGTCTGGGATCTCTTGCATATTCGAATATCTGTCCCCAAATCAATGTAAATTTGCGTCACAACAGTCATTTGTCATTAACAACGGATAGAGAAATTTCTTTTGCCGATTTTAATGAAGTTTTCTGTAAAGTCAATTAACAGAATAGGTACTCGAGAGGTTCCGGAGAGCAAATCAAATCTAACCGGTTCAGGTTACGGAAATGGCCGAGTGACGAGAGTGTTTACAAACATACCGGTGGATAAGGGATTTCCCAGAGCTTTCCATACACTCATGTTTTAGGCGCTTTCAGAGCTTCCCAAACGTATTTAGGATTATTGAAATCGTTTTACTGCTGAACAGATGGCGTCATCATTTCCCTGGAAAGAAGTTTTATTCCTTAAAGATCTTCCGAGGGCTGAAATTACGAACTTCAACCGAGCGAAATTTGCGAAGTGGACAAAGCCATACCGGCATTGCACTACAGTAGCCCTTGGCCTTACATAGGTAAGATAAGAATGTCGGTGTTTTATCTTTTAACTTTCTAAATGTTAATTTTTGCCATCATCCCTTTCAAGAACGATACGCGCCTTCAAACTTGCAAATAAATATGTAAAGGGGGGGTGCAGAAGGGAAGCGACTCTACGCATCTTATAACGACCACCATTTTCTTACACGGTATGTATTTTCTTATGTTGTTGCAATAACACGCTAGATTTGTGTAATTTCTGTAAGCAGAAAAAGTGTAACACGATTATTGCAGTTATTGCACTGTTTGCACAGGTACTGAAGAAATCCTAGAGTTGATGACGATAGTGAAATTGGTTTTCGTGCACCATGAAACACTGCACAGGTCACTAGCATTTTCTCTTTTACCCAAAATGTTTTCATAAGCCTTCTCTCATAGGGTTATTTAAAGTCAGGATTGTGTGGTGAAGGGTTAAGAGTTGACATCTACACCAATCTGAATGTCGACAAGTAAAACATAGTGACAAGTACAGATACTATTTTCTCCTTTGTCACGATGTTTTCAATAGGGAAGCAGAGGTAGGAAAAAAAAAAAGAGCTTGAATTTTGTTGAACTCCAAATAATTTAATAAGTAGCCCAGGTTGATAAAATGATCTTTTTAGAATTTCAATAGATCTATCATCCCAAACTTCAATATCTCATGACTGAATATAGATCTAGTATGACTTTTTTTAACAGTGTTTTATGCCATTTTCAACATTATTTCAGACATATAATGGCAACAGCTAACATTGGAATTTAGCATGGTATTAGTTTGTAATTTTAACTATTGATTAGTATGAAAGAGAAGTATGACAGAATTTATGGAATTGTATTTCCTTAAAGATACATTCTTGCAGCCAAAGAGACAAAAATGCAGTTGAAAGTTGACAGAGGTAAGAATGGTTCAGAAGTAAGTCATGTAAACATAGATAAAACACCAATTTATCGTCGGTTTACTTCCAAAACCTCGTAACTACAGCTTGTACTTCCAAAACCTCGTAACTACAGCTTGTAACAAGCTGTAGTTACGAGGTTTTGGAAGTAAACCGACGATATATTGTTGTAAGGGATGAGGGATTTGTCTTTGATTTAAAACCAGAGATGACAGCAGTCATTTCTTTGAAGACCGCAAGAAAATGACATGCATTTTCTATCCGACGTAATCTTTGCAACCTTCAAACTGTTTGGGACAACATTTAGTATGAAAATACAAGTATAGTTTCATAAAATAAATATGAAATGGGTTTAAAAAAAAATGGCTGAAAAATGAGTATAGATGCCTGTTTACTCCTTTCCTAGAATCAGATTGGTTCAATTTGAAAGCATTTGTAGGTGACAAATGTGCCTCAAACAATTGGTTTTGTCATTGAAAGGATAGAAAGAAATTTATTGTCAGCAAATTAATTCAGTTTTGACAAATCTCAAATTTTGTCATATATTGTAGTGAAGAATTTACCATAGAAATGATTTGGAAAGGCCTGTGGGAATGTCACATGATCAATTTTATATGTCGATTATGTGGGATCACATTCAAATAGTTACAGTGACGTCATTTCCT